>OZ030010.1:18154013-18689013 GCA_964023405.1 Apodemus agrarius
TCATAATCCCCAAAGTACGTACTATATTTTTTCATCCTTTAGTTTTTTGTTTTGTTTTTAGTAAAGCTTAAGATCTTTGCTCTTACTGTGGTAGAAACCCCAAATAAGAACAATTTTTAGACATTGGAGTTCATTGTAATAAGGCTGTACTTCAATATCCTTCACATCACCAAAGGATTTTACCTCCATAGTAGCTAAGCTAAGAGTTGACAATTCTGCTGCTTCAAGGAATGAATTGTACATACAATTATTTGGATACAAATTTCCTGCTATGGTCAAAGCTATTTGACTTGAGTGATTTTCATCATTCTCAGTCCACAGGGAACAGGTTACATTCATTTAAGAAATGGTGTGTGTATTAAGATGGTCTATCCGTGAAGTTATTCAACAACTGTTTCAATGAACAATGGTTATGCTTGGAGGGTGGCACAGACATTAGGTGAGGGTAGGATTCTAGTTCATTGGCTGTTATGATTTTGAAAAGCATCCATCTCAGAAAAAGAGTAACTTATAGGGTCATCTTCCATGCTAGTGGGTTGGCAGGATTAATATAGTTAAAATGGCAATCTTGCCAAAAGCAATATACTGATTCAACGCAATCCCCATCAAAATCCCAACTCAGTTCTTCATAGAGTTAGAAAGAGCAATTCTCAAATTCATCTGGAATAACAAAAAACCCAGGATAGCTAAAACTATCATCAACATAAAAAAAACTTCTGGGGGAATCAATATCCCAGACCTCAAGCAATACTACAGAGCAGTAGTGTTAAAAACTGCATGGTATTGGTACAGTGACAGGGAGGCAGATCAATGGAATAGGATCAAAGACCCAGAATTGAACCCACACATCTATGGCCAATTGATCTTCGACAAAGGAGCTGAAAACATCCAGTGGAAAAAAGATAGCCTTTTCAACAAATGGTGCTGGTTCAACTGGAGGTCAACATGCAGAAGAATGCGAATTGATCCACTCTTATCTCCTTGCACTAAGCTCAACTCCTAGTGGATCAAGGACCTCCACATAAAACCAGACACACTAAAATTAATAGAAAAGAAACTGGGGGAGACCCCTGAGGACATTGGCTCAGGGGGAAAATTCCTGAACAGAACACCAATTGCTTATGCTCTAAGAGCAAGAATAGACAAATGGGACCTCATAAAATTACAAAGTTTCTGTAAGGCAAAAGACACTGTCAAAAGGACAAATCAGCAACCAACAAATTGGGAAAAGATCTTCACCAACCCCACATCTGACAGAGGGCTAATATCCAATGTATACAAAGAACTCAAGAAGTTAGACCCCAGAAAACCAAATAACCCTATCCAAAAATGGGGTACAGAGCTAAACAAAAACTTTTCACCTGAAGAAATTCGGATGTCTGAGAAACACCTTAAAAAATGTTCAACATCATTAGTCATTAGAGAAATGCAAATCAAAACAACCCTGAGATTTTACCTCACACCAGTCAGAATGACTAAGATTAAAAACTCAGGAGACAGCAGGTGTTGGCGAGGATGTGGAGAAAGAGGAATACTCCTCCACTGCTGGTGGGACTACAAACTAGTACAGCCACCCTGGAAATCAGTCTGGCGGTTCCTCGGAAAACTGGACATGATACTTCCGGAGGACACAGCCATCCCACTCCTGGGCATATACCCAGAAGATTCCCCAGCATGCAATAAGGATACATGCTCCACTATGTTCATAGCAGCCTTATTTATAATAGCCAGAAGCTGGAAAGAACCAAGATGTCCCTCAACAGAGGAATGGACACAAAAAATGTGGTATATATACACAATGGAGTACTATTCAGCCATTAGAAATAATGAATTCATGAAATTCTTAGAGAAATGAATGGAGCTGGAGAACATCATACTAAGTGAGGTAACCCAGTCTCAAAAGAATACCCATGGTATGCACTTACTGATAAGTGGATATTGGCCTAGACTCTTGGGACACCAAAGACACAATCCACATATCAAATGATATCCGACAATAAGAAAGGAGTGGACACTGGTGCTGGAAAGGATCAAAGCATCAGTGTAGGGGAATACCAGAATAGGGAAGTGGGAAGGGGTGGATGGGGGAACAGGGGGAGGGAAAATGGCATGTGAGACCTTTGCGGGATGGGAAACCAGAAAAAGGGAAATGAAATGTAAATATAGAATATATCCAATAAATAAAAAAGTAGAAAAAAATAATTATAAATATCAAGCAAAACATTCAGTCTCTTTGTTGTTCTCTTACAAGCCACCTCCCACATTAATTGTCTACATATAGTCTACATTTCGTTTGGCTGTATGAAGAATTTTGAAATATGTAAGTTGTTCTGAAAACCATAATAAGGTATAAAACATCAAATAAACAATCTTACAGTCAGAGAGGCTGAGATAAGAGAAGGATGATTTCAAGGTCATTATGTGGTATACAGCAAGAAACTGTCATGTACAAATAAGCAGAAACTATATATGGATTGTACAATATTGGACATACTCTCCAGTTACCAAATTAGAGAGGCTACAGGGTGACAGCCAACTAATTTCTAATTCCTCATATTTTTGAATTTCAATTAGGATATGTTGGTAATATAAGTTTTCATATTAAGAGATATTAAGGAGAAGTAATTGTTACTTCCTGTTATTTTTGTTGTTAGAGGTGGAATTGTTTGTGTAGATTTGTTGAAAGATTACTTTCTTGCTTTTTCTAGGGGGTAGTTTCCCTCCTTGTGTTGGTATTTTCCATCTATTATCCTTTGTAGGGCTGGATTTGTGGAAAGATACTGTGTAAATTTGGTTTTGTCATGGAATATCTTCTTCTTTCCATCTATGGTAATTGAGAGTTTTGCTGGGTATAGTAGCCTGGGCTGGCATTTGTGTTCTTTTAGGGTCTGTATGACTTCTGACTTTCATAGTCTCTGGTGAGAAGTCTGGTGTAATTCTCACAAGTCTACCTTTATATGTTACTTGACCTTTTCCCTTACTGCTTTTAATAGTCTCTTTGTTTATTGCATTTGGTGTTTTGATTATTATGTGATGGGAGGATTTTCTATTCTGGTCCAGTCTGTTTAGAGTTCTGGAGGCTTCTTGTATATTCATGGATATCTCTTTCTTTAGGTTAGGGAAGTTTTCTTCTATAATTTTGTTGAAGATATTTACTGGCCCTTTAAGTTAGGAATCTTCACTCTCTTTTATACCTATTATCCTTAGGTTTGGTCTTCTCATTGTGTCCTGGATTTCCTGGATGTTAGGTTCTTTTTGCATTTTTCTTTTTCTTTGACTGTTGTTTCAATGCTTTCTTTCTTTCTTTCTTTCTTTCTTTCTTCCTTTCTTTCCTTTTTTTTTTTTGTCTTTTGAGAGACAGGGTTTTTCCTGTGTAACCCTGGCTGTCCTGGAACTCACTCTGTAGATCAGGCTGGCCTCGAACTCAGAAATCTGCCTGCTTCTGCCTCCCAGATTGCTGGGATTAAAGGGGTGTGCCATCACTGCCCAGCTCATGTCAATGTTTTTTATGGTATCTTCTGCACCTGAGATTCTCTCTTCTGTCTCTTGTATTCTGTTGCTAATGCTTGCATGTATGACTCCTGATCTCTTTCCTAGGTTTTCTAGCTCCAGGGTTGTCTCACTTTGTAATTTCTTTATTGTTTCTAGTTCCATTTTTAGATCCTGGATGGTTTTGTTCATTTCCTTTGCCTATTTGTGTTTTCTTGTAATTCTTTAAGGGATTTTTGTGTTTCCCCTTTAAGGGCTTCTAGCTGATGACTTGTGTTCTCCTGTATTCCTTTAGGGAGTTATTTATGTCCTTCTCAAAGTCCTTTATCATCATCATGAGAAGTGATTTTAGATCCAAATATTGCTTTTCTGGTGTGATGGTGTATCCAGGACTTGCTATGGTGGAAGAATTGGGTTCTGATGATGACAAGTAGCCTTGGTTTCTGTTACTTATGTTCTTATGCTTGCCTCCCACCATCTGGGTATCTCTAGTGCCACCTGCCCTTGCTATATCTGACTGGAGCCTGTTCTCTTGTTATCTTGGTTGTGTCTGAACTCCTCAGAGTCAAGCTGTCTCTGTAATCCTATGATTCTGTGATCCTGTGATCCTGAGATCCTGGGTGTGTCAGAGCTCCTGGGATCCTAGGCATGTAAAAGCACCGAGGAGTAGAACTTCCTCTGAGTGTTGTGCAACTGACTGAAGAGTTTGCACCCAAGGTCTGCTCAGGGCACCAGCCCAGACAGACTGGGAGGAACCCGAGCCTGAGCCACTGGGCTGGTGGAGTTCCTGTGTGCCTGGGTCCTGCTGTTCCCAGTTACTCCCAGTGTTGGGACATCATCCTTAAAATTTTAAGGAATAAATGTTTACCAATTATAGTACAAGGGACAGTAGATTGAGCAATAAGTATAGTACAGCCTGCATCTTGTACTGTATTTCTTACTCTCATTATAAATTGTTAATAACTTGAAGTACAATGTAGCATGCAGTAGGCCTTGGGTTTGATTACTACCAATAGATAGATAGATAGATAGATAGATAGATAGATAGAACTAAATTATATTGAACTAAAAGTCCATAGCTTAATTAGGTTAGGGTAACTATATTAGATCCCTTAGATCCCTCCTTAGGGCACTTGGGTCTACTTGGCAGATAAGACAGAGACAAACACTTGGATTAGAGTCAGGATTGTGTCACCTAGGCACAACAAGAAGTATTGACAAGTGCATACTCCCCATCTTGATCAAAGCCATCTTCAGTGATATATTTTTGTTATTAATTATTCTGAAGACTGTAAAGTAAAGTAATGTTATGTAAAAAAAAGTATCTGACAAAGGCTAAAGATAATATATGACTGTTCAGAAATTTAGTGCTCTGTTGTTTTATGTAGAGGTTGGTCCTTTTTGAATGTTAGTGGTTGTAAAATATCTGAGAATATTTACATTGAGTTATTTCTTATTTGGCTTAATGCTAACCTCTGGCCAACTAACTGTGTTAATGAGATGTTTGTTTGCTTGCTTTGAAACAGAGTCTCACTATTTTGGTCTAGTCGGCCTTATGGTCCCTATGTAAAGCAGGTTAGCCTTGAACTCACAGAGCTACATCTTGAGTGCTGGGATTAAAGTTGTGTGTAGGCTCCCAGTCTGCTCACTGCAACCCCCTGCCATAGCTGCCGCCACTCCCACTGTCACCTCCTCCGAGAACACGGCTGTCCCTCCCACATATGCTGATCTTGGCAAGTCTGCCAGGGATGTCTTCACCAAGGGCTACAGCTTTGGCTTAATAAAACTTGATTTGAAAACGAAGTCCAAGGATGGATTGGAATTTACCAGCTCGGGCTCTGCAAACACGGAGACCATTGGAGTGAACGGCAGTCTAGAAACCAAGTACAGATGGACTGAGTGAGGGCTAACATTTATAGAGAAGTGGGACGCAGTCAATACCCTGGGCACTGAGATCACTGTGGAAGACCGGCTTGCTCGTGGACTGAGGCTGACAAGGGTGTTCACCATCTCTGTTCTTATTCAACAGAAGCTTAAGCCAGAAGAATTTAACCAGAGAATGAAATAAGAGACAGATAGGAAAAGGGAAATCATTATCTGTTGCAGATGATATATTAATATATAGGAAACCCTACAGACTACAACTGAAGACTATTACAATTGAATAAATTCAGTCATGTTTCAAGATACAAAATATGCAAACATCAGTAATATTTTATACATTATTGACCGACACGCAAATCACAAAAAGCAATTCTATCTACAATAAGTACAACAAATAAAGAAAGTTAAAGACTTCTACAATGAAAATTACAAAACTCTGGTAAAAGTAATTGATGAAAAAATTGAAAATACTTCCGGTGTTCATAGATTGGCAGAACTGATATTGTTAAAACTGAACACATTACCAAAGATTCCATGCGATCCTCATCAAAATACCAATGATGTACTTTATAGAAGAAGAAAAATGCTCAAATTCATATGGAATGACAAAAGACCCCATATAGTTAAAGGGATCAGGGAGGGGGCCTAATACCCAATTTGGAGATATTACTACAAAGCAAAACTAACCAAAGCAACATTCTAGCATAAAAGCAGATACAGAGGCCAATGAAACAGAGTAGAGTGGCTATAAATAGTCTTGTGTCACTATAGCCCATTGGTTTTAGGTAAGAAATATGTTTAAAAGTCAATGACTCTAGAGTACTGCCTAGTCTTGCGTCAATTTGATACAAGGTAGAGTCTTCTGGAAAGAGGAACAAACCTCAACTGACAAAAAACAAATGCTATATACTATACCATTAAATGTATGTTTTTATTTATCCTTTGAGAATTTCACACAATATATTTTGAACATATTCTGCTCCCTCCCTCAACTCTTCCCAGATCTTACCATATGTATTAACCAAGGTTCTTTAGAGGAACAGAAATGATAGAATGGATCTATCTATATATTTATAGAAAGGTGGTTTACTACAGGTTGGTTACTTAAAGGTTGTGGTCCGGCTAGTCCAAGAATGGTGGTCTACTATTTGAAAGTCCAAGAATTCTGTAATTGTTTGGTCCAACAAGCTAGATGTCCCTGCTGGTCTTCAGGATATGTTGGAATTCTGAAGAAATGGGCACTAATTCCAGTGAAGGATTAGATTTGCAATTCAGAGTGAGGGCAAGCAACAGACAGCAAAAAGCTTCCTTCTTCCATGTCCTTTATATAGGCTGTTACCAGAAGGTGTGACCTACATTGAGTGAATCATCCTACCTCAAAATATCTGGATTAAAGATGGGTCTTTTTATTTTAAATGATTTAATTAAGAAAAAATCCCTCAAAGGTGTACACAGCCAGTTGGGTTTTAGCTAATTCCAGATGTAGTGAAGTTGACACCAAGAATAACCATTACACCCCACCTCATTATTCACCCAACTTAATTTTCTATTTCTTTTTGTTTGTTTGTTTTTTATTTTTTATTGGATATATTCCATATTTACATTTCATTTCCCTTTTCCTGGTTCCCTGCCCACCAAAAGTCCCACATGCCCTTTTCCCTCCCCCTGTTCCCCCATCCACCCTTCCCCACTTCCCTGTTCTGGTATTCCCCTACACTGATGCTTTGATCCTTTCCAGCACCAGTGTCCACTCCTTCCTTCTTGTCAGACATCATTTGGTACATGAATTGTGTCTTTGGTGTTCCAAGATTCTAGGCTAATATCCACTTATCAGTGACTGCATACCATGGGTATTCTTTTGAGACTGGGTTACCTCACTTAGTATGACGTTCTCCAGCTCAATCCATTTCTCTAAGAATTTCATGAATTTATTGTTTTTAATTGTTGAGTAGTATTCCATTGTGTAAATATACCACATTTTTTGTATCCATTCCTCTGTTGAGGGACATCTGGGCTCTTTCCAGCTTCTGGCTATTATAAATAAGGCTGCTATGAACATAGTGGAGCATGTATCCTTATTGCATGCAGGAGAATCTTCTGGGCATATGCCCAGGAGTGGGATGGCTGGGTCCTCCAGAAGTATCGTGTCTGGAAGTTTTCTGAGGAACCGCCAGACTGATTTCCAGAGTGGTTGTACCAGCTTGCATTCCCACCAGCAGTGGAGGAGTATTCCTCTTTCTCCACATCCTCGTCAACACCTGCTGTCTCTTGAGTTTTTAATCTTAGCCATTCTGACTGGTGTGAGGTGGAATCTCAGGGTTGTTTTGATTTGCATTTCCCTAATGACTAATGATGTTGAACTTAAGGTGTTTCTCAGCCATCCGAATTTCTGTGCTCTACATTCAGCAGTGTTGGTGAGCTTTCTCCTTCTCTAATCATGATGGGGTTTTTTTCTTATTCCACTTTGGTGCCAAGTGTAATTTTTGTTCTCCAAACATAATTGTTAAAATAACTTTCATTCTCCTAAAATATCCTGAAACATGCCCTATTGCATCCCAAACCAAACTGCTTTATTGCTGGGAAGCGGCTCCATCTGAGAGCAGGGCATGGAGCAGGTGGGTGCAAGAGAAGCCAGGGAAGAGTCAGTATCGTTTCCTGAGACAGGACCGAGAGGAAGCACATCTCATCTCGGGATGGCTTCACCTACTCTGACAACCTGTGTCTCTCGCAGGCTTTATTAATATGTAAAATCATTTCCTCAGAAACTATTCATTGATTACACAGCTTTCCAAAATACATTTTCCTCTAAAGTCTTTCTTATTTACATAAGAATATTAAAAAGAAACAAAGCAATGAAACAAAAATTTTATGAAAATTTAAAATGAGCATTATGTTTAGCTCTGTACCTCATTTTTTTTTAATTTTTTTGAGTCAGGGTTTCTCTTTGTAGCTCTGGCTGTCCTGGAACTCACTTTGTAGACCAGGCTGGCCTCGAACTCGGAGATCCACCTGCCTCTGCCTCCCAAGTGCTGGGATTACAGGCGTGCGCCACCACCGCCCGGCTGTACCTCATTTTTAATAGAGTTATTTGGTCCTCTGGAGTAAACAAAGAATTCTCAACTGAGGAATACCAAATGACTGAGAAGCACCTAAAGAAATGTTCAACATCCTTAGTCATCAGGGAAGTGAAAATCAAAACAACCTTGAGATTCCACCTCACACCAGTCAGATTGGCCAAGATCAGGTGATAGAAGATGCTGGCGAGGATGTGGATAAATAGGACACTCCTCCATTGTTGGGGAGATTGCAAGCTGTTACAACCACTCTGGAAATCAGTCTGGCAGTTCCTCAAAAAATTGGAAACAGTTATACCTTAGGACCCAGCTATACCATACCTGGGCATATACCCAAAAGATGCTCCAACATATTACAATGACACATGCTCCGCTATGTTCAAAGCAGCCTTATTTATAATAGCTAAAAGCTGGAAAGAACCCAGATGTCCCTCAATGGAGGAATGGATACAGAAAATGTGGTACATTTACACAATGGAGCACTACACAGCTATTAAAAACAATGAATTCATGAAATTCTTAGGCAAATGGATGGAACTAGAAAATATCATCTTCTGTGAGGTAACCCAATCACAAAAGAACACACATGGTATGCAGTCACTGACAAGTGGATATTAGCCCAAATGCTCTGAATACCCAAGATACAACTCACAGACCACATGAAGCTCAAGAAGAAGGAAGAACAAGGTGTGGGTGCTTCAGTCTTTCTTCAAAGGGGGAAGAAAATACTCATGGGAGGAAATATGAAGACAAAGTGTGGAACAGAGACTAAAGGAAAGGCCACCAAGAGACTGTCCCACCAGGGGATCCATCCCATATATAGTCACCAAACCAAGACACTACTGTGGATGCCAAGAAGTGCTTGCTGACAGGAGCCTGATATAGCTGTCTCCTGAGACACTCTTTCAGAGCCTGGCAAATACAGAGGCAGATGCTCACAGACAGCCATTGGACTGAGCACAGGGTCCCCAGTGGAGGAGTTAGGGGAAGGACTGAAGGAGCTGAAGGGGTTTGCAACCCCATAGGAACAACAACAATATCAACCAACTAGACTGCCTCACCCCTGTCCCCACCAGAGCTCCCAGAAACTAAACCATCTACCAAAGAGTACACATGGAGGGACCCATGGCTTCTGCAGCATGTGTAGCAGAGGATGGCCTTGTTGGACATCAATGGGAGGAGAGGCCCTTGGTCCTGAGAAAGCTCCATGCCCCAGTGTAGGGGAATGTGAGGGCAAGGAGGCAGGAGTGGGAGGGTGGGGGAGTGAGCACCCTCATAGAAGCAGGGAGATGGGATAGGGGGTTTCAGAGGGGAAATCAGGAAAGGGATTAACATTTGAAGTATTAAATAAGTAAAATATCCTATAAAAATGGGAAAAAATGAGCATTATGATAAAATCAATTTTCTTTTAACTCACTATCTTTTTCCTTAAGATTGGTGTTGTTAAGCCTTGCAGTTACAGAAATGCTAGACAGGATGACTCTATTTGAATTTGACTCTGTTTCAGTTTGGGGCAGAAGTACTAGATCAAAATATTTTCTATTATATCAAACGACTTTCTACAAAAGTTCGATCTCTCTGACCCCTGTTTAATTCTTTCTTTCCTTCCTCTATATTTCATTTACAATTGACATAAGACCACGATCCTTTCTCTTTGATTCTTAAAATAATGTGCAGCCCCTTGCCTTAAACAAAGGCGGTCTGTCTTTTGTTTTTTATTTATTTATTTGTTTGTTTGTTTATTTATTTATTTATTGGATATATTCTATTTTTATATTTCATTTCCCCTTTTCTGGTTCCCTGCCCCCCAAAGGTCCCACATGCTCTTTTCCCTCCCTGTGTTCCCCCATACACCCTTTCCCACTTCCCTGTTCTGGTATTCCTCTACACTGATGCTTCGAGCCTTTCCAGAACCAGGGTCCACTCCTTCCTTCTTGTCAGACATCATTTGGTATGTGAATTGTGTCTTTGGTGTCCCAAGATTCTAGGCTAATATACACTTATCAGTGAGTGCATACCATGGGTATTCTTTTGAGACTGGGTTACCTCACTTAGTATGATGTTCTCCAGCTCCATCCATTTCTCTAAGAATTTCATGAAGTCATTATTTTTAATTGCTGAGTAGTATTCCATTGTATAAATATACCACATTTTTTGTATCTATTCCTCTGTTGAGGGACATCTGGGTTCTTTCTAGCTTCTGGCTATTATAAATAAGGCTGCTATGAACATAGTAGAGCATGTATCCTTATTGCATGCTGGGGAATCCTCTGGGTATATGCCCAGGAGTGGTATGGCTGGGTCCTCTGGAAGTGTCATGTCCAGTTTTCTGAGGAACCGCCAGACTGATTTCCAGAGTGGTTGTACCAGCTTGCAGTCCCACCAGCAGTGGAGGAGTGTTCCTCTTTCTCCACATCCTCGCCAACACCCACTGTTTCCTGAGTTTTTAATCTTAGCACATTAAACCAGACACACTAAAATTAATAGAAAAAAAACTAGGGAAGACCCTTGAGGACATTGGCTCAGGGGGAAAGTTCTTGAACAGAACACAATAGCTTATGCTCTAAGATCAAGAATAGACAAATGGGACCTTATAAAATTACAAAGTTTCTGCAAGGCAAAAGACACTGTCAAAAGGACAAATCGGCAATCAACAAATTGGGAAAAGATCTTCACCAACCCTACATCTGACAGAGGGCTAATATCCAATGTATACAAAGAAATCAAGAAATTAGACCCCAGAAAACCAAATAACCCTATCAAAAAATGGGGTACAGAGCTAAACAAAGACTTTTCACCTGAAGAAATTCGGATGGCTGAGAAACACCTTAAAAAATGTTCAACATGATTAGTCATTAGAGAAATGCAAATCAAAACATCCCTGAGATTTCACCTCACACTAGGCAGAATGGCTAAGGTTTTTTTGTTTTTCTGTATCAGGAAAGTTCTGGTCTGACAAGTCTGTTCAGTAAGGTAGGCAGCTCACTGAACCAAAATGTTTTCCTCTGTGTCTCTGTCAGGAACTCTTGTTTCAATATGATTCTTATCTTTATTATAATTCTGTAAAGCATAGGAGAACATCAGGATTCCTCAAACTAATTACATTTGCCTTCAGGAAGGCACCAAAGCTTGTCGTTTACTGTACAATCAAAATCTCTTCCTATATGGAACCGGGAAAGGGGAAAGCATTTGGAATGTAAACAAAGAATATAGAAAATTTTAAAAAAGAATTAAAAAAATCTTTTTCTATTCATACTAGTTCCTATTTCTGAAGCTGAACTTAAAAACCAATGACAGTTTGTCAGCTTCTAGAATTTCCCTAACTTTTCCTTTAGTAATTTTTCTCAAATCTTGTCTCATGCTTACTAATAGCATTCATTAATGATCTAAATGTATATCTAAGCAATTAATTTAATAAAGACTCTGTTTTCTTCCTCTTTTTTTCCTAAGGAACTTCCATTCATTTCTTTCTTGTTTGAAGCAGCTTTGTGTTATCCATCTCTCGCTTTTGGAGAGAGGCCTTTAGCAGTGAGAAATATAAGTACAAACAAAAGGTGTGCAGCAAAGTTTCACCAAGTGCAGTGAAGGGTCAGTCTAGGTCATCTAAGCACTGGAAGTCTGTCAAACAGTGCCTTCGGGATGCTTGGCACCACCATCTCCTCCTTTTAAGTAGTGAAGCACGGAATTCAACAGTCAAGGCCTGCAACCCATTGGCTAGGTGCCTGATGACAGCTGGGAATAAGAAACACTGGTGACCTCAGAGGTGATTCTTCCCTCTCTACTCTTCTGTTCATCTGACCCCAGCCCCGCCCTCAGCCAGGGCTAGTCCCCAGCACTTTATAAAGTGTATATTCCACGGATAGATACAACATACTCATCCTCAAGCGTTGATTTTCTCCTTTAAGTGTCTTCCTAGGACCTGAAGAGGTGGGTTCGTAGTTAAGAACTTTTGCTGCTCTTACAAAGGACCAGAGTTCAGTTTCCAGCATTAATTCACTGTTGTCTTTAACCCCGGCTCCAGGGAATCCAATATCATCTTCTGGCCTAGGGGTACATTGCATTCATGTGTACACACACACACACACACACACATGCACGCACACACATACACACATTGCATACACATGTAATATATGTATAATAGAATTTGATTATGTATTAATAATATAAAATAATGATATATATTAATTTTTTAAAAGTATCTTCCCTTTCAGTTTTATATAGGGTAATATACAGTATTAAAAGATTAAAATATATCTGTGTACCTGCTTTTTATTGAACAATTTTTGTTGTAAAGACAGTGACAATGTCTGATCTTATGTTTAGAACAATTCAAATATGGAACATAAGCTAAGACTCATCAGATACTATCAAATATATATATATATATATATATATATATATATATATATACACATTTGCTAAGCAGATGGAGATGGCAGTAATGTATCATAATAATTATCTGTAGAATTCAGTGCAGAAGCCAGTAATATCTTCAAAATGCAGGGAGGTGGAGACTGAAGGTGTGGCTTAGTGTTAGAGCATTTGTTTAGCATGTTTGAAACCCTGTGTTCCATTTCCAGCAGCACCAAAAAAAAAAAAAGTAGGCTGTCAACAGGTACTATTTTCCACAACTGGCCAGGTCTGATATGTTTGAATATGTTCCCTAACCGTCCCTTTCTTGTTTGGCTATGAGCTGTTAGTCTAAACATATTTGCTAGAGTTATAGGCTTTGTGTTCTGGAATCACTACATCATGGTTTTGGGGCCCAGTTTTGAGTTGCAGATCAGTTACCATATCTTATGCAATGCTATAATTGGGTGAAGGCTTATCCAGATATCCTCATCTGTGTAGTGCTCATTTCATTATCATGTTATTGTCATTGATGTTCATCCTTAATGAGTCCTCTGTACTGAGTGTTCCTATGGGTCATAAACAGCGGTTGTGGGTCATGTATAATTTTCTGCAGTAATACTTGTCTTCATACAGTCAATGCTTCATAATTTAGGCATCTTATTTCCAAGCACTACATCATCAGCCTCTATACTCATTCCCCAGAATCAGTGAAGATGTAGTGAGGTTCAATCTCTAGGGTAAAAACCATGGAAATAACACAAGTAAACAAAGAGGTCCCTTTTCTACCCACAGTTATAATGCATAGCTTTCTTGGAGCAACACAGCAGCAATGCCGTAGGACCCAATGGCCTTGAGTTTAGCTGGCCCACCTGTGAAGCAGACTTAGACATGCTCCAGGACCTTCCCACACTGAAGTTCCCAAAGTCGAAGGCACCAGCATAGATGACACATCTGAGACAAGCTCACATAGAATATAACCTGCTAAATTTTTATATATCCTAGACTTTATATAACACCCATTAATTTCTTTCTTCATATATAACTTCTGCTTAGAAACAATAACTTGCTGGGCAGCAACCATTTTGTTGGCGCTCTCATTTCTGACCTATTTCATGGTGGTAATGTCCAAAGGTTACAATGCTGGTTATTGCTTTTGTATATTCTAATAGTCTTATAGTTTAGTCTACAATGAGGTCATGTATGACAAATGCTGTATCCAGTACCCCCAAGAGGCACCACAGTCTGCTGGCTGCATGGTATGGTCAGCACTTTAGTCAATATATTTGTTGGTTGCTGACACTTGGAGCTTAAATGCTCCTTGAGGATGACTGACCTAATTGGAAACACAGTCTGCGGGACTTTAGAATCATTTTCTTAAGTATGTTTGTCTCTGCTGTCACTAGAAAAACACTGCCTCAAACCTTGAGAGAAAATTCCTTTTGCTAAATGAGTGTTCTGTTTCTGACAAGATATTACCGAGCCAGCCAAACAGATACTTGGAACGGAAGCTACTGCTGCAAAACCAGAGGCTGAAATGAGCCAGACAAAATGGAATTGAGCTCTAAAAGATGCCAAATGGACCTTTTACTCTCACCTTCCATGAAGAAGTCATATATTATCTCCTCCTTTATTACCTACCCCTCATTTTCTCCCCTTGCTCTTAAAGGGACTTCTGTTCTTTGTTCAGACTAGAAGCCCAGATTATGAGCTAATCTTCCCAGTGTCTTCTTATTCTCTGTCCAAAGAATAACCTTTACTTCATTGTGGCTGTCAGTTTTTGTTATTAAGTCCATGATTCTGTGAGGGAGAAAGATTGCAATTAGGATTGGAAATGAATACTATTCCTAAGTCTTTCCTATGGACTGTGATGTACCTCCCTATTGTTTTACTGTGTGACTGGGCTGGGCTTGCTAGGTAGGAGGCAGTCAGTGCTGTATTTATCCCTCTAGTGAATGACCCCCATTTGGAACATCCTTTAGAAGCGAGAAAAGTCTTACACATACTTAACACATCTCTTCCTGCAATTCATTTAGCAGCGTTAGTTCATTTAGCAGCACTTGAACATGCATTGGCCCCAGAGGACCTACTGAAATATTACATCATTCCATTGTACAATGTGAGTCAGTTCCAAATGTAGTTAAAGTCATTTTTCCAACCTGCCCATAGTTTTAGCTCAACACCACAGTAGCTTGTTTCTCAATTTCTAAGATGGTTTGTTTGTTTGTTTGTATGTTTGTTTGTTTTATGGGTATGAGTGTTTTGCTAGAATGTCTGTCTGTGCACCACCACATACATGCCTTTTACCTTGGAGGTCAGGGGATCAGTTCCCCTGGAACTAGAGTTACTGACAATTGTGAGAGACTATGTGGGTGCCAGGAATTGAAGCCAGGTCCTCTGCAAGAACAACACGTTTTTTCTTTCTTTCTTTCCTTCTTTCCTTTTTTCCTTCCTTCTTTATTTCTCTCTCTCCTTCCTTCCTTCCTTCCTTCCTTCCTTCCTTCCTTCTTTCTTTCTTACTTTAAATCTTCTAATTTTTTTTCTGTTTAATTTTTTTTTTAAATTCTTAACTGATGAGCCTCTAGCCCCAAAGATGGGAGGTTTTGACAACATATAAAATCCCCAACAGCCCCTGACTAGAGTATCCCTGTCTTGCTTTTTCTTGAAGGGGTAGGATCCAGGTCAAGACTGCATTGAGATCAGGGACTGAGTATCAGTGTTGAGCACAGGCCTCAGCGTGAGCTTCTGCTTCCTCTTGATTTTTTTTTTTTTTTACCCATTTGCCCACAGTAAATGCAAAGGCTGGCCATGGGCACCTCTCCCAAATCTTTTAAAAATAACCTTACCATTTTTTAGCCCTTTTATGACCTGAAAATGAGATAGACCTTTTCTCATGAAAAAATTAGAAACATATCTTTGAGACCCTCCCGTACATAGCCAAGTTCACAGAACCTCTAATTGGCGTTCTTTTCTTCTTTGTCCCAAGGTACATTTTCCTAGTCCTGTATACAGGCTTCAAGTCTGGAAGCTTGTTTCCCTGAAGCTAAGTAGTCTTCTCGAGGCCATCTCAGGAGCACAGGAGAAGATTTTAGTATTCCTTCTAGCGTGGTGCTGCCAACTTAAAAACAAACAAACAAACAAAACATCACACCAGGCCCCATGTGGCTGTCTTGTCCTTTGACAGCACATGTTCTCTATTATAAACCCAGGTAGGGTAGTTTCTTTCCCCTTGTAAGTGAGATTCAAGCTTCCTTGCTCAGGCCTTCCTTCTTGTTTAGCTTCTTTGGATCTTGGTGTGTAACATGGTTTCTGTATTTTATAGCTAACATTCACTTATAAGTGAGTACATACCGTGCATATCCTTTTGGGTCTGGGTTACCTCATTCAGGATGATATTCTCAAGTTCCATCCATTTGCCTGAATAATCCATGATGTATTTGTTTGTAGTAGCTGAATAGTATTCCTTTGTGTATTTATACCACATTTTCTTTATCCGTTCTTCAGTTGAGGGACATTTAGGTTGTTTTCAGTCTCTGGCTATTGCAAATAAGGCTTCTAAGAACACAGATGAGCAAGTGTCTTTGTGAGATATTGAAGCAGCTATTGGTTATATGCCCAGTAGTGATATAGCTGGGTCTTGAGGTAGAGCATAAGAGGCAGATTGAGGGAGGGAAATGGGAGGGAGGGAGAATGGGGAGGGGAATGGGGGGATTCAGGATCAGGTATGGGGGAAGGACAGGAGAGATGGATGGCTAGATGGCCATGAAAATGAATGGAAATCTGCAACTGATGGGGGTGAGGAGGTGGGGGGGCAACTCCAGGAAGAGACAGAGACCTGAGATATTGGAGGCACCCAAGAATCAATGGGGATGACCTTAGCTGTGATTTACATTGGGGGTATGGAACCTGAAGAGGCCATTTCCTGTAACCAGGCAGGAACCCCAGTAGAGTGATATGGACACCAACCCACCTACAAAACTTTCACCCCAAAATGTATCCTGTCTACAAGTAATGGTGTAGGGAGCAGAGACTGAGGGAATGGCCAACCAATAACAGGCCCAACATCAACACTGGGTAAGCACCAATCCCTAACACTAATTATTATTGTTATGCATCAGGAGTATTTTGTCCTCTGAGAGGCTCCACCCAGCCACTGACTCAGACAGATGCAGGCACCCACAGCCAAACAGTGGATAGAGCTTGAAGACTCTTATGGAAGAACAGGAGAAAGGATTGTGGGGCCCCAAAGAGGATAGGAACTCCACAGGAAGACCAACAGAGTCAAGTTGGCTAGGCCCTTGGGGCTCTCAGGGTCTGAACCACCAACCAAAGAACATACACAGGCTGGACCTAGGCCTCCCTGCACATATGTAGCCGATGTGCTGCTTGACTTTCATGTGGGTCCTGAACAACTAAGAGCAGTGGCTATCCCAAAAACTTTGCCTGTCTGTGTGATGTGTTCTTCTAGCAGGACTGCCTTGTTTGGCCTCAGTGGGAGAAGATGTGTCTAAGCTCACAGAGATTTGAAGTGCCAGGGTGGGGGCGATACTGGGGGGGGGCACCATGGAGGAAGGATTATGGGGCCATGGCTGGAAGGGGGCAGTGAGTGAGATGTAAAGTGAATAAGTAAAACCAACTAATCAATCAATCAATCAATCAATCAATCCCAGGGTAGAGCTATAGTGATTGAGTAAGTATAAGAGTAAGTATTCAGGTCAACATAGTAGTGAGGAGAAGGATCATCATTCTTTGAGGCAAGGCAAGCCCTATACATAGAATATGTGTTCCTCTCTAATTTTAGACTTCTGTCTCCCCAGCTAAGTTAAGGCTAGTGGACCTTGAACATAGATTCTTTTATTCTTCATCCTCCCCACTACTCTTTACCTCCTCTTACAAGGTACTAGAGTTCGTAATGTACAAGTGTCTCTATGTGTTTGTAACCACACTGCTCTTGTTCTTTAGGACCTACCTGCAAACATGTTCTTTCCACCAAGGAAAGAGTCTGGAAGCCATGCATAGTGGCATATGCCAATAATTCTACACTAAACCAACTGAGAACAAAGATTGTAAGTTTGAGGACAGACTGGGCTGTATAGTAAGATTTAACAAGTAGAAAGATATGCATCTTGAGTATAGCTCTATAATTTAGCAGGTGCTAGGAGCATATAGAGTTCCTCTTTCCCACTTTCTGCAGTTGCTGGGCAGAGCCCAGGTTGGGGTGGCCCAGGAAAGGCTAACTGAGCTGTTTGTCCAGAGGTTTGGTTGCATACAGTATGGATGCCCTGGGCTGTCCTGATGTGGTTGGCTGTTGGTCCCTTGTCCACACTCCACCTCTCCTTCTGCAGAGCCTGAGGACTGGGTCAGTGGGGAGAAGAGAAAGGAAGGCCAGCACACCTCCACCACACCTCTGAGGTTTAGTATCTGCTCAGGCCAGTGAGTCCAAGGCTGACTGGGCGGCAGCTACTCTGTGATGTTAAGTCTGAGGCCTGAAGTCCCAGGAATACAGAGCTAGATCCTGTTTGTTCTTTCTTCAGAGGAAAACAAGAGATGGAAGGACAGTAGGGCCAGGTCTCTCCCATGGCACTCTGACATTCTTTCATATAAGAAACGGCTTAAATTGTATGTGTTTGAAACTCCTTATAAAGCTCAGAATGGCCTCAATCTTATATAGCACACATATCTAACTTTATTTAATCCACGTCTTGGTTGTGCAGCTGTGCTCCACAAATATGAACTAATGGTAAGCCTATGAAGAGCACAGAACAAAGCCATTTCCCGTTTGCTTTTCTGACTCTCCTAAGAGGCTGTCCATGAGAGAGTTACTTTCCCCTGGTTATAATAAGGTTTGGAACATCTGGCTTTACTCTTCAGAATAAACTGTAATGAACAAACCTGTTTAGCTGAAGTATAGAATTGACTCCTCAGTACTGGGGTATGCCATAGTTTGTTTTGTTGTAATCTGATCTATGGTGTGGTGATGTCATTCTTAATGTATGAGATAAGAACTGTGAGGAATTGGCATGCTTTATTATTCTTCCATGTACTGCCCATATAATCAATAGCTTGAATCTGAAATGCCTCATTGTTCTAAAGATAAACATATATTTTGTCTTCAGTATAATAATTTTAGCAGTATTCTCCATAAACCTTAGAAATTCTCCCCAAAGAGTCCAGTCCCAGTCTAGGTCCTCAGCTAGCCTCTCCCTCTCCCCAGATCTTTTTCCTGGAACCTCTCACTTTCCTGGAATGACCTCAGTGTCCATTCTTTGTCCAGCCTTTCCTGAGGCCCCACATGCATGCCCTGGAATCTCTGCTCCACAAAGCCTTACAGTCTCCAAATCCTCTCTTTGGCTTTCTTTTTGTCCCACTCTGATACATAGCTCTATTGGACATCTCCCTATTTAGAATGTCTTTTGTGTTTTCTATATCTCAGTCACAATGTTGCTAGTGAAGAAAATAGAAAACTCAATTCTTGACTTCTGATTTTTAAAAACCTTGATCTGCCAGTAAAGCATCCCCACCAAGGTCATTTTTATCCTTTCAGATGGCATTAAATTTCTTCAGTACAAGAATGAGGATCTAGATTTACACAATAATTTAACCATGGGGCCAAGAAATATTTAGATTTAGAAGATGAAAAGAATAGAAAGAAATAGACTAATTAAAATAATTTAATCCTTATTAATTATCAGCATAGTAAAACAACCTTTCTATCTAGAAAGTATATCTATCTATCTATCTATCTATCTGTATCTCTATCTCTATCTACCTATATATATATATATATATATATATATATATATATATATAAGATATAGATATAGAAGTTTTAACTATAGAGAATATTTATGTGTCACGATGCACTCTGAAGAGAGAAATTATAAGCCTGGTAAAACATAAGCCAAGATGTAAAGCTTACATATTGGTCTGAAAATCAGACAGAAAATATAATACCATACCTCCTCATCCCACCCCATCCCCAGTATAAAGAACAAGTATCTGGCAAGGTTCCAAAATCCGGTTGCATCATATTTTACAAGAGTAAAGAATTGTCTGTATAGGATTTAGGCAAATAAAGCTATTTGTATTTCCTGTGGTTGAGAGCAGTGCGCACAAGGGCATATTTCCTAGGAAAGGAAGCTGAAGTCTATGATTAGAAAAGGGAAATGTATGAGAAACTAGCACAAGCAAATGAGCAAAAGCCACATAAGAAATAAAGATCTCAATGATGCCAGCACAGAATATTGGATTCCCCGTTTCACACTTCCATATAACAGAAGAGGATCAAAGGGGAAGGGTCAATAAATAGATGAAATTAAGTGTCCACCACCCAATGTGATAGTAAAAGAATCACTGTTAGAAAGAAGATAAAGTACAACTTAAACCTTTAATGTGATGGGTTTGATTTTTTTACTGCCGGTAATTAAGATATATTTTACATATTTTACATGTTTACATCTGTCAGAGAAACATCCCCCATAGTCATTTTTTTTCCTTTAAGAGTGTATTAAATTTCTCTAGTATAAGAAGGGGGATCTAGATTTACTCCATATTCAGCATTTCACCTTTTCCATAAATGGAAAAGCCCAACAGTCAAAGTTAATGTTGTCTTTAACCTCTGCCTCAGAGAAAAAATAAGACTCTTCCAGCCACCTGGTGGCAGTATACTCTGTTCCGTTTTGAGGGGTCAAATGCTTCTTTCTACTTGCCATGCTGTTTCAAGGTCTTCTACTGTAGTATGTGTCTCCATAGTCTATCTATTATGACTATAACCATGCCTGCAGAGCCATGCTCTTCAAAGGAATGTGGAGACCACATTTCTTTTCTATCTTACCCCATACACATTTTCCTCCTGTAGCCTTTTTAGTTCCTTATCTATGGTTCCTCACCTTCAGAGCAGCTAGAATTTCTCCCTTGTATTCTATTACGCTAATATTGTTGTCTAAATGTCGCCCAGAGCAATTATTTCTGTTACTTGTTTTCCCATATCTTCCTTCTCAAAAACAGTTAGCTCATCCAGGGCATGAAGTAAAGTCTAACTAATGCTGATGTTTCCAAATTAGAATGAAGAGGACAAATAGATTATTAAAGCTCAGGGATTTTTTTCAGTAACATGTTTTTGTGGCTATATAAAGAAAAATCAATGTCTTTTATTACACACACACACACACACACACACACACACACACACAGGTTTCATCCACAAAGGTTAATTCAAATGTCCATTTTTTTTGCTTGATGTGTTATGTTTTGATATCACAAACTGTAAATGTCTACCAATGTATGTTACTACTTCCAATTCTAATGCTTCTGGTTGTAGGAATTTGTTATGATTCCATCAGAAAATGAAGCATATTGTCATCATTGGCGACATACTTCATCTCATTCACTCATCTGAAACATCAGTTTCACCTTATTTGGTACACGTATGCCTTTATATGTTTTCTTTTTCATGTCAAATATTCCATTTACCTTGAATGTAGAGACCTTAGCAAAGCATGGGACTTGTCGATACTTACGTTACTAGGGGACAGAGAAAAGATGTTCATTCCAGAGCCCATTTTCTTGGCATTTTTCCAGGTTTTCTCACCCGCACATCTCCAATGATGGAGCTTAAAGTTTTCCAAGATTCACCATTTGATGAAAGCCACTAGCTCCAAAGTGGTGAATGGTAGATAATATAAGTTCAGGCTTGTTCCAATCTTATTAGATGGGGGCCAGTCAGCTTCGGCTGTATGCAGTGGTAGTTAAAGTGAGGGCGGAGGGAGGACTCAGTAGACACAAAAGGAAAGGGAATGTGGAATGAAGGGAATGTTGACATGGAGGTAGACTGGAGCGAGATGCGTGGTGGGGGGAACATAGATAGCAATATACTAGACATTTACAAAGGAGGGAAGAAAGAATTTTGAAAAGTTTTATCCCGAGAAAATGGCAAATGTTTGAGGATATAAACAGTATCATAGAATGGGTACATATTGAAATATTAGATGAGATCCTGTTTTTTTTTTTTTAAAAGACAGCTTTTATGTTGTGTATGGGTTTTTATGAAGTCAGACATACAGGGAGCAGGAGGAATAATGCATGAGATGGTAAGAGGTTGAGCTGGGACCACTGCCAGTAGCCTCCCACGTCCTCCATGACCACATCATAGTAGACGGTGAAGTCGGTCATGATGCCTGAGCTGGAGAAGGCAGACTGGTCTTGCAGTGTTGGGGTGAAGGTGATGCGGACGCAGGTCTCTCCCCTCTGTATCCTGGTGGACGGGGGCAAGTCAGCCTCACCTGTATGGGCATCCAGGTAGCACAGAGATCTCAGCAGAGAGAAAAGCTATGGGTGGGGGCAGTAAGAGCTCCAGGCAATGTGTGGGGAGGGTGAGACCTGGAGCCCCGGCACTCCGGGCTGCCCCACTTGCCCAGCACGCCCTTCCTGCTGCCCACTGTCACTCTGTCACAAGCCCCTTGGTCAGCTCGTGCCCTGGCCCTGTTCATCACACCCTGTCTGCCAGGCCCAGCCCTCCCTCAGCTCCCAGCATCATGAGGTCGAGGGTCTGTTCTCTACTCACAACCACTCACAACTTCCCTTCCCACCCCAGGCCTGTGTCTGCAGGACTCCCGCGCCCCCAGCTCCACAGGGAGCCACAGGGAGCCACAGTCTCCTTCTCCTGAGACCAGTGAGGTGGGTGGAGAGGACAGAGACAGACACAGTGGCAGGGCTGGCCTCCTCTCCTCTCCTTTCTGCTGTGAGACAGGGTGGGCTAACAGGGCTCTCCTCAGGACACACAACTGCTGGCCTTTCTTCCCTCCCGCCCCCCTGTCACTCAGAATGCTGCCTCTCAATGAGCCCCTTCCAGTCTCCTGAAATCACAGGCAACTTTTGATTCTGGACATTTGCTCAACTGGTGTGAAGATCAGCTCCTCTGGACTTTTAGTCCAAGACATGTGTGCACTTAGAACTGTCCCAGAGCCTCCCTTTCTCCAGAAAATAGAGACTTGGGATTGAGCTCCCTCCTCCTTCCTGCTCCAGCTGTCAGGAAGCTTAGGGGCAGGCTGAGCCCCTTGCTCTGAGGGCCTGGTCACATACATTCCCTGGGCTTCCTTCCTTCCAGGCCTCTTTGTTTTGTTTTATCCCTATAAGATTATTTCTATCCTTAGCTTTTAAGTCTTAATAAGAAGGATCCAAGGAATTCCCATTTATAACTCTGGAAAAGGTGAAAGAACAATAATTTGATAAATTCTACCACCCAAAGAAAGCCCCCAAGGGTCAAAATTAATGGAACAACAGGATTGAAGATGACAGATATCAAGGAGCAAAGGGCAAGAATCATCAAAAATGATCAACAAATGAGGGAAATTCTACAATTCAAATAAGTAAACATTTCCTAATTAACTTTGCCTAAGAATAAAGATAAATTATTTTTATTCCACAGGAAGAAAAGGTATCAGCAACCAACTGTCAGGTTATCCAAAAATAAAAGAGTATATGACAGATAATTAAAGTACCAGTCAATGATAACTGACCCAGAACTGGCATGATACATTTAACATACAAAGACAACTTCTCAACTCCTGTAAGTCAATAGCAAAACAAAATAATACTGTAATTCTTAATAGGCTCAGGATTTGAAATGGCATTTCTTCAAAGAGAACATAGAAGTGACTGATGGATATGTGACGATATGGTCAAAATCACTACAGAGAAATGAAGAATCGAACCATGAAACAGCACCTCATATATGTCAGAATAGCCATTACCCAGAAACTGAAAGGCATACAGCACTGCTTAAGACATTCAGAAACTGGGACCCTAGTTGTACCTTTTTGGTGGTGTTACAAAATGGTGTGGAATTCTTGTTTCCTCATTTCATATAGTGTTACCAACCCCTCTCACATTCCTGTTGCCATTTCTAGATTTGTTTTCACAGGCCTGAGATCCTGTAAGCCAAAATATACCCTTCATCCTTCACAATTCAATAAAGGCAATACAGCACGATAGCCAACATCTTTTTAAATGGAGAAAAACTCAAGCAGCATTTCCACTCAAAGCAAGAACAAGCAAGGATCTCCATCCACTATTTCCCCTTTTGTTTAATACAGTGCTTGATGAGGCAGAGCAACACGATTAAGAGTTAAAAGGGATAGCCGGGTGGTGGTGGCGCACGCCTTTAATTCCAGCACTTGGGAGGCAGAGGCAGGCAGATTTCTGAGTTCGAGGCCAGCCTGGTCTACAGAGTGAGTTCCAGGACAGCCAGGGCTATACAGAGAAACCCTGTCTCGGAAAAAAAAAAAAAGAAAGAAAGAAAGAAAGAAAAAAAAGAAAAAGAAAAAGAAATAAAGAAAGAAAAACAAGAGTTAAAAGGGATACAAGATGAAAGGGAGCAGTCAAAAGTTTCTCATTCTCAATGATGATTTTATACACTAAATATCCTAAATACTCCAGAAATCTCCCACAGCTGATAAACACATCCAAAGAACTACTAGGATATAAAGTGAACACACATTAATCAGTAGCCTTCCTAAACCCAAATGGTAAGCAGACTGAGAAAGAAATCAGGGAAACGATTCTTTTCACAATAGCCCCTTCCCCAAATGTTTCAGTAGGTCTAAGCAAGAAAGTTAAAGGCTTATATGATGAAAACTTTACAACTCTGAAGAAGAAATAGAGGTAAGTCCTGAAACACATAAAGACATGATCATGGATTGGAAGGATTATATTGTGAAAATGGGAATCTATAGAGTCAATGAAATCCTCACCAAAAGTCCAATGCAATTCTTCACAGAAATTAAAAAAAAAAGATCTTTAATGTTACATAGAAACACAAAAGACCCATTGGCACAGGAAAGGAATTTCTGAACAGGACACTGATAGCACATGCAGTAAGACCAACAATCAATGGTTTCTAATGACGCTGGAAAGCTTCTATATTGCAAAGAATACTATCATTCGAGTGAATGCCTATAGCATGGGAAAATATTTACCACATACATACCCAACAAATAGTGCCTAGAATATACAAATAACTAAAAAATAACCAGGGCATGAAAAATAAACAGTTCTCAAAAGAAGAAATGCAAACAGCTAAGGAACATGTTAAAAATAATCAATTCACCCAGCTCTCAGGAAACTACCAATTAAAACTACTTGAGGATTTCATCTCACCTCAATCGCAATGGCTAGGATCCAAAAAGGAGATGATGGCAAATGCTGGCATGGGTCCAGGAAAAGAGAAACACTTACTCACTGCTAGAGTGAGTGCAAACTTGTACAACCACTGTGGAAATCAGTGCGTTGATTCCACTATAAGCTATAAATAGATCTACCACATGATCTACCTATCATTCTTGGGTATATATTCAAAGGACTCTATATCCCATTGTAGAGATACCTATAAATCCATGTTCATTTCTGCTCTATTCATAAAGTCTAGGAGATAGAAATAGCATAGATGCCTATCAACTGGTGAATGGATGATGAAAATTTGGAACACTTACTCATCCTTAGTGCTGCAACTGAACATCAGCTACAGCATTCTGCCCACATCACCTATGGATCCAATGAATCATCCCTTTTAATCTTCTTCTCCATCACTTGTTGCTGAATCCCAGGCCCCAACTCCAGTGGGAACCACCTGCTAAACCACAGATGCCTGTCAAAAAACCAGGTCGATTGCCTACAGACCTTCTCCAACAAGTAGGGGCCACTACTCCTGAGATTCAATCTGTTGCAGCATTAAGGACAAGGATGTGTTCTATTTTTCATTGTTTGCTCAGCAGTTGATGGATATCTATGTTATTTCTATTCCCTAGTCATTGTGAATGCATCCAGTTGCATCCACAGCTCTGTATCTGGAAATGTGCTGTAGTCTCCCTTTCCTATCTCACCCCATCCCCAATGGATTACAAAGACATTCTTCTCTAACTTCCCTTCCTCCAACTTGTCCCAGTATCCTGGCCTCCAACTGCAGCAGGTATCCCCTGTGAACACACCGGCTGAGCCGACCTGCAAAAGAGGTAGCACACAGCTATTACACTCGCTGACAATCCAGAGAGGAAACAGAAACCAAGGAACAAAACACCCATCCAACAAAACAAAGCCAGAAATCAGCACCTAGACCTTTAATCATCCCAGTCACAGATGCCTAGACACCACATAAAAACACAATCAACAACACCCAAGGAAACGTGTCTCCACTAGAGAGCTCATCTAGCCTACAACAGCAGGCCATGAATATTCCTGCATAGGTAAAACACAAGAAAAAGACCTTAAAATGGATAATGAATATGATAGAGGTTCTTAAGGAGGAGATTAATATATCCCTTAAAGAAATCCAGAAAAACACAAACAGTGTAAGGAAATAAATAAAACTGTTCAAGAAGCCGGGCGGCGGTGGTGGCGCACACCTGTAATCCAAGCACTTGGGAGGCAGAGGCAGGCAGATTTCTGAGTTCGAGGCCAGCCTGGTCTACAAAGTGAGTTCCAGGACAGCCAGGGCTACACAGAGAAACCTTGTCTCGAAAAAACAAAAACAAAAACAAAAAAAAAACTGTTCAAGAAATGAAATTGGGAATAGAAGCAATAAAGGAAACACAAATTGGCAGGATTCTAGAAATAAAAAGTTTAAGAACAAGAACAAAAACTACCAAGGCAAGCTTCAGCAACAGAACATAAGAGACAGAAGAGAAAAATCTCGGGCATTGAAGATACTATAGTAGAAAAGGATGCATTGGTTAAAGAAAATGATAAATTAAAAAAATTTCCTGACACAAAATATCCAGGAAATCTGGGACACTATAAAAGTACCAAAAAACTAAGAATAATTGGTATAGAGGAAGAATAAGAAACCCTACCCAAAGACCTGGAAGATGTTTTCAACAAATCATAGAAAAAAATTTTCCTAACCTAAAGAAGTTAAAAAAAGAAATGCCTATAAATGTACAAGAAGCTTACAGAACACTAAATAGTTTGGATCATAAAAGAAAGTTCACTTGCCACATAATAATCAAAACACTAAAAATACACAACAAAGAAAGAATATTAAAAGCTGCAAGGGAAAAGACCAAGTAACATATAAGACCTATTACAGTTACACCTGTCTTCTCAATGGAGGCTCTAAAAGCCAGAAAATCCTGCACATATTTCCTGTAGACATTAAGAGATCACAGATGCTGGCCCAACAAAACTTTCTAATCACCATATATAGAAAAAATAAGGCATTCCATGATAAAGCCAAATGTAAATATCTATCTACAAATCTAGCCCTATAGAATATGCTAGAAGGACAATTCCAACCTGGGGAGGCTAACTACATCTATGAAAACATAGGAAATAAACAATCTCACACCAGCTAAATCAAAAGAAGGGAAACACACATACACTCACACCATCACCACCACAAACAACAACAACAAAGTAATAGAAATCAATCTTCCTTGGTCATTGATACATCTCAATATCAATTGTCCTAAATCTCCAATAAGAAGAAACAAACCAGCAGAATGGGTGTTAAAATGGGATCCATCTTTCTTCTGCATTCAAGAGATACACATCTCAACATCAAGGATAGATATTACCTAAAGGTACAGGGTTGGAAAAAGAGGTCTAAGGAAAATGGACCTAAGTAGCAAGCTGGTGTAGCCATTTTAACATCTAACAAAATAAACTTTAAAACAAAACTAAACAAAAGAGACAGTGAAGCACATTACATACCCATCAAGGAAAAAAAATCTACCAAGATTACATTTCAACTCCTAACATATATGCTCCAAACCCAAGGGCTCCCAGGTTTGTAAAAGAAACACTACTATAGTTTAAATCACATGTTGACCTTCACATAATAATAGTGGAACCCATCAAACCCCACATTCACCAATGGACAGGCCATCCAGACAAAACTAAATAGAGAAATACTGGAGTTAACATATGTTATAAAACAAATGGACCTACTAGATATTTACAGAACACTTCACCAAACAAAAGAACATTTTCAGCAATGTCATGGAATGTTCTCCAAACAAGTGTCAACTGATTGAAGAAAATTGAAATGATTCCCTGCGTCTGATACAAATACCACAGATTAAAACTGGACATCAGAAACGACAGAAAGCCTACAAACTCATGGAAACTGAACAACTCTCTATTGAATGACTACTGGATCAAGGTAGAAATAAAGAAAAAATGTAAGACTTCCTGTTCTATAGGAATAGCAGGCCAGGTAATGAACATAACCATAATCTCTAAAGCAGTGATTCTCAACCTGTGGGTTATGACTCCTTTTAGGTAGCATATCAGATATCCTGCGTATCAAATATTTACAATTCACAGCAGTAACACAATTATAGTTATGAAGTAACAGTAAATTAATTTTATGGTTGGGGCCTCCACATAAGAACAATATTAAAGGTCACAGAGTTAACAAATGAGAATTGATCCACTCTTATCTCCTGTACTAAGCCCAACTCCAAGTGGATCAAGGACCTCCACATAAAACCAGACACACTAAAATTAATAGGAAAGAAACTGGGGAAGACCCTTGAGGACATTGGCTCAAGGGGAAAGTCCCTGAACAGAACACCAATAGCTTATGCTCTAAGATCAAGAATAGACAAATGGATCACTGACAAGTGGATATTAATGAGCCCAGAAGCCCTAAATACTAAAGGCACAATTAGCAAGTCAAATGATTCCCAAGAAGAAGAAAGGAGAGGACCCTGGGCCTGTAAAGATTGGATCCAGTTTTGTAGACCCAGAACAGAGAAATCGTGGGGGGGGGTTGGAATGATTGGGGAATAGTTGGGGGGAGAGGAATTATGGGACGTATGGTGGGGGGGAATGTGAAAAGGGAAAGCCTTTGGAATGTAAACATAGAATATAGAAAATAAAAATTAAAAAAAAGAATAGACAAATGGGACCTCATAAAATTACAAAGTTTCTGTAAGGCAAAAGACACTGTCAAAAGGACAAATCGGCAAACAACAAATTGAGAAAAGATCTTCACCAACCCTACATCCAACATAGGGCTAATATCCAATGTATACAAAGAACTCAAGAAGTTAGACCCCAGAAAACCAAGTAACCCTATCAAAAAATGGGGTACAGAGCTAAACAAAGACTTTTTTTAAAATTTTCTATATTCTTTGTTTACATTGCGAAGGCTTTCCACTTTCCCAGTTCCCCTCTCACCATATGTCCCATAAGTGCTCTTTTCCCCCCACCTCCCAACCCCCGCCTATTCCCCAATAACCACCCCACCATTTCTCTGTTCTGTTCTGGTACTCTCCTACAAAATTGGATCCAGTCTTTTCAGGAACAGGGTCCTCTCCTTCCTTCCTCTTGGGAATCTTTTGACTTGCTAACTGTGCCTTGAGTATTCAGAGCTTCTGGGCTCATTAATATCCACTTATCAGTGATTGCAATTCATGTGTATTCTTTTGTGATTGGGTTAACTCACTTAGGATGATATTTTCCAGATCCAACCATTTGCCTACAAATTGCATGAATTCATTATTTTTAATTGCTGAGTAGTATTCCATTGAATAAATATACCACATTTTCTGTATCCATTCTTCCTTTGAGGGACATCTGCGCTCCTTCCAACTTTTGGCTATTATAAATAAGGCTGCTATGAATATAGTGGAGCTGAAGTTGTTTACCAGCTGTAGGAGTTCTCTGGTGGAGTTTTTTGGGTCGCTTAAGTATACTATCATATCATCTGCAAATAGTGATAGTTTGACTTCTTCCTTTCCAATTTGTATCCCTTTGACTTCCTTATGTTGTCTAATTGCTCTCACTAGAACTTCAAGTACTATATTGAAAATATATGGAGAGAGAGGGCAGCCTTGTCTAGTCCCTGATTTTAGTGGGATTGCTTCAAGTTTCTCTCCATTTATTTTGATGTTGGCTACTGGTTTGCTGTAGATTGCTTTTACTATATTTAGGTATGGGCCTTGAATTCCTGTTCTTTCCAGGACTTTTAGCATGAAAGGATGCTGAATTTTGTCAAAGACTTTTCACCTGAAGAAATTCACATGGCTGAGAAACACCTTAAAAAAATGTTCAACATCATTAGTCATTAGAGAAATGCAAATCAAAACAACCCTGAGATTTCACCTCACACCGTTCAGAATGGCTAAGATTAAAAACTCAGGAAACAACAGGTGTTGGCGAGGATGTGGAGAAAGAGGAACACTCCTCTACTGCTGGTGGGACTGCAAACTGGTACAACCACTCTGGAAATCAGTCTGGCAGTTCCTCAGAAAACTGGACATGATACTTCCGGAGGATCCAGCCATACCACTCCTGGGTGTATACCCAGATGATTCCCCAGCATGCAATAAGGATACATGCTCCACTATGTTCATAGCAGCCTTACTTATAATAGCCAGAAGCTGGAAAGAACCCAGATGTCCCTCAACGGAGGAATGGATACAAAAAATGTGGTATATATACACAATGGAGTACTATTCAGCCATTAGAAACAATGAATACATGAAATTCTTAGAGAAATGGATGGAGCTGGAGAACATCATACTAAGTGAGGTAACCCAGTCTCAAAAGAATACTCATGGTATGCACTCACTGATAAGTAGATATCAGCCTAGAATTTTGGGACACCAAAGACACAATCCACATACCAAATGATGTCTGACAAGAAGGAAGGAGTGGGCCCTGATTCTGGAAAGGCTCAAAGCATCAGTGTTGGGGATACCTGAACAGGGAAGTGGGAAAAGGTGGGTGGGGGAACACGGGGGGTGGGTGGGTGGAGGGGCGGAAACGGGCATGTGGGACCTTTAGGGGCCTGGGAACCAGAAAAAGGGAAATGAAATGTAAATATAGAATATATCCAATTAAAAAAGCCTATTGTGCCTGTGGACTAAGCTTTACCTAAGTTTCCACATGCTCTTCCTGTTTGCGTGCCCTTCTGATGTTTGTGTGTGTGTGTGTGTGTGTGTGTGTGTGTGTGTGCATGTATTTCTTTTTTTTTAGCGTTTTCTTTTTTTTAATGTTCTTTTTTTTAATTTTTATTTTCTTTATTCTATGTTTACATTCCAAAGGCTTTCCCCTTTCCAAGTTCCCCCCCACCATATGTCCCATAATTCCTCTCCCCCCAACTATTCCCCAATCATCCCAGACACACACACATGATTTCTCTGTTCTGTGTCTACAAAACTGGATCCAATCTTTACAGGCCCAGGGTCCTCTCCTTTCTTCTTCTTGGGAATCATTTGACTTGCTAATTATGTCTTGAGTATTTAGGGCTTCTGGGCTCATTAATATCCACTTATCAGTGATTGCATTTCATGTGTATTCTTTTGTGATTGGGTTAGCTCACTTAGGATGATATTTTCCAGATCTAACCATTTACCTACAAATTGCATGAATTCATTATTTTTAATTGCTGAGTAGTATTCCATTGTATAAATATACCACATTTTCTGTATCCATTCCTCCTTGGAGGGATATTTGGGCTCCTTCCTATTTCTGGCTATTATAAACAAGGCTGCTATAAACATAGTGGAGCATGTGTCTTTATTGTATGCAGGGGAATCCTCTGGGTATATGCCCAGGAGTGGTATGCCAGGGTCCTCTGGAAGTGACATGCCCAATTTTCTGAGGAACCGCCAAACTGATTTCCAGAGTGGTTTTACCATTTTGCAATCCCACCAACAGTGGAGGAGTGTTCCTCTTTCTCCACATCCTCGCCAGCACTTGTTGTCTCTTGAGTTTTTAATCTTAGCCATTCTGACTGGTGTGCGGTGGAATCTCAGGGTTGTTTTGATTTGCATTTCCCTGATGACTAATGATGTTGAACATCTCTTAAGGTGTTTCTCAGCCATCCGAGTTTCTTCTGGTGAAAATTCTTTGTTTAGCTCTGTACCCCATTTTTGATAGGGTTATTTGGTTCTTTGGGGTCTAACTTCTTGAGTTCTTTGTATATATTGGATATTATCCATCTGTTGGATGTGGGGTTGGTGAAGATCTTTTCCCACTTTGTTGGTTGCTGTTTTGTCCTTCTGACAGTGTCTTTTGCCTTACAGAAACTTTGTAATTTTATGAGGTCCCATTTGTCAATTCTTGATCTTAGAGCATAAACTATTGGTGTTCTGTTCAGGAACTTTCCCCCTGTGCCCATGTCCTCCAGGGTCTTCCCAAGTTTCTTTTCTAATAGTGTCAGTGTGTCTGGTTATATGTGGAGGTCCTTGATCCACTTGGAGTTGATCTTAGTACAAGGAGATAAGAGTGGGTCAATTTGCATTCTTCTGCATGTTGACCTCCAGTTGAACCAGCACCATTTGTTGAACGGGCTATCTTTTTCCACTGGATGGTTGTGGCTCCTTTATCAAAGATCAAGTGACCATAAGTCTGTGGGTTAATTTCTGGGTCTTCAATCCTATTCCATTGATCTACTTGCCTGTTGCTGTACCAATACCATGCAGTTTTTAACACAATTGCTCTGTAGTACTGCTTGAGGTCAGGGATATTGATTCCCCCAGAAGTCCTTTTATTGTTGAGAATAGTTTTAGCTATCCTGGGTTTTTTGTTGCTCCAGATGAATTTGAGAATTGCTCTTTCTAGATCTATGAAGAATTGAGTTGGGATTTTGATGGGGATTGCATTGAATCTGTAGATTGCTTTTGGCAAGATGGCCATTTTTACTATATTGATCCTGCCAATCCAGGAGCAAGAAATATTTTTCCATCTTCTGAGGTCTTCTTCGATTTCTTTCTTCAAGGACTTGAAGTTCCTGTCATACAGATCTTTCACTTGTTTGGTTAGAGTTACGCCAGGGTACTTTATGTTGTTTGTGGCTATTGTGAAGGGTGTTACTTCCCTAACTTCTTTCTCAGCCTGCTTGTCCTTTGAGTACAAGAAGGCTACTGATTTGCTTGAGTTAATTTTATATCCAGCCACTTTGCTGAAGTTGTTTATCAGCTGTAGAAGTTCTCTGGTGAAGTTTTTTGGGTCGCTTAAGTAAACTATCATATCCTCTGCAAATAATGATAGTTTAACTTCTTCCTTTCCAATTTGTATCCCTTTGACTTCCTTATGTTGTCTAATTGCTCTCACTAGAACTTCAAGTATTATATTGAAAATATATGGAGAGAGAGGGCAGCCTTGTCTAGTCCCTGATTTTAGTGGGATTGCTTCAAGTTTCTCTCCATTTATTTTGATGTTGGCTACTGGTTTGCTGTAGATTGCTTTTACTATATTTAGGTATGGGCCTTGAATTCCTGCTCTTTCCAAGACTTTTAGCATGAAAGGATGCTGAATTTTGTCGAATGCTTTTTCAGCATCTAATGAGATGATTGTGTGGTTTTTTTCTTTTAGTTTGTTTATGTAGTGGATTACATTGATGGATTTCCGTATATTGAACCATCCCTGCATCCCTGGGATGAAGGCTACTTGATCATGGTGAATGATCGTTTTGATGTGCTCTTGAATTCGGTTGGCAAGAATTTTATTTAGTATTTTTGCATCGATATTCATAAGAGAAATTGTCCTGTAGTTCTCTTTCTTCGTTGGATCTTTTTGTGGTTTAGGTATCAGCGTAATTGTGGCTTTGAAGAATGAGTTGGGCAGTGTCTCTTCTGTCTCTACTTGTTGACCCGCGTTCTTCTGTATTTCTTTAAGTGTTTTTTGTCTTTCCTCCTTATTGTCTTCTTCTTTTTGATCCATCTTCTCCTGAATTTCTTTAAGTGATTTTTGTGTTTGCCTTGTAAAGGCTTCTAACTTTTGATCCATTTTCTCCTCTATTTCTTTAAGAGATTTATCTATGTATTCTGCTACCAGCATCCTGACCAGTGATTTTAGATCCAAGTCTTGTTTTTCTGGTGTGTTGGGTTATCTGGGGCTTCCTGTTTTCATCGAACTGGGTTCAGATGCTGTCATGCTGCCTTGATTTCTGTTAGTAAAGTTCCTTTGTTTTCCTTTTGCCATCAGGTTATTTCTGGTGTTAGTTGGCCTTGTCACTGGCTGGTGTTTGAACCTCCCACAAGGCTGGGCTCACCTGTTGTTTCTCTACTGGTAACTATGCACGACCACTGCTGTAAGGGACCGTGAGCTGGCTGCCACCAGCTGCCTTGGTGCAAGGCCGGAGGGCATGGAGAAGTCCCGCAGAGCCTTGGCGCTGGGCCTGCCTGGTGGCGAGAGCCTGGTGGATCCACCCGCGCGATGGTAGCCCCGGCTGGAGTCTGTCCCTTCTGATGTTTTATTTACTGTGTGTGATGGTTTGTATATGCTTGGCTTAGGGAGAGGCCCTATTAGAAAGTGTGGCCCTGTGGGAGTATGTGTGGGCTTTAAGACCTTCATCCTAGCTGCCTGGAAGTCAGTATTCTGCTAGCAGCCTTCAGATGAAGATGTAGAACTCTCAGCTCCTCCTGCACCATGCCTGCCTGGATGCTGCCATGTTCCTGCCTTGATGATAATGGGCTGAACCTCTGAACCTGTAAGCCAACCCCAATTAAATGTTGTCCTTTATAAGAGTTGCCTTGGTCATGATGTCTGTTCACAGCAGTGAAACTCTAACTAAGACACTGTGCCAGCCCCTACTATCAAGAAAGTCAATAACATGTAGTAAATTTCTTAACATTTTTATCCTACTTGTTCTGTTATGTGGTGGATTCAATCATGACTGATAAAGTGATTTGAAAAACACTTTGGATTTCCTGTTAAAAGTAAAGTTGCATCTGTCACATGACCCAGACATTATACTTCCAAGAAATAGGAAAACATAGGCACACAAAGCCTTGTATATAAATGTTTATAGTGTATTTGAATATAATAACTAAGACCTGATTTGCGTTCAAATGTATTTTGTCAGTACATAAATAGATAAGCAAATAGCCACAGTACTCAGCACTATACAGGAATGAGCTACCGGCCTAGCCGCATAGCAACGGAATAACTGAGCTAGATTTTAAAATTTTAGACAACTCAAGAAAGCATCATTCAGTGAAATTATGCATCTCTTTTACACAAAGTTCTAGGAAATGAAAGCAAACCTATAGTGACAAGAAACATTTCAGAGAATGCCTGGACCATGAAAGAAATGTCTCAGAAAAAGAGTAAAAATAATTAAGAGAGAGAGAGGAAGGCTCCAGATCAGTGGTTCTCAACATTTGTAACTCTGTGACCTTTAATACTGTTCTTATGTAGTGGCCCCAACCATAAAATTAATTCACTATTACTTCATAACTATAATTGTGTTACTGCTGTGAATTGTAAATATCTGATACGCAGGATATCTGATATGCCACCTAAAAGGAGTCATAACCCACAGGTTGAGAATCACTGCTTTAGAGCTAATGGTTATGTTCATTACCTGGCCTGTTATTCCTATAGAACAGCATGATGTTTGAATGATATTTTTTTCTTTTGGGGGGGGTGTTGGGGTTCAAACCCAGGGCCAATATGTATCAAAGTTGTTTTATGCCAAGTTTATCTCTATATGAATGCTTTCAAAAGTTACAAACAACCAGGTGTTGGTGGTGCACGCCTTTAATCCCAGCTCTTGGGAGGCAGAGGCAGGCGGATTTCTGAGTTTGAGGCCAGCCTGGTCTACACGAGTGAGTTCCAGGACAGTCAGGGCTACACAGAGAAACCCTGTCTCCAAAACAAAACAAAACAAAACAAAACAAAGAGTTAGAAACATGGTTAATTTAGTCTTAGGTAGCCTGAAATACCCAAGATATTGCAGCTTTATGACTTTGGGTAAATTATTTCCACTGTTTAAATACCCATCTTCTCACATGTAACACAATATGAAAAATAGCCACTTTTCCTTTTTGAGTAGCAAAATATTTATTATCTAAAACAGATAAAGAGAGCATAGAAATTACATTCAACACAGTATATCCCCACAAAGGATTCTTAATTTTACTTGGGAAGAAACTAGACATGTTCATACAGGAGAGTGATTCCAGAGTTTTGATGAGACTATGTATTTTAAGCACTTGCATAGGACATACTTCAGAGGCATCACATGCTAAATACATGCTGGGATTGTGTGCTGCTATTATTTTGCTACAGCTAAATGCTTTGCAGATATTGGTGTTTGTTTTCCCAGTGACCTTTTGGACCTCTCCTCCTTTGTGAGCAGAAATGCAAGCTTTGCAGAAAACCAGCTTTGTCTGAGAGCCAAAAAATTAATAGCAAATGCAGAATTTGTAGTCAATTCTGTGCTGTGTCTTTCCAATATATCATGATCCATGGGGTAACAATCATTCTCCAATTTACATTCCTGGCAAAAGAAAAATCAGTTTTCTCCAATGGAGTGTTACTGGGCCCCATACCCCACCACATACAATTCACAAAAACACAAAATTGGAAAACATAACATGTAAGCAAGTGATTAGTAATATAAAAATGCCCAAACAAAGAAATATGAGACAAAAAGTCTACAAAATGCCTTAGAGAGTGTTTTATGTTTGTCATTTCCTTCTGGGTATGGGTTTTTGGGATTCTGCTTTTAGAAATATAGTCCAGAACGTTTCCTTTAGCCTTCCATCACAAGAAGTCACAGTGAACAGGCACCATCCATGAGCTAGAACCTGAGCCCCGATCAGGTACTAAATTCATCAGAACTTTGATCTTATACTTCCTGGTCTTCAAAAGTATGAGGAATGAATTTCTCTTGTTTATGATACAGCTTCCTGAATATTAACGCAATGAACTCATCAAACACGACTCTCGTTCTTATGTAGATTGACCAAACACCATAAAGGTCTACATCTACATCCTCCAAGCTAAAATACAGACAACTTTCCATTTTTCTACTTTGAAAGTGGTGAAAAGTGATATGTATTCAGTAGATATTTTAGGGCAGCAACAGACACGTGACCTTGCCCAGTTAGCTATACAATTACAAGAGAGAACAATAACTTACAGTGAATTATGTGTGGAGGATGTAAATATAACCCCATTAAGTTGAAAAACATTTTACTATTTGATATAATTTAATAAAATATCAATTCATTTTTAAAATATTTTATGAATTTTTTGAGAATGCCATATAATGGATTTTGATCATATTCCTACCCACTATTTCTCTTAACTCCTCCAAGACTCACCCCTACTTCCCTTTCTGTAGGAGAAAATTATTGGGCATTGGTACCTAGCCCTCCCTTGTTATCAGAGTTGAAGGTCAGAAGACCTTGACATCATCTCTTTGCCAATGACTCCAACTTATTTTCTGCTATGGGTTCTATAAAAAAGATTCTAAAATTTGGAATGACACTATCCCCATGCCCTGATACTCTCTTTGTTTTCATAACGCTTATAACCTAATTACCTATAATATTATCTCCTTATTTGTAATATATATTGGTGGTTGGCATATTCTGTGCATTGATCAGGAGAGTTTGCTTGCAGGAAAGCAAAATTATATAGAAGAGGGGAACTGTAGGAGAAAATGCAGGCATGACTTGGTGGCCAGCCTACTTGGCACATTGCACTTCTAAAACTGGAGCATGGCATATCATGCTCCTGAAGTCAGAACAGTGAATTCTGAAGTACCCTGAGTTGCTGGTAGCTGGCTTGTGGACAAGTTTGCATTCTCCACAAATTGCTTCTTCTGCATGGAGCCGCTGGTGGTATCAGCCCTCACTATCTAATCCAAGGGAATGTGCTAACCAATCACAGTCAATTGGTGTCCTCTACTTAAGAGGGTGCTGGTGTGTAATAAAGTAGACACTATTCCCTGAAACTGTTTCCAGAGTGGCTTATCTCTGTGCCCCTTAACAATCTATGGACATGGCAGTAATGGGGGAGGTGGCAGTAATGGCAGCATCTTCCCCTCAAATGTTGTATCTTTAAAATAATAACTTGTCAAGTTCAGTTTATGCTGCTCATGAATATGAAGATATCAACTGGAACATGATTGACCTAACAGGGGCCATATCCTTAAAGAAAACTGACTCCCCCTCCCCGCAGAACCTCCTCAGTCACAAGTGATTCATTCTTGAACCCTCGCCCTTCCCTACAAGAATGTTACTGACTTGATCTTATGTAGGCAACCATAGTTGCTGTAATTTCGTGAATGTGCTCCTGTCCTGTCCAGAAGAAAATTTTGTTCCAATTCTCCCTGACCTCTGGCTCTTAGAATCTTTCCAAATCCTCTTCTATATTGGTCCTTGAGCTGTGTGTGTGTGTGTGTGTGTGTGTGTGTGTGTGTGTGTGTCTGTGTCTGTGTCTGTGTCTGTGTGTGTCTGTGTGTGTCTGTGTGTGTCTGTGTGTATGTGTAGAGGAGTAAGACAGATGTTCCACTTGTGGCTGAGTTCTCCACATATACTTATTCTCTGCACTTTGTTAGGTTCTGAGTCTCTGTGTTAACCACTATCCATGGCACAAAGAAATTTCTCTGATAAGGACTGGGAGCTGCACTAGTCTGTGGGTAGAAATAAGTCCCCTAAAATTTTTATGTTGAAATCGTAATTCCCAACACAACAATTTAGGGGAGACCATTGGAAGGAGATTAGCCCTGAAGTATACAAGTGTAGGGCCTTTGTGAGTAGAATCTGTTCCCTTATAAATAATACACTGTAGAAACTGCCCTTTCTACAGTGTAAAGATACAGCAAAAAGATGGCCACCAACAATCCAGGAAGTGTCCCCTTTCTAGATACCCAATTTTCCAGTACCTTCCTATCAGGTCTTCCAGTTACCAGTGAGAAACACATTTCTGTTACTTATAAGCTTTGTTTCATTGTATTATAATAATCAAAGTAGACTCAAATTTTAAATCAAAGTACATTCAAAATTTAGAGTAATCATATATGTCTAGTAAGAAAAGAGTGTGGCCTCAGTGCCTTTCTTGATGTCATTATCTGCTTTCTTCCTTTTGGCTTACTGCCACTTTCACTGAAGGACAAAGTCAGGCCCTAGGGCATTAATCTAAGATACCCAGATTTCACCATTGCCAAGATTTGGCTAATTAAGATCAGAATGATATCCCCTGAACGCGCTGTTTAGTTGATTCAAGATCAGCCTTTCCTGTTCCTGCTATTGGGGGATCATTTGTTGGGTCTTCTGACATGATAATAAATGTGTGTACCATTTAAGACTTTGTAAAAGATAAGTCAGCCAATTGCAGCATAGGTGATCATCAGGAATAAAATTATTTTTATGTTTTTTTTATGGGTTCATATATAAAAATCAGTTTTATTGTGGCATTTTCATACATGTTTTGGGTCTTTTCTTTGTTTTGTCCTCCTCTCTCAGTTCCTTGCCCCCTCCTTAGTGATGCCCTTTTTGCATTTGCATCACATGTATTCTATTACTCTCTCTTTTCTCCCATATGGTCTCTGTTTTCCCATCATGATTCTTTTTCTAGTCTGATTACTTATACATAAACATACACACACATATAATAATCAAAGACTAGCAGCATTCAGTAATTTGCTTGACTGAGTTTGAGTTAACTCACATAACGGAACCATCTCCACTGCATCAGTTTTCCTAAAAATAACATGATTTTTATTTTTTCTAATTGCTACATAAAATTCCACTGTGTATATGTACCAAATTTTTATGTTCATTCAACTACTAATGGGCATCTAAGTTGGTTCCACTTCTCTGCTATTGTAATAATGTAAGAGTAAAGACTGACGTGCAGGTCTGTAGTAGGATATGGGCTCCAATGTGTAAATGGCAATTCTATTTTTAGCATTTTGAGGAACCTCCACAATGAATTCCACAGTGGCTGCACCAGTTCGCATTCCCATCAACAGTAAGTTATAGGGTTTGCTTTCTCTGCATCCTTGCCAGGATTTCTTCTCATTTGTTTCCTTTTTAAAAAATTTTCCTTTCTCTTTCTTTCCTTCCTTCTTTCCTCCTTTCTTTTTTCTCTTTCTTTCCTTTCTTCCTTCCTTCCTCCCTCCTCTCTTCCTCCCTCTCTCCCTCCCTGCCCCCTCCCTTGCCCTCCCTTCCTCTCCCTCTCTCCCTCCCTCTCCCTCTCCCTCTCTCCCTCCCTCTCTCCCTCTCCCTCTCCCTCTCCCTCTCCCTCTCCCTCTCCCTCTCTCTCTCTCTCTCTCTCTCTCTCTCTCTCTCTCTCTTTCTTTTTTCTTATGTTTTCTTTCTACATGTATACAGTGTGTTTGCAAGAGCATGAGAGTGGGGAGAAGTTCTGTGAAACAGTTCTCTGAACATCCTGTGGCCATTGTACTCACAAATTCATTTGCTTTCCTAAATGAGAGTCATCCTGACATGGTTAAGATTGTTCCATCCATTTGCCTAAGAATTTCATTAATTCAACATTTTTAATAGCTGAGTACTACTCAATTATGTAAATGTACCACATTTTCTGTATCCATTCCTCTGTTGAGGGACATCTGGATTCTTTCCAGATTCTGGCTATTATAAATAAGGCTGCTATGAACATGTGTCCTTATTACATGTTGGAACATCTTCTGGGTATATGCCCAGAAGTGGTATAGCTGGGTCCTCAGGTAGTACTATGTCCAATTTTCTGAGGAGCTGCCAAGCTGATTTCCAGAGTGGTCGTACCAGCTTGCAATCCCACCAGCAATGGGGGAGTGTTCCTCTTTCTCCACATCCTCACCAACATCTGTTGTCACCTGAGTTTTTGATCTTAGCCATTCTGACTGGTGTGAGGTGAAATCTCAGGGTTGGTTTGATTTGCATTTCCCTGATGATTAAGAATGTTGAACATTTCTTTAGGTGCTTCTCAGCCATTTGGTATTCCCCAGTTCAAAATTCTTTATTTAGCTCCATACCCCATTTTTAATAGGGTTATTTGGTTCTCTGAGTCTAACTTCTTGAGTTCTTTGCATATATTGGATATTAGCCTTGACTGGATGTAAGGTTGGAAAAGATCTTTTCCCAATCTGTTGGTTCCCATTTTGTTCTTTTGACAGTGTCCTTTGTCTTACAGAAGCTTTGCCATTTTATGAGGCCCCATTTATCAATTCTTGATCTTAGAACATAAGCTACTGGTATGCTGTTCAGGAAATTTTCTCCTGTGCCCATGTGATTGAAACTCCTCAGCCGGGCAGTGGTGGCGCACGCCTTTAATCCCAGCACTTGGGAGGCAGAGGCAGGCGGATTTCTGAGTTCGAGGCCAGCCTGGTCTACATAGTGAGTTCCAGGACAGCCAGGACTACACAGAGAAACCCTGTCTCGGAAAAAAAAAGAAAGAAAGAAACTCCTCCCTACTCACTCTTCTATTAGTTTCAGTGTATCTGGTTTTATGTGGAGGTCCTTGACACACTTGGACTTGAGCTTTGTACAAGGAGTTAAGAATGGATCAATTCGCATTCTTCTGCATGCTAACAGCCAGTTGAACCAGCACCATTTGTTGAAAATTCTGTCTTTTTTCCACTGGATGGTTTTAGCTCTTTTGTCAAAGATCAAGTGCCCATAGGTGTGTGGGTTCATTTCTGGGTCTTCAAGTCTATTCCATTGATCTACCTGCCTGTCACTGTACCAATACCATGCAATTTTTATCATGATTGCTCTGTAGTATATCTTGAGGTCAGGGAAGGTGATTCCACGAGAAGTTGTTTTATTGTTGAGGCTAGTTTTCTCTTTTCTGGGATTTTTGTTATTCCAGGTGAATTTGAGAATTGCTCTTTCTAACTCTATGAATTGAGTTGGAATTTTTATGGGGATTGCATTAAATCTGTAGATTGCTTTTGGCAAGATGGCCATTTTTACTATATTAATGCTACAAATCCATGAGCATGGGAGTTCTTTCCATCTTCTGAGATCTTTGATTTCATTCTTCAGAGACTTGAAGTTCTTGTCATACAGATCTTTCTCTTGCTTAGTTATAGTCACACCAAGGTATTTTATATTATTTGTGATTACTGTGAAGGGTATTGTTTTCCTAATTCCTTTCTCAACCTGTTTATCCCTTGAGTAGAGGAAGGCCACTGATTTGTTTGAATTAATTTTATATCCAGCCACATGGCTGAAGTTGTTTATCAGGTTTAGGAGTTCTCTAGTGCAAGAGACTAAACATTCATCACCTGTACAGTCAACAGTTTGATTCCATTGATTGACCTATTTTGTGCCAATATCATGCTGTTTTAATTGCTACATAAAATTCCACCGTGTATATGTACAACTTGAAATCGGGGATAGTGATACCTACAGCAATTCTTTTATTATTCAGGATTTCTTTTTATCTATCCTGAATTTTTTATTTTACTATATGAAGTTGAGAATTGTTCTTTCAAGGTCTGTGAAGAATTGTGTTGACACTACTAAGGACTACAAGAAGTGTATACCAAAAGGAGCATGCAATGGTTGTCTCCAGAGGGGCCCTGCCGGAGCCTTACAAATACAGAGGCAGATGCTAGCAACCAACTATTGGACTGGGCGTGGGGTCCCCAATGGAGGAGCTGGAGGGAGGTCCAAAAGAGTTGAAGGGGCTTAGAGCCCCATGGGTAGAACAATTATTTCGGCCACCCAGATGCCCCAAGACTCCCAGGGACTGAACCATCAACCAAAGGGCACACATGGTTCCAGCAAAAAATGTGGCAGAGGAAGGCCTTGTTGAGCATCAGTGGGAGGAATGGTCCTTGGTCAGGTAAAGGCTCAACAGAGGCCCCAACAAAGGGAAACCGAGGGGGGGAGGTGGGAGTTTGTTGGGTGGAGGAGCATATACGTGGAGGCAGGGGGGACAGAGGAGGGGTTGGGGGTCTTTGGGGAGGGAGCAAATTGGGAAAGGTTTTACCATGGCAATGTAAATGAAGATGATATTCAATAAAAGTAAAAAAAAAAGTTACATTGAGTCTCTAGATGACTTTTGGTAGGATGGCTTTTTTTCCCTGTTAATCCTGTGTGATTAATAAGCATGGGAGATATTTCCATCTTCTGATATCTTCTTAAATTTCTTTCCCCAGTGACTTGAAGATTTTATCATGGAAGTCTTTCACTTTCTTGATTAGAGTTACACCAAGATATTTTACATTATTTGAAACCTTGGTGCAAGGTGTTGTTTCCCTGATTTCTTTCTCAATTTGTTTTTCATTTGTATATGGGAGAGTTACTGATTTTAATGAGTTAATTTTGCATTCAGCTACTTTAAATATATCACAGGATGGGGGGTTGGTGGAGGGGGTAACTGGAAAGTGCAATATCATTTGAGATGTAAGTGAATGGAATAATTAATAAAAGAGAAAACAACAAAAAAAGAGAAAGTGTTTATCCATTTTAGTAGTCTCCTGGTAGAATTTTTAGGGTTGCTTGTGTACACTATTATTAAATGCAAAGAAAACTACTTTGACTTCTTCTCTTTCAATTTGTATCCCCTCGATGTCCTTCAGTTGTCTTATTCCTTTAGCCAAGACTTTGGATAGTATATTCAATTGATATGGAGAGAGTGGACTACATTGTCTTATTCTTGATTTTAGTGGAAATACTTTTGAGTTTCTCTCTGTTTAGGTTAATATTGACTACGGGCTTGCTGTAAACTGCCTTTATTGTGTGGTGGTATATCTCTTGTATCACTAATCTCTCCAGAACTTTTAAATATAATTTATTTATTTGTATTTAATATACATTGGTATTTTGCCTGCATGCTTGTCTGTGTGATGGTGTCTAATCCCCTGGAACAGGAATTACAGACTATTGTGAGCTGCAATGTGGGTGGTGGGAATTGAACACAGATCTTCTGAAAGAGCAGCCAATGCTCTTTAACTGCTGAAACAACACTACAGCACTCCAGAACTTTTATTGGATAAATAAGTTACATTTATCAATTTGACTATGTTGAGCCATCTCTACATCTCTTGGATGAAGCCTACTTGATCATGTTGTTTTTTTTTTAATTTTTGAGTATTATACTAATTATTTTATTTACAGTTTATCAATAAAATTTGTGTCCCTTTGACCCCCCCTTTTGTTGTCTAATTACTCTAGTTGGAACTTCACATACTATATTGAAATAATAGGGAGAGAGTGAGCAGCTGTGTCTTGTCCCTGATTTTAATGGTATTGTTTCAGCTTTCTCTCCATTTAACTTGATTTGGCTTTTGGTTTGTTGTACATTGCTTTTATTATGTTTAGGTATGGGCCTTGAATTCCTGATCTTTACAAGACTTTTAACAGGAAGTAGTGTTGCATTTTGTTGGTGGCTTTTTCAGCATCTAATGAGATGATGAGGTGATTTTTTTTCTTTGAGTTTGATTATATAGTGGATTACATTTATGGATTTATGTATATTGAACCATCCCTGCATCCCTGGGCTGAGGCCTACTTGATCATGGTGAATGATCATTTTGATGTGTTCTTGGACTTGGTTTGTGAGAATTTTTGCAGTGATATTCATAAGCAAATTTGGTTTGAAATTATCTTTCTTTGTTGGGTCTTTGTGTGGTTTCGGTATCATAGTGGCTTCATAGAACAAATTAGGTAGTATTTTTTCTTTTTCTATTTTGTAAATAGTTTGAGAACTATTAGGTCTTCTTTGAAAGTCTGGTAGTATTCTACACCAAAGCCATCTGCCCTAGGCTGTTGTGGTGGTGGTGGTGGTGGTGGTGGTGGTGGTGGTGGTGGTGGTGGTGGTTGTTTTTGTAGGGAGACTTTTAATGACTGCTTCTATTTCATTAGGGGTTATGGGACTGTTTAGATAGTTTACTTGATCTTGATTTAACTTCAGTACATGCTATCTGTCTAGAAAATCATCCATTTCATGTAATTTTCCCATTATGTTGAGTACTTGGTTTTGGTAGTAAGATCTCATGACCTTTGGAGTTACTGCATTGATACCAGTTCACCTAGCCAATATCTGACCTCAGTAGCAGACATTCTGTTTGAGATATCCAGGTTCTATAAGGTCTGGCTTCTGACTTGATGGCTAGGCAGAAGTACTGGTGGGTTATCTTGCTCATAGTCATGGAGGTTGAGTTACCATGGGTTGTCTAAGGTGTGATTCTGATCTAAGGAGCAGACAGGTGCTTTATATGATCCTAAGGGTCAATGAAAGTATGTGGTTCCTTACCTAGAATGTGGATAGCACTCTATGGGATCCCGTCCTTGGTCTAAGGCTGGGATTGGAATGCTGGGAACTGGTGAGCTTGTGGTCTCTGACTTGGAGAGCATAATCTTTTTGATTTGTTGTTAAATTTGGTTTGTTGGTATTTTAGCGAATTTTTTGAGTTTATGTTCATCAACTAAAGTTGCCTATAATATTTGCTGTTGTTGTTGTTATTGTTGTCACTGTTGTAATTGTCACCCCATAACTCCGGCAGTGATTCTTTTCTTACTCTTTTGTAGTGTTTGAGTGATGATATTTTATAGCGGTAAACATGGGAAAATATCTAACCTTGATTTTGTGTTTTAAAATATCTACAATAGAACCGGCAAGATTTCTCATTGTGTAAAGACACTTATAGCCAAGCCTCAAGACCCAAGTTTGATCCCTGGAAACCACATACTGAAAGAAGAGAAACAATCCCTAAGAATTGTCCTCTGACATCCATATATAAGCTTTAGTCCATGCATGTGCATGCACATGTATGTAAACACATATAGACATAAAGATAAATATTTGCAATTAAGTGTTTTTAATTAAAATATATAATAATTCTCAATGGGAATTAATATATTTCTTCTTTTCTTTTCCTTCTTTTTGTTCTTCTTCTTGTTCTTCTTGTTCTTCTTGTTCTCGTTCTCATTCTCCTTCTCATTCTAGCTCTCCTTCTCCTCCTCCTCCTTTTTCTTCTTCAGGATGTGCTAAATATGAATCTAAAATTCCGTGCCGTTTTCTTTTATTGCTAAGGAAATTGTCAAAACTGCTTAATAAGGCTTTTTACAATATAGCTTAAGAACATAGTTTTCCTCTAGTTTTGCTCTCAAAAAAACCCTTCTAATTACAGATTATGTGATAGTTATCTTTTAAATATCTAAACTTATCATCTATATAGTGCATTATATAATCTTCAAAAGGATACTTAAAAGCGTTCAGAGTGAGTCTACAGATATTATTTAGAAGAATTCTATGATTCATAACTGATTCACTTTTCTGTATATTCTCCAAACTGTAATTCCCACACTGGACTAATAGAACTAGAAGAGGGAGTACAAACCTTACTTCTAACTTTACTGTAAGATATAAATGATACTATGTCTGCTCTTGAAACTCAATAAACTAACATAACTATATTGTCTTATTGCTCATTATTCCAAAATTAATCAGCTAAGAAGGAATATGTATCAAATAATGTATTTATTATGTGTGTATAGGAATTCCTGTAAAGTAGGATAACCTGTAAGTATGTGGGGAGAAGAATATTTGGATCTCTAAATTAGAGATGGATACTGTAACAGTTTTCATTACCTATGTCTTGCAATTTAGGTAAGTGACTTAGAAACCAATGTCAAAGGCTAATAGTTTTGTTTCTGATGACTCTTAACAATAGCAGTCTACAAATGTAATATAATCATTATGAAATTCCAGTGACATTCTTTCTTTCTTTATTTATTTTATTATTATGTATTTATTTTCTTTTTTTCCTTATGCTCCAGATTTTATTCCCCTCCCAGTCCACCCTCTGACTGTTTCACATCCCATACATCCTCCTCACCCACCTGTCTCTACAAAGATGTCCCCCAACGCCTACCCAACCAGACCTCCCTGGGGCCTCTAGTCTCTTGAGGGTTAGGTACATCTTCTCTGACTGAACCCAGACCCAGCAGTCCTCTGCTGTATATGTGTTGGGGGCCTCATATGAGCTGGAGTATGCTGCCTGGTTGGTGTTCCAGTGTCAGAGATATCTCAAGGGTCCAGGTTAGTTGAGACTGCCGTTCCTCCTACAGGTTCACCCTCCTCAGCTTCTTACAGCTTTTCCTAATTCAACCACAGGAGTCAGAAGTTTCTGTCCATTGGTTGGGTGTAAATATCTGCATCTGACTCTTTCAGCTGTTTGTTGGGTCTGTCAGAGGGTAGTCATGATAGGCCCTTCCCCCACCCCCAGTACACCATAGCCTCGGTAATAGTGTCAGTCCTTGGGGCCTCCCCTTGAGCTGGATCCCACTTTGGGTCTGTCCCTGGACTTCCTTTTCTTCAGGCTCCTCTCCATTTCCATCCCTGTAATTCTTTCAGAGAGGCACAATTATGGGTCAGAGTTGTGACCTGGAAGCCTTAGGACAAATAAAAGGAATCACACCCATAAGGAGTACATGATATCTGTCTATAAAATCATTGTCTTAGTTGAGTTTTACTCCTGTGAACAGACACCATGACCAAGGCAACTCTTATATCATTTAATTGGTGCTGGCTTACAGGTTCAGAGGTTCAGTCCTTTATCATCAAAGCAGGAGCATTGCAGTATCCAGGCAGGCATGGTGCAGGAGAAGCTGAGAGTTCTAATTCTTCATTGGAAAGTTACTATGAGGATAATGACTTCTAGGTAGCTAGGATGAGGGTCTTAAGCCCACACCCACTATAGGACGATGAAAGGCAGCCTGGTTTCTGGTTGAGCTAAGGTTGGAAACCCCAGTGACCCTGAGGAGTGGCAGGTGTTTTGTCTGGTTCCCAGACACTAGGATCTTGACACGAGACCACAGCCCTCCATAGATTTGTGGCCATCAGCCACGTAAGGGTAATGCTTCAAGCCCCTCCACAGATAGAGGACGAGACCTGTGTTCATGTAGATTCAAGACAGATTTTAATGAGGCACCTAAAGGCCTGGAGGCTTAGCAAATGAACTCCCATTCCCAGATACTCCTCTCTACAAAAGGTATTTAACCACCAACCTGCCCTAAGAACTGGGGTACAGTTTTATTCATCTACTTTCCCCCATGACAATAAATGTCTTAAAACCATGGACTGCCTCTTTTCATTGTGATCTGCCATGAGGAGCAATGGAGCAGGCCTTCCCCTAAAGAGCTGGCCTTCTAATCTCCTGCAGAAGGCCTCTCAGAGCTCTCAGCCACGACCTCCACCAAGCCAAGCCACCCGCCCAACCAACCAAGGACTATCTCAGTGGGATCCAGCCGGAGCACACCCCCCACCCCTTTCCCCTTCAGCCCTGGGCTGGATCCAACCCATGGACCCCAATCAATTCTCAGCTCTTCTACGGCTCGTAGGTACACAAGAACATGAGAACCAGATTGTCCAGCATCCTTACAGGCCCCCGGGACCCCTGGGACAGCTCCTGCTGTCCCCAGGACCTCAGACTACACTCCTCCACCCCTGGAGCAGTGTCCCGAGGCTTCCCATAGCCCAACACCTGTGGGGTAAGCACAATCAAACTCCCTTGCTCCAACTCCCTGAGTGTCCCAAGCCCTGAGACAGAGTAGACACAGGACACCACTAAGACTAAAGCCCACAGTGACGCACCTACTCCAACAAGGACACACCTCCTAATAGTGCCACTCCATTGGCCAATCAGATACAAACCATCACATTCAACACCCTGGTCCCCATAGGTTTGTTCAAACACATGAATCTATGAGGGCCATATCTCCAATTATCAAGGTGATGGGGAAAACTTCCAGACCTAGATTTGCCAAAATGGCAGTGTTAAACAAAGTACCAAACTCTGCCATATTTTGGTTCCTTCCCTTCAATATTCTGGTGGTCTATGGACAGTGCTGGCTCAGATTAAAGGTGTGTGCAACCACACCTGGATCTGGGACTTGCTTGTTCCCAGATGACCCGAACTATCTTCTTGCCTTAGTCTCCTGGGATTCATAGCCACTATGCCTCAAGATCTCCATGCCAAGATCCAAGTCAGAAATTTTTATCTCCCAGCCTCAAGATCTGGATCAAAAGTGAGCCTTCCAATTGCAGATTATAGTTCATTCCAGATATAGTCAAGGTGACAACCAGGAATAGGCACTACAATTATATATTTAATCGAGATTTTCCAGTTTTACTGAGTATAGCCTTTTGTAGTAGGATCTGATATTTTGAATTTCCTCAGTATCTGTTATGTCTCCCTTTTCATTTCTGATTTTGTTAGTTTGGATACTGTCTCTGTGTCCTCTGGTTAGTCTGGTTTAATTATCTTGTTGATTTTCTCAAAGAACCAGCTCTTGTTTATTTGTATATTCTTTATTTCTAATTGGTTGACTTTACCCCTGAGTTTGATTATTTCTTGCCATCTACTCCACTTTGATGTGTTTGTTTCTTTTTATGATGTTTTGTGTGGCTGCAGACACATCCCTAACAATATTTCCAGTAGAATCCTGAACTTTCCCCATTTATGTATAGTTTTACATAACTTTTTATAGCCATGACACATCCAAGGGCCCATGCTCTGGCTATCAACATAGAAGAAACTTAATTGGTGCCTGGACTTCCTCCTCTAATGAACTGATCTGGATCAGAGCCATCTACAATGTACTCACATATATAAAATATATAAAACTTTTTTTTAAAAAAAACTATGAATCTACGAAATAATCCAAATAACACACACACACACACACACACACACACACACACACACAATATTATTTGTCCCACATTCCTTCTCTGTCTGTATTGACCTCCCTTTCTCCCCAAGTTGGACCCCTTCCTTATTTTTTGCTGTTTCTCACTCCATATTATCTGTGTACTGCTTGCTATTCCTGTCTCAATCCCAACACCCACCAATTCACTCCACTTATGGTTTCTGTGATGGCTATCCTTAACTGTCGATTTGACTACTTCTGGAATTAATTAAATTCAAGTGTCTATCCCTGTGAGGGATTTTTTTCTTAATTAAATGATTTGAAGTGAGAAAAATCACTTTTAATTCAGATCTTTTGAGGCTGGAAAGATCCATCTTTCATCTGGGCCACACCTTCTGTTGGCAACCTATATGAAGGACATAGAAGAAGGCAGCTTGCTCTCTCTTGGCCTGCTTGCTCTCACCTGGTTAGCAAGTCTATCCCTTCACTGGCATCAGAGCCTACTTCTTTGGGACTCTGGCATATACTGAAGACCAGCTGAGATGTCCAGCCTCTGGTACTGATTCTTAGACCTTCTGGAACCTTATCGTCATTATCCACTTGTCAGTTGTCAGACGTTTAATTTGTTTCCATTTCCTAGCCGTACAGCAATAGTGAACACAGCTGAGCAAGTATCTATGGAGGAGGATGCCCCTTGGGCATATGCAGAAGGGGTAGAGCTGGGTTATGTGGTAGATTTATTATTCGCTTTTTGAGGATTCTCTATACTGACTTGCAGAGTAGCTGCACCAGTTTGCATTCCCACTGACATATCTGCAGCAGCAACTGTTGTCGGTGGACTCGTTAAAAATTGTCAGCATTGGTTTAGTTTACATTACCCTAATTGCTAAGGAAGTTACATGTTTTTTCTGAGGTATTTCATAGCCCTTTCTATTTTCTGTTGAAACTATCTACATCCGCAGTCCACTTTTTAATTGGGTTGTTTGTTTCCTTGACTATGTATTCTTTGAGTTCCTCATATATTGTAGATATTCATCTTCTGACAGATGTGTAGCTGGCAAAAATGCTCTCCCATTCTGTGGGCTTCCTCTTCACTTGATTATTTCCTTAGCTGCACAGAAGCCTTTCAGTTTTATGAGGTCCCTGTTGTCAATTGGTGACCTTAATTCCTGAACAAATGTGATCCTGTTGAGAAAGTCCTTTCCTTCATCTATCTCTTGAGGGAACTGCATATGTTTGCTTCTGGCAGCTTTGATGGTGCAGGCTTCAATTTGAAGTCATTGGTACATTTGGATCCAATTTTTGTGCAGAGTGACAGGTATGAATATAATCCATTCATCTGCATATGGCCATAAAGTTTTCAGCTTTAGCCACCACTTGTTGAAGATGCTCTGTCTTTCTTCCAGGGTATGTTTTTGCCTCTTTATCAAATAGCAGATGGCTGCAGTTACAAGTACTCATGTTTGGGTCTTCTGCTTTGTCCAATAGACATACATATCTGTTTGGTGGCAGTGACATAGTTTCATTACTACAGTTCTATAATATATCCTGGATTCTGGGATAGCAATCCCACCAGCATTGTTCTTTTTGTTCAGGGATCCTTGAGTTGTAGATTTGCAGCTTAACTGGTGCCTGCCCTTCCTCCTCCAACGAACTCATCTGGATCAGAACCATCTCGTGGCCCTTCCAGTAGGGATGATGGATGGGACAGGGAGCAAGGAGTCAGGGCTGCAGGCCCTGGAAGAATATTAAGCCCTTGGTCATGCCCTTGTTGCTTGAGGAGAAGTTCTTGAGGAACTCCTCTGACACTGAGGAAGGAATGTTGGTGAGGTACAGGGTGGCAGAGAGGAGGAAGAAATTCTTAAAGAACTTGGGCCCATCTTCAAGAAGCAGTGCAGGGTTGAGCTGTCAGAGTGTTTGGTGAAGCCCTGGTCTTCCTGGCCCTCACAAGGCAGCAGCATACTTTGGTGCTTTGACATTGTAATGTATGTTGGCTTCCATGCAGCTTGTTTGGGTGCCTCCTGGCAGGCTGGGCCCAGCTACCTTCTCCTGAAGAGATCGTCTACCCGTTCCATATAACCATAGATACTGAAGAGAATAAAAGGGTTTGGCTGTGTGACTTCCAGTGTTCAGGTTGCCAACCAGCAAGATGGAATCCCTGACACTGTCAGCCTTGAAATGACAAAGCAGCCTGCTGTAGCTGTAACTGCTGCCGATGGTATGACTGGTGGAGGTTGGAGGGGAAGCAGAGAGTAGACGTTAGCGTCAAAAGACAATGCTGTCACCATGGCCTGCTCCAAGAAGCTGTCTGTTCCCCCAAAGGCAGGTCTCAGAGAGCAGTCATGACTTTTGTACTTACTGTTGCAGACAGTGACGTGTCTGAGCTAAGATTCCAATGCTGTGATAAAGCATGACCAAGAGCAATGTGGGGAGGAAAGGTTACTTCAGCTTACGCCTCTCAGGTCGCCCTCTGTCACTAAGGGAAGCCAGGGAAGGAGCTCAAGGAAGGAAACTGGAAACAGGAACTAAAGCAGAGGTCATGGAGAAATGCTGTGTACTGGCTTGCTTGTATGGCTTTCTCAGCCTGCTTTCTTATATACCCCAAGACCACCTGCCTATGAATGGTATCATCCACAGTGGGCTGGGCCCTGACACATGAATCATTAATCAAGACAATACCCCCCACCTATTTACCTACAGGGTAACCTTATGAAGACAGTTTTTCAACTATGATTCCCACTTCCCAGACACAGGTCTAGGTTTATTGTCAAGTTGACAAAAAAACCAACTGGCACCGTGAACTGAGAAAAGTTGATGTGTGATATGCAGCAAGAATTGGCGCTGTTCTGGCTGTCTAGAGGAGTATTTGGGCTGCCAGCATGGCACTGATACTGCCGACATGTGGTGTCAGCAACTTCCTGTATGTGCATCTCAGTGAAGGCTTGGCTCTTCCCCTTTGAGAAGGCTGGTGACCTTCCCAAACAGTAGTGTCAGGCTTTGCGGTGTATAGCTACAGTCCCAAGACCTGGAAGACAAAGGCAGGGGATTAAGATTTCAAAGCCATCCTTGACTACATCCTCTCTCAAAAAAAGCAACAAACACAAGGACCAAGATATAGACAAGAATAAGGATAGATTCTAAGTTAATACCATATGCAATTTTTAAATATTTGAGACAAGTTTCATGGATACCCCTCAAATTTTTGAGTCTTGATTTCATCATAATAGAATGGCTATTTCCTTGTATAAAAGTTAATATCTGAGCAAATTCCAGCTTAGGACACAAACCTGACCCCAAAACTTCCAAAACCAGGTACAATGAGATCCTCATGATCATCTATAGCTCAGCATTATCAGGACTATTTTCAGAAAACAGTTCTGAAATGTAATTGTGTTTGAGCTTATTCCCCAGTATTTTGTTAAAGGTATCTATGGGGTTTTTTTTAGCATACATACATAAAATTTGTTTTGCCTTAAATCAAACTAAATCACCTTAACAGCTGCCCTCGTTATGTTTTATAGTTTGTTTCTCAAGGAAGTGGGAACAAAGGTTTACTCAAGCTTGTAACAAAGATGACTAGGAAGGCGAAGGCAACAACGTCAGGGGTTCCAGGCCAGCCAGAGCTACATAGGAAGTTGGAGGCCAAACTGGATTGCATGAGACCCTGTCTGAAGCAAACAAACAATAAAGATGCCTAAATCTACAGGGCTTTCCTGTCATTGTTGGTAGTGGAGTCTCAGGGTGGGGATGATGTTATCGCTTTGCTTATCTCAGGCCTTGTTACCTTTAGCTTCAGATGGGAGACAGCACGAAATGTCTACATGTGGTTTTGTCCTTTACACATTAGACTAAAGATGGCTTGCCTTGTGATAACATTCTCGACATTAACAATAAAAGATCTTCTGGGTGAATCACCATCCCTGACCTCAAGATAGATGTACTACAGAACAATAGGGATAAAAACTGTATGGTATTAGTACAGAAACATACAAGTTGATCAATGGAATAGAATTAAAAACCCAGAAATGAACCCACACACTTATGGTCACTTGATTTTTGACAAATAAGCTAAAACTATCCAATGGAAAAAACACAGCATTTTCAACAAATGGTTGAACTGGTTCAACTAACTGTTAGCATGCAAAAGAATGCAAATCAAACCATTTTTATCTTCCCGAACAAAGCTCAGGTCCAAGTGGATCAAGGACCTCCACATAAAGCCAGATACACTGAATCTAATAGAAGAGAAAGTGGAAAATAGCCTTGAACACATTGGCACAGGGGAAAAATTCATGAACAGAGAGCACCAATGGCTCAGGCTTTAAGATCAACAATTGAAAATGGGACCTCATGAAACTAAAGCAGATACTTACAGCCAACTATTGGAGTGAGCTTTGGGACCCTTTACAGAAGAGTTAGGTGAGGGACTAAAGGAGCTGAAGGAGATTTCAACCACATAGAAAGAACAACAGTATCAACTAACCAGACCACTCAGAGCTCCGAGGAACTAAGCTACCAACCAAAGAGTATACATTGGACTGTTCCCGGGCCCCCACTACATATGTAGCAGAGGACTGCCTTGTCTGGCATCAGTGGGAGGGGATGTGCTTGGTCCTATGGATGGTTGATGCCCCAGAGAAGGAGGATGCTAGACTGGTGAGGTGGGTGTGGGTGGATGGGTGGGGGGTCACCTTCTTAGAGGCAAAGCGGTTCAGGGATGGTGTGGGGGGGTTCTCATGGAGGAGAGCAATATTTGAAATGTAGATAAATAAAATAATTAATAAAAATTAGTATTTAGTATTTTCATGAGTAAACTTGAAGCATTACCTAGTCCATCCAAAATATATCCAAATGCCCACTCAATACAGTTAGGCCAAAAATATGCTACGTTGTTATGCAAATGGGGTAAAATAGCAAACATTAAACAATTAATAATATAACAGGAATAATACGACACACTTTTCTATAATAAATCTGAAGATCAGTCTCAATTAACCAATCAAAACACAGAGACTGGCTGATCAGATCAGAAAACAGAACCCATTTTTCCACTGTCTAAAAGAAATGAACTTCAGTGCCAAGTTCATGATAGCTGCTTAAGAGTTCTAAGTCAGGGACCCCAGTGACTCCCTAAACAATACAGGCTATATAATCTGCTAGGGGAGAAAATCTATCAATGGTCTTATACAGATGAGAATCCTGTGGACTAAGATGTCTCCACTACAAGGTGTCTCCACTGGTTGCATACGAGCATGACTGTTAAGGGAACAATCAAGCACTCTCTGATTGGTATTGAGGTTTAATTCACAAGAGGAAATCCATGCATGGTATGGTAAACCTGGCTACAGTTTCATGACTGAGGAGGCCTTAGGTCCTAGGGGGGACTTAACAGTTGTTTAGCTAAATTGACATAGTGCTATAAATACTTGCATTTATGCCTTGAGGATGAATTATGCTTTTTTTCCGTCATCAAAGAAACTTCCCTTTTCAAGAAAGGCTGTGATTGCAGAGCACATGGATGTTCAAGATACTAGGTATAACCTTGAGGCAAGCTTGCCCCCACCATCCCCACATTTTTAAGTTCAGCTCTGATCACACAACTCCTACAAAGTCCCAACCTGAGGCAGGCGAGATGGCTACAAGATACACACAAAAGGATGGAAGTTCACACGCACAGGTCACATCACAAAAGCACAGACATCATGAAAAAAACCTCCTGCCAGTCCTATAAAAATACTATTCCTATAGAAACATTCTCCAATGAGAATTTCTAATATGAATTCCAGGACACAAACTTTAAACAACTATCAACTTGATAAAAGAATGCAAGGAATTTAAAGAAGATGTGAACGAACCGCTCAGTGAGTGTAAGGAGGATGAAAATAAATGCAAATATACTATGAAAATATATAAAATGCAAATATATAATATGTGAGTATATGGCTGAGGGAAATAACAAAGAAAATTTAGGATTTGAAAACTAAATTAGAGTTAAAAATATTGAGGAGAATGTAAGCTGAAATGAAAGTGGAACAAAAAAATAGTAATCAAATTAGAAAACTACAGAAAAGGACATAACAGTAGAATGAGTTAAGTAGAAGATAGAATATCAAGACTTGAAAATACAGTAAAGAAATCGGGCCACTCGAGGAAAAAATATGAAAAAATAAACACACAAAAACATACAGAAACTATAAAGACTAAATCTTCAAATTGTAGAAGAGAAGAATCCCTGGGTAAGGGTATATGCCAGATCTTCAACTGGATCATAGATTAAAACGTCCCCAAATTAAGGAAAGACATATCCATACATATACAAGAAGCACAAAGAACACTTAAACAGATAGGAAGAGAAAAATAAACTTCCTATATTATAGTTTGTGGCAATGCATTATTATAAAAATTTCTCTTATTTTCCAGGCTACTGGAACTTTTGCTGGTCCTCACAGCCAAAGTTAATGATACACCTTGAGGTCACTTAAGACTTGAGACTGATATCCCACTGTGTACTTAAACTGTTTGTTTAACCTGCCTTTAAGAGAGCAAGGTAACAACCAACTTTGTTTGCCTTGGATTTCCTGAGTTATCAACTTTTACAACCTAAGATAGTACATAGATGCAATCTCAAGTTAAGGACGTAGTCTCCCGAGTGCCCCTGACCCAGAGTAATGCATGTGCATCATTTTCTGAAAACTACTAATTCAGAGGTTGAAAGCAACTTCCTGGGAATCTCAAATGGCTGAGAAGCACATAAAGAAATGTTCAAAGTCCTTAGTGATGGGGAAATACAAATTAAAACAACCTGAGATTACACCTTACACCAACCAGAATGGCTAAGATCAAAACCTCAGGTGACAATACATGTTGGCAAAGATGTGGAGAAAGAGGAACACTCCTCCATTGCTGGTAGGATTACAAATTGGTACAACCACTCTGGGAATCAATCTGGAGGTTCCTCAGAAAATTGAAAATAGATCTACCTGAAGCCACAGCAATACCACTACTGGGCATATACCCAAAAGATGCTCCACCATACCACAGGGACATGTGTTCCACTATGTTCATAGTGGCCCTCTTCATGATAGACAGAAGCTGGAAACAACCCAGAACAGAAGAATGGATACAGAAAATGTGGTTCATTTACACAACGAATACTACTCAGCTATTAAGAATGAAACATACTGAATTTTGCAGGCAAATGGATGGAACTAGAAAATAAGATCCTGAGTGAGGTAACTCAGACCCAAAAAAAAGAACATGTATGGTATGTACTTACTAATAAGTGAATATTAGCCAAAAAAGGACAGAATACCCAGGATACAATGCACAGAAATCAGAAAGGTCAACAAGCTGAAGGGCCCAAGTAAGGATGCCTCAGTCCCACTTGGGAGGGAGAAGAAAGCAACCACAAGGAGGGGGGCAGGGGGGAGGGAGGGACCTGGGAAGGAAAGGGGACAGGGGTGTGTGTGGAGAGGGGAACATGATCTGGTATTGGGTAGAGGAACAGGACTGAAGTCCTGAGGACCAGCAGAAAGAATGAAAACAGGCAACCTTGGGAGGTAGGAGGTGGAGGGACCCTGTAGAATGTACCAGAGACCTGGGAGGTGAGAGACTCTCAGGACTCAAAGGGAGAGACCTTAGGTGAAATGCCCTACAGTGGGGAGAGGGAACTTGTAGAGCCCACCTCCAGCAGAAAGACAGGGGCATCAAGTGAGGGATGGGGTTGCCATCCCACAGTCAAAACTTTTGACCCAGAATTGTTCCTGTCTGAAACAACTGCAGGGACAAAAATGGAGAAGAGACTGAGAGAAAGGAGGTCCAGTGACATGACAGGCCCAAAGTATGATCCAGCTCAAGGGGAGGCCCCAAAGCCTGACACTATTTCTAAAGCTATGGTGTGCTCACGATAGGGGGCCTAGCATGACTGCACTCTGACAGACCCAACAAGCTGCTCAAAGTGTCAGATGCAGTATTTATACCCAACCAATGAACAGAAGCTGCTGACCCCTGTGGTTGAATTAGGGAAAGACTGGAAGAAGCTGAGGAGGAGGGTGAGGGACCCTCTAGGAGGACCAGCAGTCTCAACTAAGCTGGACCCCTGAGATCTCTCAGACACTGGACCACCAACCAGGCAGCATACACCAGCTGATATGAGGCACCCAACACACATACAGCAGAAGAGGGCTGCCAGGTTTAGAGTCAGTCAGAGAAGATGTACCTAACCCTCAAGAAACTGGAGGCCCCAGGGAGTCAGGATGTCTAGTGGGGTGGGGGTGGGGGCTGGAGGGTGGGGGTGGGGATATCTTCGTGGAGATGGGAGGAGGAAGGATGGAATGTGGAACAGTCAGAGGGTGGGCTTGGAGGGGGATAAAATCTGGACTGTAAAAATACCTAAATTTCAAAAAAAAAGAAAGAAAAAAGAGAGAAAGAAAGAAAGAAAGAAAGAAAGAAAGAAAGAAAGAAGGAAGGAAGGAAGGAAGGAAGGAAGGAAGGAAGGAAAGAAAGAAAGAAAGAAACTTCCTAAGATCTACCTTAAAGTTTTAAAGCAACCATTTGTGGATATTGGTTGATAACCAACGTTTGATGTCTAGATCAGTTGGGATCATTTGCAGTCAGTGACTTAAACCCTAGTAAAACCCTTAAAGGTCTCTCTAAAGTATCCTGTTTCTTCCCCCATGTGCTTCTTTCTGTACTGTTCAATAAATACAAAGTGAAACCTCCTTTTTAAGGATAGACACACACAAACAGAAGACACAGGGACGGTACACACAAACAGAAGACACACACAGGGACAGACAGATTCACAAGAAAGTCTTCTTCAGGCAAGCACAGATTCAAACTCCTAGAGAGAGAGAGAAGATGGAAGATGCAGAGAGCATGGAGTGGAAAATTCAAATCTAGTCTCACACTTGGTTAAAACGATTCCAACGGGAAGTGCTTCATTTCTTCCCTTAATCTAACTCAGAGTTAATCACTAATGTGTATAATCCACACAATAGTTAACACACTAAATATACAGAACAAGGAAAGAATATTGAAAGCTGTAAGAGAAAAATCACAACTTACATACATAGAAAAATAGATGAGCCAGGCGGTGGTGGCGCACGCCTCTAATCTCAGCACTTGGGATGCAGAGGAAGGAGGATCTCTGAGTTCGAGGCCAGCCTGGTCTACAGAGTGAGTTCCAGGACAGCCAGGGCTATACAGAGAAACCCTGTCTCGAAAAAACCAAAAAAAAAAATGGGAATAACTATTTTTTCAATGGGAAATTTAAAAGTCTGAAGAGCCTGGAGTAGCATATGTCAAGTTTTAAAAGACCACAGATGTCAATTTATATTATTGTGCCCAGCACACCATCTGGGATAGTTGAAAATAAAACAAAAAACTTACCATGATATAAAGAGTCTATAAAAGAATCTGTCAGGCCAGGCAGTGGTGGCACATGCCTTAAATCCCAGCATTTGGGAGGCAGAGGCAGGCATATTTCTGAGTTCGAGGCCAGCCTGGCCTCCAGGACTGCCAGGGATAAACAGAGAAACCCTGTCTCAGAAAACAAAAACAAACAAACAAACAAACAAACAAAAAAGAATCCGTCTACAGAGAACACTGGAATCAATACTTTGGACCAAAAGAGGAATAAGGAGAGCCAAGAGATTATCGAAGCAAATGACGCTGTAGTTACTGAAGCACAAAATAGAGCCAAGAACACAGATAGAAAACAACAATAAATAATTGCAATTACTACACCTTTCAATAATAACTTTAAATATTAACGGCCTCAATTTCCCAACTGAAAAACACAGGTGAGCTGAATGTATTAAGAATAAAATCCATATTTCTGTGTCTACAAGAAGCTCATCTTACCTTCAAAATAGGCACAACCTTCAGTAGAAAGGATGGTTAAATCAACAATGAACTATCCCAAGCAAGTGGGAACAGAAAGCAAACAAAGGTGTCACTCTCCTGATATCAGGCAAAATAGACTTCAAAAGAAAACTCAGAAGAGTTTTTTAAAGATACCTCATGTTAATTAAAAAAATAATACTTAGAAAGCATTGCAATCCTAAATATACATGCACCAAACTCTGATGCACCCAACTTAATTAAAAATAAATCTCTACTGAGCTCAAGGACACAGATTAACTCCAACTGAATAAGAATGAGTGGTTTCAATACTCTTCCTTCTGTAATAGAAGGGTCATCTGGATAGATAAGAAACAGAAATATCAATTAAATGGCATCAAGTGGAACTAACAGTTATCTACGGATTATTCCACACAAACACTGAATAAGCCTTTCTAAATACACCACATACTGAGACACAAAGCAAGTCATTACAAATCCAGACAATGAAATAACTCCATGTACCTTGTTTGACCACAGTGAAATAAGGTTTAAAGTCAACAGCAAATTAATCTCTAATAATTACACTCGTGAAGATTAAACAACACATTATTGAATGATAAATGGGACAAACAAGAAATCTGAAAAACCACAAATGACTATAATGAATCTCAAAAATTTAGATTTTTTGAGACCTAAAGAACAAACCTAAGCCCAAATGTAGTAAATAGCAAGAAATAGTAAAAATCTAACTTGAATTTGATGGACTTTGCATTGAATCTGTAGGTTGTTTTGGATAATATACCGGTTTTCATGGTATAAAGTCTTCCATTTCATGAACATAGAAGGTTGTAATTTTTTATCTTCTAGTGTCTTCAATTTCCTTCTTCGGTGTCTTAGAATTTCCATTTAAGGACTCAGTCATTTCTTTAGGTCTGTTCTTAGGTACTTTATTTTTAAAGCTAGTGTAGACAAATGGTTGGAACTGGAAAGTATCATCCTAAGTGAGCTATTCCAATCACAAAAGAATACACATGAAATGTAATCACTGATAAGTGGATATTAATGAGCCCAGAAGCTCTGAATACTCAAGACACAATTAGCAAATCAAAAGATTCCCAAGAAGAAGAAAGGAGAGGACTCTGGTCCTGAAAAGACTGGATCCAGTATCTTAGGGGAGTACCAGAACAGAGAAATGGGAGGGGGGTGATTGGGGAATGGGCAGACGGAAGAGGGCTTATGGGACATATGGTGAGGGGGGAACTGGGAAAGGGGAAAGCATTCGGAATGTAAACAAAGAATATAGAAAATAAAAAGAAAATAAAAAATATTTTTAAAAAGCTAGTGTGAATAGTGTTTCCCCTTTAATTCTCTCTCATCATGTATGTTATTGGTATATAGAAAAACAACTGTATATTTTATTGTATATTATATTGTATATGCTACATTTTAATGAAAATGTTATGAGATCGATGATTTTTCTGGTAGAGTACATGGAGGGTTTTGACTATAATCAGTTGTCTACAAATAAAAATAATATGAATTCTTTCCTCCCCATTTGTATCTCTTTTGTTTCAGTTCTATTTTTAAATTTTTTGAAAGCCAAGGTCTTTATTCAGAAATTGTAGCCTGCCTAAGTATGTTGACTTATTTTCATGATTATATATGTGTATGTACATATGTATATGTATATATATTAAATTTAAAATATAATCGCATGACTTCCAATTTTCCTTTCCTCCCTCCAGCCTCTCCCATGTCCCTTCCCTCTAAGCTATCTCATAGCCCCCTCCCAACTGATAGCCTCTTTTCTTTGATAATTATTGTTACATTATATATGTGCAACCATATAAATATAACCTGCTGAGTCTGTTTTTGTTGTTTGTGAGTTTACAGTCTTAGGTCTGACAGTTTTTAGTGCATAAATAATTATGGGACTTATTTCCAAAGAAGTTCATTCTCCCTTTCTCAACCATCATAAGTTACCTGTAGTTCTTTGTCTAGGAGTAGAACCCAGTTAGATTTTGCCCCCGTCTGCATTATTGTTTGCTTCTTGTTTATGCAACCATTTCTAGGAAACACTGATTCACAGCATGCATCCTGAAATTCTGGTTCTTTCAATTTTTTTCACCCCTTCTTCCATGATGTTCTCTGAACTATAGATACAGGAGTTGGGCTTTGGATGTATTCACTGGGGCTGGTTCCTCCATGATCTGTTGATCTCTGCCTGGGTATGTGTATGTGTGTAGATTGCAGTCTGCTTGTGTCCAGCTGTGGTTTCCTGTAATAGTCCACATTTGCTTTAAAAAAGCAACACACTTCTTTCTCTTGAGTTGGTTCCACTCCCTTTTAGCAGCCCTCCCAGACATAAACTAAACAGAGAAATAAGAAAGTTAACAGATGTTATAGAACAAATGGACCCAACAGACATCTACAGAACATTCCACTGAAACACAAAAAGAATGTACCTTCCTCTCAGCTCCTCAGAGAACTTTCTCCCAAATTGACCACATGTTTGGACACAAAGAAGTCTCAACAGATACAAGAAAATTGAAATAATTCCCTGCATCCTACCAGACAGCCACAGATTAAAGCTGGATTTCAACAACAGCAGAAACAACAGAAAGCCTACAAACTCATGGAAACTGAACAACTCTCTACTCAATGACCACTGGGCCAAGGCAGAAATAAAGAAGTTAAAGACTTCATAGAATTTAATGAAAATGAAGGCACAACATACCCAAACTTATGGGATACAATGAAAGTAGTGCTAAGGGGAAAGTCCATAACACTAATGCCTTCATAAAGAAACTGGAAAAGAAAGTATGTTATACTAGTAACATAGTACAACTAAAAGTTATAGAACAAAAAGAAGCAAATACACTCAGAGAAGTAGATGGCAGGAAATAATCAAACTGAAGGCTGAAATCAATACAAACAATGAATAAAAGAGTTTGGTTCTTTGGGAAAATCAACAAGATTAACAAACCCTTACCCAAACTAACTAAAAGGGGGAGAGAGAGAGAGAGAGAGAGAGAGAGAGAGAGAGAGAGAGAGAGAGAGAGAGAGAGAATGAATATCCAAAGTAGCAAAATCAGAAATAAATTGGGAACATAACAACAAACAGTGAGGAAACCTAAAGAATCATTAGGTTATACTTCAAAAGCCTGTACTTAACAAAATTGGAAAATCTAAAAGAGAAATAGGCACATTTCTTGGTAGATATCACATATCAAAGTTAAATGAAGATCAGATAAACAATTTAAATATACCTTTAACCCATTAGAAGCAGCTATTAAATGTATTCCAACCAAAGAAACAAAAACAAACCCAAGGCCAGATGGTTTAATCACAGAATTCTACCAGACTTTCAAAGAGCTAATACTAATACTCCTCAAATTATTCCACAAAAAATAGAAACAGAAGGTATATCGCTCAATTCATTTTATTAGCCCACAGTCACCTTGATAACCAAATTAGACAGAGACTTAAAAAAAAGACAGAGAATTACAGTCCAATTTCCATCATGAACATGGATGCAAAAAATACTCAATAGAACACTTGGAAACCAAATCCAAGAACACGTCAGAAAGACTGTCTGTCCATCGTGATCAAGTAGGCTTCATTTCAGAGATGCAGCGCCAATAGCCAACATCAAATTAAATGGAGAGAAATTTAAACCAATTCAACTAAAATCAGGAAAAAGACAAGGCTGTCCTATCCATATCCATTCAATCTAGTACTTGAAGTTCTAGCTAGAGCAATAAGACAACTAAAGGAAATCAAAGAGATACAAATTGGAAAGGAAGAAGTCAAATTATCACTATTTGCATATAAGCAACCCCAAAAATTCTTCCAGGAAACTCCTACAGATAATAAACACCTTCAGCAAAGTGGCTGGATACAAAATTAACTAAAAAATTAAGTAGCACTCCTATATACAAATAATACAAAGTCAGAAAAAGAAATTAGGGAAGCAACACCCTTTACAACAGTCACAAATAATATAAAAATATCTTGGTGTAAGCAAATAAAAGACCTATATGACAAGAACTTCAAGTCTTTGAGGAAAGAAACTGGAGAGATGGCTGAGAGGTTAAGAACACTGGCTGCTCTTATAGAGGTCCTAAGTTCAAGTCCCAGCAACCACATGGTGGCTCACAACCGTCTATAATGAGATCAGGTGCTCTCTTCTGGCATTTATGAATATACACAGACAGCTGTATACATAATAGATAGATAGATAGATAGATAGATAGATAGATAGATAGATAGATAGATAGATAGATAAATCTTAAAGAAAGAGACAAAGTGGAGAAGGTATCAGAAGATGGAAAGGCCTTCCATACTAAAGGATTGGTAGGATTAGCATAGTAAATATTGGCCGTCTTGCCAAAGCAATCTACAGATTCAATACAATCCCCACCAAATGCCAACATAATTACAGGCTTTCACAGAACAATACTCGCCTTCATATAGAAAAATTTAAAAAAAAAGATAGCTAAAACATTGGTGTACACTAATACAGGATTCAGAGGTTCCCAAGGTATCACCATCCCTGGCGTCAAGCTCAAGCTCTACTGCACAGCTTTAGCAATAAAACCCATTGATCAATGGAATTGAATCAAAGCCCCAGACAAATTCACACACCTATGGACAACTGACAAAGAATCCAAAATTATACAATGCAAAAAAGAAAGCATGGTCAGCAAATGGTGCTGGTCTAACTGGATGTCTACATGTTGAAGAAAGCAAATAGACACATCTCTATCACCCTGCACAAAACTCAAGTCCAAGTGGATCAAAAACCTCAACATAAAACCAGATATACTACATCTAGTAGAAGAGAAAGTGGAGAATAGCCTTGAATGCATTGGCATGGGAGGCAAGTATCTGGACAGAACACCAGTGGTTCGGGCTCTGAGATCAACAATTGATAAATAGGACCTCATGAAACTGAAAAGCTTCTGTAGGGGGGAAAGAACACTGCCGATAGGACAAAAGAACAGTCTACCAACTGGGAGAGGATCTTTACCATCCCTACATCTGACAGAAGGCTAAAATCCAAAATATATAAAGAACTCAAGAAACTAGACATAAACAAACCAAATAAACCAATAAAAATGGAATACAGATCTAAACAGAGAATTCTCAATAGAGGAATCTCAAATGGTCAAGAAGCACTTAATGAAATGTTCAATACCCTTAGCCACCAAGAACATGCAAATCAAAATGACTCTATGATCCCAACTTACACCAATCAAAATGGCTGAGATCAAAACCACAAGAAAAACCTCACGCTGACAAGGATGTGGAGCAAAAGGAACACTCCTCCATTGCTGGTGGGAGTACAAAATTTTATAGTCACTTTGAAAATCAATTTGGCAGTTTCTCAGAAAATTGGGAATAGCTCTACCTAAAGACCCAGCTATCAAACACCTGGGCATATACCCAAAGGACACTCCATTCTACCACAAGGACAATTACTCAACTATGTTGACAGCAACTTTATTCATAATAGCCAAAAACTGGAAACAACCCAGATGTCTCTCAACTCAAGAATGGATAAAAAAAAAAATGTGGTACATCTACACAATGGAGTATTTCTCAGCTGTTAAAAAAAAATGATATCCTGAAATTCGCAGCCAAGTGGATAGAAGTAGAAAAAAATAATCCTGAGTGAGGTAACCCAGACTCAGAAAGACAAACATGGTATATACTCATTTATAAGTAGACGTTAGACAAAAAGTAAAGGATGATCATGCTACAATACACAGACCCAGAGAAGTTAAGTAACAAGGAGGGAACAGGGGAACACATGGATCTCACTGGGAAAAGGAAATAGGAAAGATTTTATGGGTAGGGCTGGGGTGGATGGGTATGGAAAGGGGAGGGATCAGACAGGAAAGAGTACTGGGAGAAACCACTGGAATTGAGGGGGGCATTTTGGGGTGAGATAGAAACCTAGTGCAATGAAAACTCCCTGTTATCTACAATGATGACAGTAGCAAAAACTCCCAGTAATGGAGGGTATGGAACCTGACCTGGCCGGTCTTCTCTATCCAAGCAAGACTTTCAGTGGAGGGACTGCGACACCAACTCAGCCACAAAATACTCATGGGAGGCAGACAGAGGGATGAAAGTGGGTGGGAGAGAGGAAGGGGAGGAGAATAGGGGGCGAGATCTCGGGTATGGGGGAAAAAAAGAGAGAAGCCCAGAGGCCCAGGAGAATGAATAGAAATATGTAGCAGTGTGGGGTGGGGACCTCTGGAAACCCACAAAAGCTTCGACCTACAATTTGTCCTGCCTGAAATATGTACTAGGGTGAAGGTGGCACAGACATTGTGGGGGTGGTTAACCAATGGCTGGTCTAGCTTAAGATCCATGCCCTCCCCTGACACTGCCTATAGGACCAGAAACCAGAGAGTGAATAGCCCAGAGACATGACGTAGAACAAAATATCACTGGCAAAAAAAAAAAAAAAATCAATGAAATGATTGCTAATGATACTCTACTATATTTGTAGACCGGAGTCAACATAATTCTCACCAGAGAGACTTTATCCAGCATCTGCAGGAAGCAGATGCAGAGTCCCACATCCAAACATTAGGCAGCTCTGGGAACCCTTAGGAAGAGGGGAAGGAAGGATGGTGGGAGCCAGAGGGGTCAAAGACACCATGAGAAAACATCGCACAGAATCAACTAAGCAGGGCTCATGGGGCCTCACAGAGACTGCAGTGGTAATCAGGGAGGCTGTATGTGTCTGACAGAAGTCCTCTGTGTATATGCTATGGTTGCTTAGTTTGGTCTTTTTATGGGACTTCTAAAAATGGGATCGAGGCAGTCTCTGACCCTCTCACCTGCTCTTTGGACACTTTCCTCCTAAACTACCAGCTTTGCCGTGTTCAGCTATGATGTGAGGGTCTGTACCTGGTCTTACTGTGAATTCTTATGCCGCACTGGATTGATACCCATGGAAGGCCTATACTTCTCTAAAGAGAAATAGAGGAGGACTGCATCTGGGGGATAGGGAAGGGCGGTAGAGAAAAGGAATTGGGAAAAGAAGAGACAGAGGAAGTTGTGCTGGGATGAGGTATATGAAAGAATAATGAATGAATGAGCAAATGAATGAACAAATAAACAAAGGAAAAAAGAATGCAATCATCATCGTCTGCATTAACTTAGTTCCAAACATGGAACCACTCACGTCAATAACAAACACCACATTCTTCTCCACTGGCTGGAGGCCTCTGGGGGCAAAGTAATGAATGAAATAGCCACCATAGACCTGGGTAAAAGGAAGGGGAGCCAAGAAGCACGGTGAGAGCCAGTCCTAATCAGGCCCCTCGCCCTCTCCCGCGTGACGCCCTGCTCGCTCCTTCCCAGGCCGGCTGCCTCTCCCTACTTGTGTGTGTTGGCCTGGCGCTTATCTGCACACCAGAACTGTGCCTCTGCTCTGCAGACCTCCATCCCGGGCCTTGCCCAGAGCAGCAGAGCGAAGAAGGCAAGCCAAAGCGTGGGGCCCAGGCCTCCAAGGGTCAGCATCTCTGGAATATGTGAGTTCCTGTCCACGAGGCCGCCTGACTCGCACAGGCTTGAGGGTCCCCGGGGACGTGAGTCTGGGCTCCAGGAACGGAAAGTATTGTTTTAACCTCCCTCGACAGAGTGAGCCGGGGGCCCAGCTCATTGCTGCCAAGGGCTGGGAGCTCGCAGGGCCTCCTTCTCCTCCTAAACTCTCCTTTCTGCTGTTGCTGGGCAGAGCAGGGAGGGGAGGAGGAAGCAGAGGCCAACAGGGCTATGTGTTCAGAGGGGATTGGTTAGCACCAGGTGCAGATGCCTTGGGTTGTGCTGATGTGATTGGCTGTTGGTCCCCTGCCCCCACTCCCATCTTTGCCTCTGCAGAGACTGAGGGCTGGGTCAGTGGAGGGAAGAGAAGGACTTGGGCCAGGAGGCCCCCTCAGGACCAGTGTCCTCTCCAGCCAGGGAGGCCTAGGCTGCCTGAGGGGCTAGGCTGTGCTGGAGCTTCCAGCTTGAGGCCTGAGGAAGGCCGCAGGGCTGCCCGGGAAGAGCAGCATGTGCTGCAGTGTGCTCTGTCCTCAGTGAGCTCCCTTCTCTGCCAGGAGAGAGAGGAATGGGAGGAGGAGGTGCTGTCCCCTCCATCCCTGCCTCTGGGTTGATTCACATGCAAAGGCAGGCCTGTCCCCACAATCATGGCTGCCGGTCCCCTTACCCCGAGGCTTCTATCACTCGGACGTTCTGCCAAGCCGTGAGCAGAAAGCTCGAGGGCTCCTGTACCTGGTACATGTGGGCAAGGGGGGTGCGCGACCAAGGCCTGAGCCCGTTCGAACAGTTCTGGGACGAGCCTGTGTCCTGGTACAAGAAGTCCCGCAGCCTCCCAAGCCGACTCAGTCCACCATGCCATGCTGTCAACGCAGGGACACATTGAAGGGTACCCACCCTCAGGGCTTTGATCTGCTGTAAACCATTCAGGGCTCCCTGGCCTCTTCACCTCAACCCAGCCATATGTACAGTGTGCCCTGCTCACTCTCAGACTCCCTGTCTCAGTACAGGCCTTCCACGCTGCCTCTCTGCAACAGACATTACTGCCCCGAGTCTCCATATGCGTCCTCGCCTGCAGTCTGCATGGGCTGCCCCTCCCCACAACACCCTGCGCCTTCCCCTTCACTCCAGGCAAGATCTGCTCACTATTGCCACAGGACGTGGCACTGTCACTCTTTCAGGAGCACAGTGCCTCTGACTTGTTGGATCTCTGATGACAAGGAGGATCTGTCTGCTTCCCCACCAGGAGCTGGCTGGGGGAGAGATTGGGGGCCGAGGCCGATGCTTTCTGAGTTTCCAGGGGCAATGAGTTGGGCCCTGGGCCTGAGGAGTTTGCTAGTGGACATGTCAGGATAGGAATGAGGGAGCAGGCTCGCTCCCAGCACTGCATGCGGTGGGGTGGAGAGAGAGCAGGGGCTCAGCTGTGGAGGGATGAAGATAGGGAGGGAGTGGCCAGGGACTAGAGTGGAGAAGCAGAAGCTCAGCAGTGGAGGAGGTGGGGGGAGCCACACCCAGGGCACCAGGGAGCCTGAACAAATCAATGCTCCTGTGTCCTGTGGGACTGGCTCAGGTAGGTGTGGAGAAAGGTGCTTGGTGGCCTGGGGCCGTACAGCAGGATGGTTTGTGGGGAGGACATTGCAGGGAGGCAGGAAAGACCTTCTGGGAGCTGCCTTCTGAGCCTTTAGCTGACCTTCTGAGCAAGCCCGGGGTTGTGGGTCAGAGCTCCATGCTCTGCTGGAACACAGGAGCTCCCCTCTCCTCCAGGGATGTTCAGGCTCAGAGGTGACACACTTCCTGTGCAGGAAAGGGCCTCATGGTGGGGGACAAGTGTTCAGAAGCCAACCAGACAAGAAAGCCAAGGACAGCAGACAGTGTGAGACACACAGAAAGTATGTGGCCCAATTACTCAGCAACACCTTGCTCTGCAGAGGGGCTGCTTACTGACACGACTCGGTGGCTCTGCTCAGGCCCTGCTCCAAGTCCTCCAGTCCTGTGTCTCTAAATGTGCAGTGTGACATGGTTCCCATGGGCGGAGGCCACATGCCTCGACCCCTGGTGGTAGCTCTCACATATCCCTAGGAACTCACAGGGGGACATCTCCTATAGCCTAGAACATGGCCCTGGCCCCAGTGACTGTGTGCCCAAGAACGCTGTAGCTCTGCGGTCCAGGTACCTGCACGTCTCCAATGATGTCCTCCATGACCACATCATAGTCGACGGTGAAGTCGGTCATGATGCCTGAGCTGGAGAAGGCAGACTGGTCTCGCAGTGTTGGGGAGAAGGTGATGCGGACGCAGGTCTCTCCCCTCTGTATCCTGGTGGACGGGGGCAAGTCAGCCTCACCTGTATGGGCATCCAGGTAGCACAGAGATCTCAGCAGAGAGAAAAGCCATGGGTGGGGGCAGTAAGAGCTCCAGGCATGTGTGGGGAGGGTGAGACCTGGAGCCCCGGCACTCAGGGCGGCCCCACTTGCCCAGCACGCCCTTCCTGCTGCCCACTGTCACTCTGTCACAAGCCCCTTGGTCAGCTCCTGTCCTGGCCCCGTTCATCACACCCTGTCTGCCAGGCCCAGCCCTCCCTCAGCTCCCTGGGGTCGAGAGTCTGCTCTCCACTCGCAACCACTCACAACTTCCCTTCCCACCCCAGGCCTGTGTCTGCAGGACCCCCCCCCCGTTCCCCCAGCTCCACAGGGAGCCACAGTCTCCTTCTCCTGAGACCAGTGAGGTGGGTGGAGAGGACAGAGACAGACACAGTGGCAGGGCTGGCCTCCTCTCCTCTCCTTTCTGCTGTGAGACAGGGCAGGCTAGCAGGGCTCTCCTCAGGACACACAACTGCTGGCCTTTCTTCCCTCCCGCCCCAATGTCACTCAGAATGCTGCCTCTCAATGAGCCCCTTCCAGTCTCCTGAAATCACAGGCAACTTTTGATTCTGGACATTTGCTCAACTGGTGTGAAGATGAGCTCCTCTGGACTTTTAGTCCAAGACAAGTGTGCACTTAGAGCTGTCCCAGCGCCTCCCTTTCTCCAGAAAATAGAGACTTGGGATTGAGCTCCCTCCTCCTTCCTGCTCCAGCTGTCAGGAAGCTTAGGGGCAGGCTGAGCCCCTTGCTCTGAGGGCCTGGTCACATACATTCCCTGGGCTTCCTTCCTTCCAGGCCTCTTTGTTTTGTTTTATCCCCACAGGACTACTTCTATCTCTGTTTTAACCTTTAAGGAGAAGGGGGAGGTGCGGCCATTTATAGCTTGGGGCTCAAGCATGCTGCTAGACTCAGCAGCCCTGTGGGCCCAGGTCCCTGACAGTGCCCTGTGTGCCTGGGCCCGTTGCTGACCAGTGTGCTCTGGTCTCCATAGCCACAGCACAGGGGTGCCCGTGGCTCCTGGATCATTTGGGCTGTCTTGGGGAGTCGATGTGGGCTTATGGGAAAAGGCATTTGGAAGAACTTGGTGAGTGTCAACTGAAGGGAACTGGTACCACCCCACCAGCATTCACTAGGATGCTGTAATTCACACGGAAAGAAGAACGTTCTCATGTCTTGTAATAGGTCTTAGCGTGTGAGGGCTTTGAGTACGATCAACCTCCATAGCGTTATATTTTTGAATGGCTGGTCCATAGAAGGTGACACTATTATGAGTTAAGGCTTAGTTAGAATAGGTGTGGCCTTCTTTGGGGATGAGTGTCACTGGGAGGAGGGGCTTTTCTCCCTTCCTTCAAAGCATACACCTCTGAGCTCCTGCTTCATCACCATGTCTGCCTGCATCCCACCATACTTCCTGCCATGGAGATAATGGACTAAACCTCTGAAACCGTAAGCCAGCCCCAGTTAAAAATGTTCCTTTATAATCGTTGCTGTAGTCATGGCGATTCTTCACAACAATAGCAACCTGTACTAAGCCAGGGTATAATTTTGTCAGAGAGTCATCACCTGGCATGAATAAGCGCTGATACCTCAAGGGGCTTCTTTCCCTGCTTTATAGAGTGGGCGAGCTGAGAATCAAGTTAGAGGACACCTCTAGGGTCTCCTGCTGAACTCAAAGTTTACCATCTCAGCTAGCTAGCCAGCTTGTCCAGGGGGTCCTCCGTGACTACCTCTGAGCGATGGGCTTACAAATGGGTCATCATGCCCATTAGGCTTTTTATGTAGCTGTTCGGGAGCCTAACTGCTGATCTCATACTTACACAGCAAACACCTTTACCTACTGAGCTCTCTCCACAGCCCCTAGTTTCAAAGGCACATTATTCTCATTTGTACAATTCTCCCTTAAGCAGCACCTTCTGTGTATCTGCGAGTGGTCTTTGGTACTCTCCACTCACCATTTAAAGTGTTCTCAAAGCTCAACAAATGGATGCTGTTTGCATCCTGCAGGCAGGGGTATAAAGCCAGAGATGGGCAGGGATGTATCTGAGGGCACCCTGTAACAAAGCTAATGAGATTAGTCTTTCCCTTACAGTTCCAGACAAGGGTTTCTTCCGCCAATGCACTTTGGCTGCTGTCTCGTATCTATTACACAAATCTATGCCTGTGTGTATTCGTGCAGGCGTACCTAGCACATGCCACCTTTGATTAATAACACCCTGTACACAGGAGAGCAGACACCCTGCTTCTCTAGGCTCCTACAGTTCATGCTTTCTCCACCATATAACTGTTCGTTTGAGAAACAGCTTCTATTTGAATGCAGCTTGAAAATGGCCTAACCAATATCAAATGCCTAATGAGGGAACCCCCAAGTGACCACGCGTACAGACAGCATTTACTATGGAGTTACAAGAGGCCCATGCTGTCTGTAATGCCTACCTGTCCTTGGCATCGCATTGTTTAGCTCACTCCCAGGCCCTACTTCAGAACGCCTGATAACCAGCTTCCAGGAGAAAAGAAGCTAGAAGCGTGGTTTGTAGATGAATTATGGTAAAAGGGAACTTGCTGGAGGTTGAGCTGCTACAGCCCAGCTTAGATGTGACCCTGCTAGGACACAGGGAAGAGTAATCCTTCTGGGGCAGGGGTCTTGCCTCTGTTTGATTGCCTTATTTGGAAAGCACCCTGTCATCCCAGCATTTTGGAGGGTGTCAGAGGTAGAAGTATTAATTTAAGGCTAGTCTAAGCTACAGAGGGGTGTTTGAGGTCAGCCTGGACTATTTAAGACTGTCTCAAAAACACAAAGCAAACAGAAACCAAACTGGTAAGAAGCCTTAATCAATGCTAATTGAGTCAGGCTAGAGGGCCAGAAAATGGGGAGAAAATTTGGAGAACTGAACGTGATAAGCACCATTGGAGTCAAGTACTTCAAAGGCACACATTATGGACCAGGCATAGCTTGGACCGCTTTTCCCACAGATATTTTGAGTAGTAAGCAAAGAGCTCTTGTCAGAACTGGCTGTGTAGGAATATTTATGTCCTATTAACTCACCAAAGGCTTTCTTCACACAACTCAGTACTGGCTCAATGAACTAGTGTACACATTGCCCCAGTGCAACAATAATCGTCACAGACAATTTCTATATGGGTTGCCTTTCACATTTAACCTTTAGCTTAAAACATTTTACCTAGTCAGTATTAGCCTTGTGTTGGATTTAAAAAGTGGAGTGATCTTTATACAGTTGCAATATGTCATAATGGGGATTGAACCAAGAGCCCTTTGCATAGTAGGCAAACACTCTAGCACCAAGGTACAGTCTCTGCTCTTTTTGCTTATTACTTAAGATGGGTTCTCAGTACTTTGCGCAGGCTGGCCGTGAACTCACACTGTAAACCAGACATTCCTAGAACTTAGAGTTCTCCAACCTGTCTCCTAAGTAGCTGGGATTGCAGCCATGCTTACTTTTTCTTTATGCATAGCATAAAGCAGAACTATATTGTAAATTACAGTCTACTTATGGAAAACAGATTTCAAGGGAAGGCAACGATTTGGACAAAAACATCTACGGGTGTTTTAGAGGGCGAAACTGTTCAAAGGCTCTTCCTACTCCTAGAGAGAAGCTGTATAATATGATGTAGAATTCTTTGGATTTAACTAATGGTAGCCTAAAGGAAGGACTGGAAACTGCATTGTCCATTTGTTACAGTGCCATGGTGCAAACCTACTTGTTGGGAATGACTTTTTTTCTCCGTGTCCCACCTGCCTTCAAGGCCTGACACTTGGAAAAGCACTAACGCCCAAGTTTCCCAAAAATTGAGGATCCCCACAAACGTATGGAGGCCACACAGAAAGGGCGGAGTTCTTCATGACTGATTGACTATTAACTCTATCAATCACACTCAGCTCCAGGGTTATATTAGGTCCGCTGTCCCTGAGCTCTTCAGTTCCCTCCACTCTTAGTCCACATTTGCACAGAGGCATCACCTGGCAGCGAAGTTCCTTTGATTTAGTGCCTGCTGACTTACTTCCTAGGATGCCAAAGCAGACTCTCCCTGCCTATCATAGGGACCACCCAGCTTCCTGATGAGACCATGACCCCAAATGGAAGGACTGGATTTCAGTGAAGACAACCCCGGGAATGAAAGCAGATCTGAATCGATGACCATAGTTATGAGTCATTCCTCTCTGACTCAAGTTGTTGTTTGTTTCTTCAATCATATTTCCTAAGCAATAAATGTTGCTTTCATTGTATAGAGAGTGGAGGGGGTGGCCATTATAAGGGCCTCATTGCCCACAAGACTTTCTCAGCAACTGGGATTCAGTTACCATACACATTAGAGATGGTAAAGGATTCTTCCCAGAGTCCCCCATCAACTGGCTTCTACCCAGCTAGACCACACTTTTCTGCCATGAGAAAATGTTTCTTTTGCTTTGGTGTCTCCAATCACTCAACTTTCTCTGCACCTTTCGTCCACATTTCTCCAAAGGAGAGTCAAGCTTTTTTTTTTTTCTTTTTGGAATAATGTCTTCTAACACTACAATCCCCATGACTCTCCTATATGGAAAGCCTCCCTACCCTTAAGGAGAGCAATGCCTGACCTACTCCAGCGAGATGTGCACATTCTCGTTCTCAGGAGTCTAACCAAGCAGATGGTAACTTTGACAACTGTTTTTAAAATGTGGCAGTCTACCAAAAAAAAAAAAAGGCAATAAACTCAGAAATGGCAAATAGATTTAATATAGAGTGTCGTCTTCAGTTGATTGATAGTGGCTGCCTGGAGTGCCGCATTGAGTAGGTTTCTGAGAGGGCACCCTGGCTTGAGAAGAAGATGCTGTGATTACTAGCAATCTGCAAATACAAGTAAAGAAAGATCAGTCAGTTGAGGTCCAGCAAACAGGACACAGTAAAACTACAGCAGTGTCTTTGCACATGCTCCAGGCTTATCTCTAACCCAGGAGTCAGATCCCCATCCCGCCCCGTGACCCCAAGCCATCTCACTGCCACCATGACAGATACCTGTATCTCACTTGTAGGAGAAACCACAGGCACCAGAGCTGCTGCTGGTACTGGCCCCAGCTCCACTAAGGCCAGCGAAGAGCCCAAATGTGAGACTGGCAGTCAGGCTGGAGTTGTTACTGAAGCCACCACTGGCACCAGCACTGGCACCAGTGCTGGCACTGGCACCGGTACCAACACTGGTACTGGTACTGGCACCGGCACCAGCACTGCCACTGGCACCACCACTTCCTTGGGCTTTGGCTTTAGTTTCAGCTCCTGCCTGGATCCGGGCCTTTGCCCAGGGTCCAATATCAGCTTCGTCCCAGTTGCAGGGCCCAGCAGCGTTCTCGGAGCCAAGCCCAATGCCCATCTGAGCTCTAATCTCAGCCCTCGCCTTGGCTTCGGCAGCAGCCTCAGCGGCAGCCTTCAAATCTGCTTCCATGGCCTCTCGGTACTGAGCTGCCCACTCCTTGGGATCCTTCTTTTGCACCTGAAATGGAAATAATAACCCTCACAGAGAATTTAGCACCTACTGTTTGTAAGGCCCCTCTACACGCTGTATGTCATGTAACAATACAGCGAGTACTACAAGCAGTCCTGCACCAACCCTTCCAAGTGTTCTTCACCACTTAGCTGGCTCCATGATTTGGATACATCACCCACCAACTTTGAGGCTGTTTCCACATGGGCAGGACAATAATGCCGTATCAGTTGGAAGGGTGAAATGATCTAGATATCATGCTTGTCACAGTGTTTGACAATTCAGAAGCTTTCAAATGTCCAGATCTCAGGACACTCTGAACATAGAATGCCCTTCCCAGGGCACCCCATGACCTTTCACATGCCAAGTACGAATGGCTCTCCAATTACCTTACAAGCAAACTTGAGAACTTTCATCTTGCTGGTCTCATAGTAAGAGCGTAGACCCCAGAAGAACTCATACTCAGGAGGATTGCTATTGGGTACTCTGGCGTAGTCCAGGTACCTTTAAAGAAAAGAATCAAAGTCTATTTCTAGGGTCAGTTGGGGACCACTTATGAATGGACTAGCTAGGCTGAAGATGCATACATTCCCAACTAAATCATTTAGCCCATCCCCAAAATGGAATCATATCCTACTGGTCATGTCCAGAAGTCACATGGAAGAACTAGGGAGAAACGTGTAGAGCACTTGCTCACAGGGAGGACATGAGTGCTGTGCTCCTTGTTACATGGTGCCAGATTTCTGTTGTGTGTGTTGTAAACAGACAGGCCTCTTTTCACCATCCCTGCTCTGAGCATACCACACTGCAGGGATTTGAAAGGAGGACTAACCAGGCTCTAGAAAGATCCACCATTTAAAAAAAAAAAAAGACTGTCGAGGTACTGTGGCACGTGCCTTTAATTCCAGCTCTCAGGAGGCTGAAACGGGATGACCAGAAGTTAAAAGTCATCCCAAATGCACAAGTCAGTACCCCGCATTATCCTAGGTTGACTAAGGATACCAGTCAAGGCCATTTTGATGGATTTTTTTATTTTATTTTTTGAGACTGTTTTTTGTGTGGGGCATCCCAGCCTTGGCTGTCCTGGAACTCATTCTGTAGACAAGGCTAACATTGAACTCAAAGATCAACCTGCTTCTGCCTCCTAAGGATTAAAAGCATGTACCATCACCACCTGGCAGAAATTAATTTTCATAAAGCACTACTTAGTGGAGTAAAAAGAACCGTGTTCTAAACACAATATTTATTTGTCACCTGTGTAACCCAAAGCAAATGACTTTTCACTTCATTTAGACTATTTCTACATATATACAAGGCTGTTAATAAGCTCTCCCTCAGAGTTGTTCTAAAAGCACATATGAAATAGAAATTTACAACTGCGCCCAGAAAAAACCTACCACTAGCCTACACACACGCACACATTCAGACCACAAACACATGCTTGGGACAGGTCCATTATCAAAATAGACCAAATGCACTTACTTCTGCTTCACAAACTCATCAGTAATGAGCTTCTTCACATCTCCAAAGAGTGAGTGATGAATCCTGAGAATATAGGAAGCTCAAATAAACAAATAAATATAATCAAATCTGGTACAGTTCCCAGATGCTGGCAGAGGCATGTAATTCCAAGACAGGAAAGAGATTTTTACAGCACAGAGAAAGTTCCGTGGAAGCTCAACAGATGGTTGAGAGGGTGAGCAGAGACAAGAGCCATTTCCCCATCCACACAGGCCCAAATCTTGGGCCCACTACCCAGCCCAGAATCCCCACCCCCAGCTCCACCAGACCACCAGGCTGATGCAATCCTGGGACCGTCCTCTTTTGCCAAAAGACAACACGGACAGCAAGCGCTGAGAGAGCCCAATCATACCCAGGACGCAGCCCCAACTTGCGCAGCACCTCCCAGATGACAGCTGCAAGAGGAGGCAAGAAGGAGACAAGGACAGAAATTGAGCATCTGGAATTCAGGCAACAGACACCTATTCAACGGCATGCCCAGCCACTCACCCTCACTGGACCGGTTGCCATTCATGAAGATGATGCTAAGAAGCACCATGAGGAGACCCAGCTTAGGTGAGTCCTTGGTCCTAAGGTAAAGAAAGTTTATGTTCATGAGTCATCATCTGTACAGCAGCCTGTTAGCCCACCCTCTCCTCGATTCCTCAGACAGAGAATTCAGCCAACTCTATGGTCCCAGCCATCTGTGACCCACGGCAAGGTGCATTCACTCTTGAGCCAAGCTCTCCACGCACCAAAATGCTACTCCTACCTAGGGTTAGGACATGTCAACCCAGGCAACTCTAACACCATCACTACCCACAGGGATCCAGCGTGTGTGGGAGTGGGGACAGGGGCATTTAGGCCCTCTTTCCTAAGCTTGTAATAAACCATGGAGAGAGGGATGGATGGATGGATGGATGATGGATGGATGGATGGATGGAAGCAGAAGCCCCTTCCCACCCTAACACTGTCCCAGCTTACGTTCCCAGAATGCCTGCGTCAGTTGGCTCTAAGGTACTGAGAAGAATATACAAGTGGTCATTCTTGTCAATTTCTTTCAATTGGATTCCAAATACCTATGGAGAGGAAGAAGAGCTTGTAAAATCATAAAACTCAGCTTCCAGGGCTTCTGTGGTTTCTTTTATAGCTAAGGGTTTTCTGTGTGCACAAATGTGTGTGTGTGTGTGTGTGTGTGTGTGAAAGAAAGTGATGGACTGCTGTATATAAAGCACATCGTTAAGTGCTATTTACACACATAACAAGCATGGTGGTTATCCATAGCATCTTTGTAATCAGTGGGAAATTAGGGAGACAGAGGGGTGGGCATCTGCAATGCCTGAGAGGATGTACCCAGTGGCAGACAGAAGCCAGGACTAAGCTGCACAGCTTTAGTACTAGCTATGTTTCCACCACTGACTTGCTGTGTGGTCAGTGGCGGCCCCTCCCTAGGCCACCATGTGCTCATGTAGGTCTCTGCTTTCCTCCAGGAAGGTGATCATATACCTTTCTTCTGTTTAAACCTTCCCAGTGTGTCCATCCCCCCAGGGCTGACCCTTCACCTTCTCCAAGGAATAGCCGGCTCGTTCAATGATTTCAGGGTATACATCCGTATATTCTTTGATGATGTCCTTCAGCATATCTGCAAAATGAGAGTGTTGCAAGCATCTGTGCTGTAGAGATACCAGGTAACCCTGATGCCCAATCAACAGATCCTTTGCTGTCAATGCCATGGGTGGCAGAAGCACGTTGGGGGTTTTGAATAGAGATCCCACTGTTGGGAGAACTTTGCGAGCAGGGTCAGGAACAGGAGAATGAAGGCTGTCCCCAGCACACTGACGAGAAGACAAGAGATGGCGGGGCTCAGGAGAGGAAAGTGTTTGTGGGACTCTACCTGCGCGCCTGATGGGAATCTTTGTCTGATCTTTAGCCAACAGGTACTTCACCAAATCATTTGCCTAGGAGAAAAAGAACTGGTGAAAAAGAACAAAACACAGAAAACTGCAAAGCACAGCCGAGAAGGTCTCAGGCAACGCAATGGAAAAGGCGGGGTGTAGAGGGTGAAGTTCATACCCTTCCTTGTAGAAGGGCCACATCTCTGGGTGGGGGTGCCTCAGGCTCCTGGGATGACTGCAGCTTGGCAGCTCGTCTTCGGGCCTTGCCTCTCCGAGCTCTAGGTGACCTCAGGGAGAGCAAAGCTCTCCGAGCCCAGGCAGCCAACCGAGTCCTTGATGCCCTGCGGGCCCAAAAGGCTATGGGTCCCCTTGAAGCCCTGCGTGCCATGGAGGCCATTAGGGCCTTTGAGACCCTTCGGCCACCTGTGGCTTCTGAAGTCTGACTCTGATCACTGTTGCCGTCCTCTTCTCCATCCAGGGGTTTCTCCTGAATCAAAAGAGGGGAAGGTCGATATCAGCGTCGTCATAACTCAGTCTCTTCTGGAACGCACTCCCAACCCCTTCTCTTCTCGGCTACATCCCCCCAACCCTGCCCTTGTAGTAAGACTCTGCCTCGCTGGCCACTAGCCATCCTGAGTCATGGGCTTATCATTGAGTACCAGTTGGGAATTTCCTCCCTGAGTGGATCAGGAACAAGTCAGAAAGAAGGCCTGGGGCTGTTTGTCTTCCCTCATCCACTCCTGACTCTGCTCCTAGCACCATCGACTAGTCAGTCCTCTTTCTGGACATCAGGTTCCCGCTCTATAGAATGGCACCATAAGGATTTACTTGCAGATATGAGACTACACATGTGCATATGCCCGCCTCGAGGCCTACAGTGTACAGCTACTCTGTACATATAAAAACTGTGTTCCAGTCAGCATGCAGATATAGAACAAATGAACAAGATGACTGTGGAGAAGCGAGGGCAGTTATGGCAGCGATCTTACCTTTTGGGTATTCTTGGCTTTGACCTTGGGCCGAGTATCCTGATTCTCCTGAACCTGGACAGCTGCACCCTCAGGCTCTGGTTTGTCTGCCCCAGCCTGAGAGGCAGGAGCCTCCGTCTCCGGAGCCTTTGTACTGACCTTCGGATCGGTACCACAGCTGACCTTTTCGGTCTGGGTTGCAGGCACTGTCAGAGCCTGCAGGTCAGCCTTTTGCGTCTTGGTGTCAGCTGCTGGACTCTTGCTTTCGGCTGCCAGAACCTGGGTCTCACTCAGCTGTGTGGTAGTGGAGGCCTGGGCGGCAGCTGCCTCAGAAGCCTCTGGGGCCTCTGAGACCTCTGTCGCCTTTGGGTTCCCAGAGGCTTTTGGAGCCTTCACAGCCTCTGAGACCTCTGGTGCCTTTTCAGCCTTTGGTGTTTCTGACACCTCCGAGTTCTGGGTCACCGTCAACAGGTCCTGCATCACGGAGCCGCTGTCCTTTTCTGAAGCTTTGCCCTGCAATGAAGTTCACTGACCTTATTCCAACCCCCAAACAAGGCAAATGGTCCCCAAAATTGGGAGGCTACACTTCTCTGACCTGTAAAGTCTCTTACCTGTGGTGTGCTCTGACCACCCCAACCGAAACAGGCTTCCCACTTACAAAGTAGTGACAGAACAAGGGTGAAAGGCCCGCCCACCCTCTCTCCCTTCCTCCTGGCCTCCCCTCCACTGGGGAGAGGGGATGCACCCAGGCAAAGAAGTGGGTGGAGAATGACAAGGATGGGAGGAGAGGCTCCAAGGACTGAGGGGCTGGAAAGAAAAAGCAGCAAGAAAGAAGGGGCGAAATCGGTCTTACCTGAGAGGGAGCTGGATCTGCACCACTCTCGCTTGTGTCAGACATGTCTCAAGTTCACCTGGCAAAGCTGAGTTCAAAGAGAAGGCCTGGGTCAAGTGGAGAACTGGCTGAACGGCGTATCCCTTGTTCTGCCTAGAAGCTGATCCTCACCTTCTTTAGGGCCCCAAAGCCCAGCCCCTCCCGGAGCCCCAACCAGTAGGTGCTCAGATACAAAAATTCTGTCTCTAGGTCTCAGTTCTCTGCAGCCGCACCCTCCCCTCCTCCAGGAAGATGTGCCAGCGCGGCAGCTCTGAGGACCCCGCCCCCTTTTCCCAGCGCACCCCCCCCCAGCCGCAGGCTTAGAGTGCGCATGCGCGTCTTCTGCAGCGCCCTTTCAACCCCGCCTGCTTTCCCAGTACAAACCCGTTCTTTGAAGTCCACCGTGCACATGCGCACTCAGCAGCTGGCCCTGTCTCTCTGCGAGCCCTTCTCAACACGCCCCTTTCTAGCTATACATAAGGCGCATGCGCAATGGCCACGGTCTCAGTCCAGCACCAAGCTCCTACACACGCCCCTCTCCAGGTCCGCAATGCTGTTCAGCCCCGCCCCCTCCCCAACAAGCCTTCCTCCCAAATTGTCGCAGTGTCTGGTGGTCCTAGCCCCTCCCCTACTCACATCCACCCTATCAATTTCACAGAGCCTCCAGGTCCCGCCCTTTATCCTAACACGCCCCCCTCCAAACGGTAAAACCCAAATTGGTTTGGCTCCTTCCCTGTAACACCCCCTCCTCAACTCAGGATTGAACTAGTGATTCCATCTTAGGCCCAGCCAAACGGGGTCCAGTCCCCTCCCTTCCTAGCTGGATGGATTCGGTAAGATTTGGCTCTTAAGGCAGGTTTTCTCCAGATCCCAGAGGGTGGGGCCGACCCCTAGCAGGCTCTCATCCAAAGCTGGGGCCCATAACTTACCTCGTCCTCCTACAATTCCCGAAAGTGTCCACTTTCTCCAAGCCCCTCCGAAACTCAGATACTGCCCTCCCCACTAAAGGCCGGAAGTGGTCCCGCCCCTTTCCGCCTCCCTAGGGGGCCTCCGTCCCAGCCCGTCTGCCCCTCCCCCCTCAACACTCCTTATTCCCCCCCTCCCTATTCCCTCTGCCTGACTCCGGACTCCCTATTTCCCATCGCATTTCCTATTTACTCTACAAGAATCTCTTCCCATTCCTTACATCCTTCTCTGTATTACCTATGCAACTCCCCCTCCCCAGTGTCCCTTAACCCTTCTCTGCATCCCCTATCCTTGTCCCTGGATCTTGCCTTCCCCTTCTTAATTCCCCATATTCTTCCTTCTCCTCCAAACATGCACAGTTCCCCTTTTTCTCCCCTCCACCTCTGCCAGGCTCTGCTGTCCAGTTCATGTACAGCTTACTACTTTCTTGGTCGTTCTCATTCCCACACCGCATTAAGTGCAGCACCTCTGCTCCAACTACAGTCCTCAAGTAAGAACTGCCCACCTGCCCAGCTGTAGGTTTTAGGTAGTTAGAACCACTCTCTGCTCACCAGGAAAGCACAATCTTGTTCCCTCACCTTGTCCTCCAGTGAGTCTGGGATGCGTGTGCCTGCTCCTCAGTCCCTCTCGAAGTCTCAGCCTCCTGGACTAGAGCTGCAGACAGCCCAGCCCAGCCCAGCCCCTTTCCGCAGCCCCCTACCCCCGCCCCTTCCTCGGGGGTGGGGCAATGGGGCCCTGCTCAATGCTGTCTGACGCCAAAGCCCATGTTTATGCCTCTGTACCAGGTTCGGTCTGAAGCCCTTCCAACCCAAACTGCCCCACGAAAACGATTCATTCATTGAAATTATTTACTTTATATCGTTATTTTTCTTACTACAAAAGTTGTGTGTTGTCATGTGAAAGCCAGAGAAATGCAGAAATCTGTAACAAGAAAATGAAAAGCTGTCTTTAATCTCCTTCCCCAGAAAGACTCATGATATTGAGTATTTTGATAGACGTTTCTCCATGTTTTTTTTTTTTTTTTTTAAGTCGCAGTCTGGTTATTTGCACTTTCTCCCTACACAGGCTATCCTACTTACCTACTGTTCTGTAACTGCTTTTTTCAAGTTATATATTCAAACCTCTTTCCCTTAGTGTATGTATTTTTAGTAACATATAATCTTTTCTCGTATAGGTGTCTTGTAGTTTATTTGCTTAGTTCAGCTTGCGTGTACTTTCTGGATTGTTTCCCCCTTTTCAAACTATTACAAACAAGGCTTCAAGGTCCACCCCGTGTCTATATTGGACAGTTTTTGTTGTTTTATGTTTTGCTGATTCAAATCATTTGAAAAAGACTACCATTTTCAGCGTAAGTTAACTGTACAAAGCAATGACTTTTATTATGGCATTGACAGATTCGCCCTCATTAACGTTTCTCCCTAGTTTGAAATGGCACTTCTGTTACCTAATAAATTCACATAAACAACTGGGTGTCTTCAAGAGAACAAGATAAAATGTAAAGACAAAGAAGTCAGAATATCATTAGCAATAGAGCATGTGAATGCAGACCCAGAAAAAGCTTATTATAAACTATAATTCATGGCAGTTATAGAAATAAAATTCAAGATCTTTCTTATACACAAATAGTTAAAGTCTGCTTCTTCAGGTCACCTTTCCCCGTACTGAACAAATGAAAGATAACGAATCCCTATGGCTTTATGGACAACTTGATTCACAGACATTTTCACACATCATCAAGGCAGGTTTATATATTCGTTTCATTTTCTGTGAACCGTTACTTCCCCCAAGTTTGTAATGTCACCGTACCACTTACTTATCTCCTAGGCTCTCTCTACTTAGCACATTAGAGCTGTCTCTCATTTTCTTCCAATTCTGGTGCCCCAAATTCCTATCCTTTCCTACTTATGGCAAACTTTCAATACTGAGAAAATAAAGTTCTCAAACCTGAGGGTCTTGAGGATCTATGAAAGCACCTACAGCTGGTCACTGCATAGATGTTGAAGGTGTGTGTTTTAGAAGGTCTTAGGTATTGTATGGGGATTAAGTGTCTTCTTGGAACTAGAGAGCATAGCTATGACCTTGGTAGTCATCCAAACAAGCAGTGCTTGTGGTTTGGCCTAGAGTGTTAGCAGGGGAGAGAGTGAGGAGATTGGCGGGGGCGGGGTGGATTGCTAGGACTTGATGAGTAATTGGACTGTGGAGGGAAGGATTGGAAGGAGGAACATAGTCAAATATTGGCATCTTTCTTTTACAGATAGTGCAGATAGTGACCCTTTCACTGAGTCATGGAATAATGGAGTTAAAAGGAAAAGAACATTGACTTTTATGGCACCAGATAGAAATGTCATGTTGGATAAGAATGTCTGAGAATTAAGAAGTTCTGAGTAAAGGGTATCAACCTAGAAATTGGCACTTAATAAATGGGTCTTTAGTTCAAGAAAAAAGTGGACTCAGGAAGAAGGAAAGCGTCAAACTGGAAGATGCTGGCCCTGAGACCAGCAACATGTATGGATGAAATAAAAGAAAAGACACTGTAAGGAGTGACCAAAGGAAAAACAGGAGAAAAATATGTTTTAAATCTGACACTAGATAAAGGCCAGAAGACTTTAGTGTACTTTAGGGGAGTAGCACAGTAAACGAAAAGAACCTAACTCCTGACCACTTTGCTGAATGGACAGCGTACCTTTGAATTTCTTTTAATGAGATACGTGTATGCCTCATTGAGCCATTGTATTTTGGAGTCTACACTGTGCACCAGTTTCCCGGCAGTTCTCAGTGTCATATTGGTATTCATGACAGTGGGCAGATTTTGAAGAAACACCTCTCCCTATTTGCCAGGCTTTTCCTTCTGAAAATTATATATAGTTGCCCATATGCCAATTAAACAACACACTTCACGATCGGTAGATGCTTTCTCTCGCCTAGGAACTTCTTTCCCTGGAACTGCTTCCTGTGTGCTCTGTTAACAAGATCCAACATTCAGAGTTCCACAGAATTGGAACCTCGCATATTGTCGAATTTAATGAAGTAAGCTCAATCCTTGTTCATGAGCGGGGCAATGCCCTTCCTCGCTTTTACTTCCTTTCTAACACAATGGCATAAATATCCTTATCTTAGGACCGGGAGATCAGCGAAGAGAGGCAACCTTATGTGAAGAGAAAAACCAATTTGTTCAAAACTTTTTACCCGTTGAGAAAGAAAATTTCTTGCATTTTCTTCTTATGAACTGTAGAATCTTTTGATCATCAGCATTAGTCTACAGAATCTGAAAAACCCAAGTCATTATGTCCTAGGCCTGTTTGCAATAACCATAGACAGCCAGAGGGAAAAAAATGAGATTATGGTCAGCGGGCACATGCTCTAGCCATAGAGCCTCATGGTGTGAGTTTGAGCCCAGAGTCCCATATGGTAGCAAGGTAGAACGGATTGTAGAACGTTCCTGCGATTCCATAGGTCCCGCACACCAGCTTAGGGAAAACATGAAAAGCTGAATGTTTAGATGTTTCAGTTAAGAAAATAAAGAACCCTGGTTAAATATTGCTTAGCATAGAACACCTGAATGAAACTGCCTTATGCAGGGATGATGGTATGACAGACCCCTGAAGCTGAAAGAGGGGGTGCAGAACACCCCTACCACTAAGCCTGCCTAGCAAAGTGTTCTTCCCCTAAACTCTACAGAACCAATGTTTATGAATTTGGGGAAATTCAAAGACAGGGCTTGAAAGAATGAAAAAAAAATATCCTTCCAGGGCTACTTATCGTTCCTTCTGCTACCTAAGCTGCACAGTACAGTAGGCTCTAAGTTGGTCATCAGACTCTCTCCTTCAGACACCACAGCCTTCTCAGAACCCCTTGCCTCATGCTCAGTGGGACGCTTCTGTCCTCTACCCTTATTGCCAGCTTTCTCCTTTCCATTTCAAAGTCTCTCTCTCTCCCTCCCCTCCCCCTCTCCCTCTCCCTCTCCCTCCTCTTCTCCCTCCCTCCTCCCTCCCCCTCTCCCTACCTTCCCCCTTTCCCCCTCTCCCTCCTCTTACCCTCCTCCTCCCCTCCCATTCTCCTCCCCTTCTTCATCTCTCCCCCTCTCCCCCTCCCTTCTCCTACCCTCTCCCTCCTCCTACCCCTCTCCCTCTCCCTCCCCTTCTCCCTCCTCCCTCCCCTTTTCCCTCCTCCTACCCCTCTCCCTCCTCCTACCCCTCTCCCTCCCCACCCCTCTCCCTCCCCTCCCCTCTCCCTCCCCCTCCCCTTCTTCTCCCCCCTCTCCCTCCCTCCTCTCCCCCTCTCCCTTCTCTTACCCTCCTCCCCCCTCCTCCCCCGTCCCCCACCCTCCTCTCCCCCTCTCCCCCTTCCTCCTCCTACCCCTCTCCCTCCCCCTCCCCTCCCCTTCTCCCTACCCCTCTCCCTCCTCCTCCCCCTCTCCCTCCCATTCTCTCTCCTCTCCCTCCCCTCCCTCTTCCCATGTGCTGAAAGCTTGGGAGTTGGTGGAGTGATCTGAATTGGCAGAATCCTTCAGAGATGGGGCCAAGTGGAATGTGACTAGGTAACCGGGCTAATCACTGTTGGGACTCAGGTTAGTTTTTCTATAGTTGTGAATTGTCATTAAAATACTCACAGCTCAGCCTGGAGAGATGGCTCAGCCGATAAGAGCACTGACTGCTCTTCCAAAGGTCCTGAGTTCAAATCCCAGCAACCATCCGTAATGAGATCTGACACCTTCTTCTGGTGTGTCTGAAGAGGGGAAGAGATTTATTTATAATAAATAAATCTTTTTTAAAAAAGACACAGCTCACAGTTTGCTCCCTCCTCATTTGTGCTTCCACTGTGATACCTTTTGTCTGGTTGAGATTCAGCCTTGCAGGAAGTGGGACCAACTGATCTCGGTCTTTGAGCATGCAGCCTCAGGCACTTTGCTATAGCAATGGAAAACAAAACACTATAGCCCTCTTCCTAACTGTGTTAAGGGCATGGTCTGATTTTCATCTATGGAAACAAGTCTAACTGGCTATCCCCAGTTAGGAAGTGTCATAAGACATACATTTTGAGCTAGGCCCTACAAGCCCCGTGCTGGGCAGAGACTGCATGATTGCCTCCATACTCCAGGCCAACCTTGTTTACATAATGAGTTCTGGGCCAGCCAAGGGCTACAGTGTGAGATTCCAGTTCATGGAAAAGTTAATTTTATTTCATTTGTGAGATCAAAATAATGTTTTAAATATTAAATTTTTATTAAGTTCTTAAGTGTACATGGTAACAACTCAAACAAAAGAATATTATTAAAAATGGTACTATGCCTCAACCTTCCACATCTCTATTCTACATGTTGAAGCTTCCTTTTGAAATTTAATATTTTTACCTTTTTAGCAAGTATTGTATTGTTGACCATATCCCCCCACCTTTCCTATCCCCTTTCCCCTTATCCCTCTTTGTCCCCTAGGCAGTCACTTATGCCTTCATAGACATGACTTTATGTATCTAAGAACCACAAACAAGAGAAAACATACATCTTCCTGAGAGTAGTGTAATTTGTTTAATAATATTATCATCTCCAGTTGGATCTGTTTTCCTGCAATCAATGTAACTTGGTTCTCAAAGCTACCTTTTCATTTTCACATCCACCAGTGACTCCCTCTACAAGTCTTGATAATAGGATTTGCTGCTTCTTAGTTTCTAAACTTTAGACTATTTCTTATTAACTCCCCAGGGTGCCAATGACGGTGTTCTTCATGAACAGAGCTTCCTTGTTTCTTCTTCCCACTCCCCTCCAATGTCCAGCATCACTCCTTTTCCTATCAGTAGTTCATTTGGAGCCTGAAAACATTTATTTTTCCCATTATTTTCCACCTCTATTTCCTATTTTGTCCATTTTTTTTACTATAATGTCAACAGCCTGCTTTTTATTTTATTTTTTAAACATTTTTTGTTTGATAATAAAATTACATCTTTCTCCCTTCCCTTTCCTCCCCCAATCCCTCCCAAATACTCTTCCCTTGCTTTCTTTCAGTTAAACCGCATCTTTTTTTTAAAATTGAGATTACATATGTGTATGTGTATATACATACATATCCCTAAATACATAAATATAACCTGCTTAGTCATATTTATATCTATTCAGGAATGACCATTGGTATAGAATAACAAATCAGTGTGGTCTGCTTTGGGCAAGACTATTTCCTCCACTCTGCATTCCTTAGCTGCCTGTAGTTCTTTTGTCTAAGTGTAAGGCCTCATGCCCTTTACATCTTCTATGTTAGCATATCGATTGGGATCTTCATTTTTCGCCAGCCATGTTGTTAAGAGACTTAATGAGTCTAGATACTCTGCCATTTCTAGGAGACACAATTTCATACCAAACTACCTGTTTCCCTGGTTCTTACAATCATTCTGGTCCCTCTTCTTCAATGACCCTTGAGCTTTAGGTGGAGGAGAAGCTGTGTTGAAGGTGTGCTGGTTAGGATTAGGCTGCACATCTCTGCATTTTGATCAGTTGTGATTTTCTGTAATGATCTTTCTCTCTGTTGCAAGAGGAAGTTTCCTTGAGGAGGGGTGAGAACTATACTGATCTGTGAATATAAATACTAGAAGGTGCAATGCAAACTTCAAAAGTGTGTGTGTGTGGGGGGACTAATAGTACTACATAGCCATGATGTCTATGAACACAACATGTTCAGTTAGCATGATGCATTAGCCCCGAGCGTGCATGAATACTTTGGCAGTAACCAACACTCTCTGAAGAAATTATGCCTGGTACTGGAAACCTAACCAAATATCAGGGTTCTGGAGTCATGGATCTTTACTAATCCAGCATTATCCCTAACTGCGTACTTTAAAAAAACAAAGCTATTAGCCACGCTCTACCCATCAATGACCTACATTATCTCTTTGACTTTTCCTTTTACGTTATACATATTATTGACATTTACATTCTGTTCTGAAGTATTTACGAGGTCTTCCTCTCTTTGTCTTTCCAGGGTAGCTCTTAAACCTAAAAACCAATAAACAGTATTTACATTGTCTTGACTATGTAAATATTTTTTTCCAAAATCCAGCTAAGTAATGAGCCAAGAATATACTTACTTCCTTCTTTACAAATCCAATGTCACAAACCTTGGGCTTCTTAAAGGAGTTTTTTTTTTTTCTTTCTAGAATGAAGGTCTTATATTGTTTTATATTTGAGCCACGAAATTCTTGCATATGTAAAGACTTGGTAACAGGTTTTATTTTTCCATAAGTTATATGCCTTTATTATATCCACCCTTTCAATGAATATTTATTGGCAGTCTGCTAGGTACTGGATACTGTTCTGGGAGCTGAAGACAGCAGTGGAGAAGACAAGAGATCAATGCCTGTTTCTCATGGAGCTGATTCTAGTAAGGGGAAAGAGAGGAAACAATCCGATCAAGAAGTGAAGTCTGTAACACCTTAAATCAAGTGAGATGGAGAAAACAAATGCCAGGTGGAATGGTGCGCTCCTTAATTCCAGCATTCAGGGGCCTGGGGAAGGAGGATCTGGAGTTGGAGGGTAGTCTGAGTTACATAGTAAAACTATCGCATAGACATGAGGGGCAGGGAAATGGAGAGGAACTTAAAAAAAAAAAAAAAACAGGGTAAAAGAATTAGAGAATGCCCGTGAAGGAAGGAGGTTATTTCCATTTTAAGTAGTAGTTCAAGAAGTAATTCACTGAAATAGCCCAATGAGAATGAATCCTTGCAAAGGCAAGGGAGTTAGTTGGATATGTGGGAACGATCTTCCAAGCAAAAAAGGTCAATGCAAAGACCCATCCCTGGCATTTTGGAAGAACATAAAGTCCAGAGTTGCTAGCGTACTAGCAGAAGAAAGGGAGAGAATGAACAGGCTGTGTGGTGAGAATGGTAAGAGGGCTTGCCTCACTAGCTCCTCTGAGGTGAACCATGGAGGGCGCTACTTTAGGCAGAGAACAGGAAGAATGTGGCTTTGAATCTTAAAGGGACCTGTAAGTATACTGAAGGAGGACGGATGGGGGGATGATAGCGTGGAAGAGAGCTAGTGACTAAGTGGAGTCAGTTGTCTGCTTTCACTCTTCTGGCACCTGCTCTAGAGAGCTTTAGCTTCTGACACATTTTTAGTTTGGTTTTGGGAGACAAGGTCTCACTATGGAACTCTGGCTAGCTTGACACTCACTCTGTAGACCAGGCTGGCTTCTGAATTGCAGCAATCCTCCTGCCCAAGCCTTGCTAGTGCTGGGATGACAGGTGTGCACCATTATGCTCAGCTCCCGATACACTTAAAAGTTTTTTCATACAGTATATTCTGATCATAGTCTTTCCCTGCCCCAAACTCCTCCCAGGTCCCTCGCCCCGCCCCCTACCCAACTTCATGCTTGCTCTCTCACAGTCACTCTCTCCCTTCTCCCCCCTCCGAAAACTAGTAAAAAACAGCAAAACATTGAAAAATCAAAGCAATTTTAAAAAGGAAACTCGATAATGACAAATATACCAAAACAACACACAAAAGTACTTCATTATCTTTCTTTTAGTGACTCACTCCTTTTTCTAAGTGTTGAGTTTGCTGCGTGGGTCTTTATCTTTTACATTGTTCTTTCCTGTTGCCTATTGTTGCTTGTTGTTTCCCCTCACATTCTGAGAGATTTTTCTTTATGTCCTGATCTCTGTTGATATGTTTATTTCCAGCAACTTCTTTTCCATTTCTGGAGTGTTTTCCTTTCCCTTGGTTGTCCCTGCTGTGTGGCATATCAGTTTGTCTTACACGTGTCTTTTTCTTGAGGCACTGACAATTACTGTTTTTCTCCTGAAGTATAATTATCTTTTGTTACTCAAATCCCCAATTTGCTCTGGGTTCATTTGGTCTATTTGTGTGCTTGGGCTTCTTGCTTTCATGGTACAGGCTTTCTTTTAATTTGCCTGAGGACCCTTGGTTATCTGTTTGTCCTAAAGAGAGAGTGTGGGTACCGGATGGAGTTTTCTCTGATGTTGTATAAACAAAGCTTCTCTGGAGATAGGACTCTACCCTATGAGGAAATTCCATCATCATCTTCTTCTCCTCTTCCTCCCCATGCTCCTCCTCTTCCTCTTCCTCTTCCTTCTTCTCCTCCCCCTCCTCCTCTTTTCCCTCATTCTTTTTCTCCCCTCTCCTTTCCCCTTCCCCCTCCCCTCCCTCTTCTCCTCCTCCTCCTTCTAAATAGTCTCACATAGAACTTCCTAGGCTGCTGATGACAACCTTGAGCTTCCAATGCTCCAGCCTCTACCTCTTGAGAACCAGGAGCACAGACAAGCTACACCATGTCTTATTTACAGGGCGCTTGCTGAAGACGCAGCCCAGAGCTCTGTGAATGCTAAACAGGCTTTCCACCAACTGAGTTACATCCCTAGCACCTGCACCTCTACTGTGGATGCTGCTGCAATAGGAAGCTTTCAGCAGATTTGGGGTAGCTGGCAATTAATAGGATTTGGGAACCCCCAAAGGCCAGAATGAGACTTCGTTGTGCAGTAATGAATGCCACAGGGCAAATCCAGGAATCTTTGTTGTCTTTATGCCAATTTACAAAAAAAGTTCTCAGAGGAGTTGAGATAAAGGCTCTGATAAACACTAATGGCCTCTGTGCAGGCATACTCTTCAATCCACCCTCCACAGAACCTTTAGACACTAGGCTCAGAACACCTCAATTCTACATCTTTCTGTCCCTTTCATGTCTACAGTGGAAAAGGGTACTCCCCGTGATCTTTTGCTGCTGTGTTTTGAGGCAGGATCTCTCGGCAAAGGCCAACTTGGCATGGAATTCACCATGCAACAGAGGCTGGCATCAGATTCATATTCCTTCTGCACCAGCCTTCCAGGAACTGGGATTATACATGTATAGCGCTATGCCTGACTGCCACACTTTGTTTTTGGCCATATTTCATCCTGGCATATTTACTGAATATTTACCAGATGTCAAGAATTCTAAAAGTACAAGTTCAGTGTTACTATTTTTTATGGAATTCTACTGTTATCTTCATTTCACAGATGAGGGAACTGAGGCTTCAGAGTTGTTAGTCTCCTCGCTGAATACATGCACTCAGTCAGCTGCAGAACCACAATTCAAACCTAGATATGGGCTCAGTCCCAAGACTGTATTTAAAATGAGTGAATTGTACTCTTTTTTCATCTCTACCACATCCCACCTTGACCTCCGAATGTTCTTTAGATTGGAAATCTCATGGCCGTGTGACCTCTGCATTGTTATAGTCCTCCTGTGTCAACACTGAAATCAGCAGCAGAAAAGATTGACACTGGGTACTTGCCTCTCTAACCCTCTTTAAAGTCTGCTACCTTTTTAAGATGATCAGCGCTGAGTGACCTTTCTCTGGCTCCAGTTATTGAGCTTCAGTGGATGTTTATAGGAAAGAAAAACCCCACCCTGAGCCAACACAGCAAACAGACAGCCCCAGCGCTCTGCTATGTTTAGTTTCCATTCATCTTACAGCTGGATGAAGGGGAAAAGGAGGCACAGCACTGGCCCGTCTCCAGGCAAGATGCCAGCCTTAGCTCTTGGACAATCCTGGTTTGTGTGGGCCTCAATGCCACATTCAGAGACTTCCCCACCCTTCAGCACAGTCCCTCCCTCTCAAGAAAAGGGATACCTGGAAGTTTAAAAGAAGGAAGGCTTGCAGCTCAGGTTCAGACATTCTGGATGAGAACAGCAGGCCCAGGCCAGAAGCGGTACCATGTCTGAATGGAGGTGCCTCAGCTGGGTCAGCATTTTGCTGGCCATCCTCCTAGACCTAACACACCAGGGACCTCATGGCTCTGCCTCGTCAAGCAGCAAGGTCAGTTCTAGCATGAGAGGACAAAGCTCTGGAGGGTGTGAGAAAAGTAGCTCCTTAGGGTGGGAGGAGTAGACGTTTCTCAAGTGTGTCTCTGCAAGGCCGAGAAGGTGGAGCTAGAGAAAAACAAGCGTTACTGTTTGTTGAGTGCATGTCAGGTGCTGTACCAGTGCTTTTCATTGTTGTTTCAGTTGCTCCTTTCAGCATCCCCGGAAGCCATGCTCTCTTATTCCCATTAATGAGAGAAGGAAACAAAGGCTCACAGGTTAAGAAAGCAGAGACAGAACCCGAACCTATGCTCATCTGATTCTAGATTAGCTCTGTGTCCCACTTCCCTACACTGAGCAAACTAGATGTATGCGATGTGGGTAGATGGGAGGATCATACATTCAGGGAAGATAGGGAAGAAGATAGTTATCTGCATGCTGGCTGACCTTCATGTCTAAGCCTCGGTTAACACGTCTGTAAGATATGGGAAATACTGGAATTTAATGCATCAGACACTTTTCATGATTGCAATACATTATTGTATGTATGAGGCTCAATCCTTATGGCTTAAATCATAAAGAGGAAAAAACTAATTATAACATTGCCTTGTAAGGATGTAGAGCCCAATGAATACATCCATTCTGTCATATTCTAAAGCTTTGCTAAAATGTTGCATTCATTCTAAAGTGATGCATGGACCACCACCACCACCAGCAGCGGCTTCAGGGAATTTGGGAGTGAGGAGAACATCAGCCTCTCCATGCCCCAGGGTTGCTAAATCAGAACCCACATTTAGCAAATATGAGTTCTGCTTGCTGCACTCTCAGGCAGGTCCGCATATGACAAAGGTCACTTTCCCTCAAGTCACCTCAGTTTCTCCTCCTGCATCCCGAAACCAGTTCGGGAACCTTGAGATCCCAAATACCTGCTCATCTGGGCCCAAAATGGACTCTCTCCAACTCACCTCTCTTGTATTCTTTCCTCAGTTGTTAATGACAAGCTACTCCATACGTTCCACTGTGGTGTCTCGTTATGCACACACTTTGGTCACCTCTGTCCTCTTCAATCCACACGATGAAGCCCATGAAGCCATCTTTGACCTGAATCTACCCCGCATCGCCTTTATCTCCAATTTCACAATGTAAGTCTGCTTTCAAACTTAGCAATTCATTCACTTCTGCATACATTCCTTCAATCGTGTTCTTTCATTGGTGCAGAGCAGTTAAGATGATGAATTATAAAAGCAGACATCTTGACGTTGAATCCTGCTTCTGCCAGCTGTGCAACTCAGGATAAGCTACCTAACTTCTGAGTCTCATTTCACACATCTGTAAAATGCAGATAATGTATGGGAATCTATGCTAACACTAGTGTGTGGCATATGATAAATACTTGATAGAAGAAATAGCAAACCTTTTCCTAATACTAAAGGCATGATTCATACAGTGCTGGCTAGATATGGTGGAGAGACACACGGTCTACTGTCTAATGGGGAACACACACACATGCACACACAAAGGAACAAGGTGATTTAAATAGAATACTCCAGGAGGAAAGAGAAAGCTGATTGCATAAAGGTAGGAACCACGATGGCCCAGCCAGAGATGGAGATCAGTTCTGAACTCCCATCAGTGGACGGGTGCCTTGGAAAAATGACTCACAAACTAAAGCTTCAATTATGAAATGTTCACTAGCCAAGCACTGTGGAGGCAGGTCTGGAAAACCAAGGCAAGAGAATTTAGGCACACATGTTCCCTCATGAGGAGAAAGTCCATGCACTTCTATGTCAAAGAAATGTAACAGGCAGAAGAGTGGTCAGGATGAGACTTGAGAGGTAGAAAAGACTAGGCTTTTAGGGCATTCCAATGTGAAAGCAAGTGCATGGAACACACACACACACACACACACACACACACATATATATATATATATATATGTGTGTGTGTGTGTGTATATATATATATACATATATATATATATATACTAATACTATACTTTATAACAGATCTGAACTCTGAGAAATATACATGTGAAGTCATCAAAGAATAATGGAAAACTCTAAATAGAACACTAATATTCTTTTATCCCCCTTTGATTTGCCCCCAGCATCCCCAGGGACATGTGCATCCCACCTTAGAGATAGCTGGGCCCCTTGGTAGAGAGACACGGTGGTGTGGTAAGCAAGGAGTGACAATCAGGAATCAGGGGTAGGCTGGAAGAGCCAGCTAAGAAGCTGGGGAGCAGAGAGGGGTCCTGTACTAGAACAAAGAACACAAACATGATGGTACAATTTGAGAGACCATTGGAGGGAGAAACAACCTGTTTATGGTAGAAGTATGAATGGGCATAGTCTTTTTTTTTTCAGTTTTGTTGGGTTAGATGACAGGCGATGGATGAGATGATGAATGAGGGAAGAGATGCAGATGAAAGAACTCTTAGTCTGAGTTATGAAACGGCTTCTGGGGTTGGGGCTGTTGCTCGGTCAAATGTTTTCCTAGTATACCAAAACATCTTGGATCCAGTTCCAAGTCACACATAAAATGACCACTGTGGCACACACCTGTCATACCAGCACTTGGGAGGTGGGAGCAAGCAGATCAGAAATTCATGGTTATCTTCCACAGCTATATATAGTGGGTTCACATTCAGTGCCAGCCTCAGCTATGTGAAACCCTGAATCGAGGGGACAAAGGGAGAGGGAACTTCTGTGTTGGGGTGGAGACACCCTCAGAGTTAGATTGGGGAGTCCAACCCAAACAGAATTTCTGCCCTTGCTCAGTCATCATCCCCCTGTGATGAAGGAGAAGGTTCCTATGCTGCAAACAATCTTTACAGTCCCGAGCCCATACTATGCCATCAAGAAGCTCCTGGCCTTGCCCTGAGAGTGGGTAGGTTGTGAAGAGGTGATTGAGGTGAAGTCAGAATAGGGGAGAAGAACTGAGCATAATGAAGGGGTGCTTCCCTGCAACAGGATTTCCAAGTTGGTAAGACTTGAAGGAACCGAGATCCTTGCAAGTAGGGGACCAAAAGAACCAAATACAAGAATAAAAGTAGCCCCAAACAAACAAGTCCCAGGTGCGATGTGAAGTGTGGGGGCCACCTGAGAGGTTGGCAGTCAGGTGATGTAAAGACCAAGCACTAGGCAGAATGTGGGTTCATTTCAGTAGGAAAAAAAAAAAAACACCAAAAGGATTTATAAAACACCAAGCAAAGCAGGCTGGAGAAATGTCCCTGGGCAGAGTCTGTGGAAAGTATGCTGGCTGGAGGCAGCACACACACAGAGGCCCCAGTGTGCTACTGCCAGAGTCGCTCCACCCTACCACCCCAGGCCCCAAGAGACCTTGAGGCCCAGCCAGCACTGTCCACCCCCACACCAGCCAAGCCTCAGCAATACTGCTTCTGCTGCCTTGAAACGCTCGTGCCAGCTGTATATCTTCCCCTAGCGTTCCTGGAAGCTGCTACTATCTGTGTCCTAGCTGCTCCATTTCTGAAATGGAGACAGCTGTTCTTGCCTCCCGCAGAGGTGTATTAATGTTCTCTAGGACAGCACATTCTCACATCTCAAAGGTAGCTCTGACCTATCCATTCCTTCCCAGTGTGAGTTGGATACCAACACTTCACATTCCTCGCTGCCATGCGAGCTCACTGGGTCTTGAGTTCAAAGCCCTGGATTCTCTCGCCATCTTTCTCTAACCCCCTTTTCTTTGATCCACTATTCCAGGAAACGAGCTCTGACTTTTCTTGCTGCCCTTCTTGGTTGCCCATTATGAAATGACCGAGTGAGTCCTGTAGTCCAGGCATGAGCAGCAAAGCAGGCAGGCGTTTCTTTATCCTCAAAGAGCTCCCAGTCTCCTCGAGAAAATAAGACGTGGGGAACATAAGCACACATGTACTCGTTTGTCGTTGAGAAGTGTTAGCATAGAAAAGAAGCAAGGGGGAACAAAGGAGACAGATTGAGTTAGAGGTACTAGTCTAGAGCTATCAAAAATCAAGTGACATTAAACAGAGACCCAAAGAGAATGCTATGCAGACTTACAAAGAACTGGAAGAGGAAACTCTAGATGCATAATTACCAAGGCTCTGGGGCAAGAGTGTGCTGAACAAGTTAAAAAAGAAAAGGAGCAAGGAACACTATACAAAGCAGCCAAAACTACAGACGACCTAAGGATCTAATTGCTGAACGGACACCTAAATGCGCCACAAAAAGAAAGGAAGTTCTGTTTCTTGTGACAGCATAAATAGGCCAGGGCCATGCCTCAAATCCCAGCATAGAAAAGGTTGTGACTAGAATATCAGGAGCTCAAGCCAGCTTGGACCACACACCAAAACCATATCACAAAAAATAAATAAATAAAACAGTTTTTGTTTTAATTCTGGTTTTAGGCTGGGGACAGTTCCTCATGTGTAATAATACCAGTTTTGGAAAGTGGAGGGAGACAGATGGGGAGTTCAAGGCCAGCCTGAAGTAGAACAAAACTTGGTCTCCAAAACCAACCAACCAACAAACAAAACTGTCTCAAATTGTGGTTAGAGAGCGGACTTGCAGCTAAGAGTACTTCCAGAGGACCCAGGTCAAATTCCCAGCAACCACATGATGGCTCACACTGTCTGTAACTCTAGTTCCAGGGGATCAGACACCCTCCCTGGCCTCTGCAGGTACCAAGCATGTATATAGCATGTAGTCATATACACCAGCAAAGCATCCATACACATTGCAGTGGCTGGTTTTGTGTGTCAACTTGACACAGGCTGGAGTTATCATAGGAAAAGGAGCTTCAGTTGGGAAAGTGCCTCCATGAGATCCAGCTGTGGGGCATTTTCTCAATTAGTGATCAAGTGGGTGAGAGCCCCTTGTGGGTGGTACCATCCCTGGGCTGGTAGTCTTGGGTTCTATAAGACAGCAGGCTGAGCAAGCCAGGGGAAGCAAGCCAATAAGAAACATCCCTCCATGGCCTCTGCATCAGCCCCTGCTTTCTGACCTGCTTGAGTTCCAGTCCTGACTTCCTTTGGTGATGAACAGCAGTGTGGAAGTGTAAGCTGAATAAACCCTTTCCTCCCCAACTTGCTTCTTGGTCATGATGTTTGTGCAGGACTAGAAACCCTAAGACACACATAATTAAATAGTAACTTTAAAGATGTTTCAAACTCTCAAACACTGCCAAATGGGTAGAGTGGGAGGTCACTCTGCTAAGTAAAGTATGCCAGACACAGAAAGGCAAACACTACATGATATCACTCACATGGGTCACCAAAAAGCTAGATTGGTTGGCCAGTGAGCCCAGAAATCCACTTCTTTGTACCTCCCCATTTTTGGCAGTCCAAGAATGCCTCACTACCCACACTCTTTTTCTTCTTAATTTAACTTTTTTATTGGCTATTTGTGGATTTCACATCATGTACCCCCAATCCCACTCATCTCCCCTTGACTTCAGACCTGACCTCTGTACCCAAAAGGAAAAAGAAAATCCACATTGTGGAAGCTGTAGTGTGTGACAGTGTGTCCCACACTATATACCCTTTTGTCCACACTTCTTTGCTTTAAAATGTTTACTGCAATGAGTCACTGGTCTGGTTCAAAGCCTCTGGCTTCTGCTACACTATCAATACTGGATCCTCACTGGGACTTCTCTCAGATATCCTGTTGTCGCCCTGTGTCATAGAGATCCTGCAGCTTTGGATCTGTGGTGCCAGACCCTTCACATGCTCAAGTAGTTCATAGATGGAGTAGATGTTGGAGTGATAACCAACTCAGACCCATGGATCTGGGCCTGTGTGATAGCTGAGTTGGTCAGCCGGCCAGCTTTCCCACACCGCCTGACAAACTCTCCGGCATTGCCCCCGGACTAGCTCATCCAATGCCTGCAGGATCCAGCAAGGGACAGAGCCAACTCACCCACTCTCATGCCCTCGGGGTTAGCTTACGTCAGAGCCAGCTCTATTGTGCTGTCTAGGCAAGGTACAGGGCCCAGGCTCCTGAGTGTCGCAGCCGGTGAAGGGCAGTGCCCGATTTAAACATAGGTGTGGGGGATTAGACTCAGGTCTTTGTACTTGCAAGGTAAGCATTTTACCTCATATGCTTTTATGTATAAGTTAAAAATAATTCTAATTTTTAAAAATAAATATATAGAGAGGCAAGACTATTAAGTTCAAGGCCCTTTGAGCTTCAGAGTAAGCCCTGCTCAAACCAAAAGAAAAAAGTGAAGGATAAAACAAGGCAGGAAGAACATGCTACATAACGTGTTCAAAGCTAGCCTAAGCTACATAGTGAAGGCCTGTCTCAAAAAGCTGCTATAGGCCAGCCTGGATTACATAGTAAGTTCAGACCAGCCAATAGTACGTCATAAGACCCTGTCTCAAATAAAGATTAATAGATATTTCTACTGCTATGTGATCAATCTATAAAGAGCAAGAGCTTAAAAATGGAGTCCAGTTAGTAGGTGCGATAAATAGTCCTTTCGTTAACTTGGCATAGACTAGACTCATCTGGGAAGATGGAACCTCAACTGAGAAAATGCCTCCATCGGATTGGCCTATAAGCAGGGATGTGGGTCATTTTCTTGATTCATGATTGATATGGATGGGCCCAGCCCTTTGTGTGTGGTGCCATCCCTGGTCTGATAGTCCTGGGTTTTATTAAAAAAAAAAAAAAAAGCAAGCTGAGCAAGCGGTGGGAACAAGCCAGTAAGCAGCACTCTTCCATGGCCTCTGCAACAGCCTCTACCTCCAGGTTCCAGCCCCGTATGAGTTCCTGTCCCGACCTCCCTTCGTGATTGGAAGCTTTAAGGCGAAATGAACTCTTTCCCTTCCCAACTTGCATTTGGTCATGGTGTTTATCACAAAACAGAAAGCAAGCTAGAACAGAAATTGGTACCAGGTTATGGGGTATTGCTGCGACAAAGCTGGCCATGTTATTTGGGGGACAAGATTGTGGAAGATTTTGGAATTTTGGACTGGAAAAGCTGTTGAGTGCTTAGAGTCCAATGGGCTGTTCTGTGGGCGCATGCAAAGTAAGAGTGCCGAGAGCAGTGTGATGATAGAGACCTGGATTGTCAAGTTTCCTAGGGAAGCAAAGGCTTTATCGGGTTATTCTTTATAGTTTGAATTGAGAAGCTTTGGATTCTGGTCACTGAAATTGGGCTTGAAAAACCAGCTGTGATTAACAAGAGACCAGTATTCCTAAAGTGAAAACGTTGCTTTCCTGGGACAATCCGTGCTGGTTAGCTTGGGCTAAAGAACCAACAGTGATTAATAAGAGACTAGCATCATTGAGGTGAAATCTTGTGGGGAGTATTTCCTTGGTGTCAGCACACAGAAAGAAGCTGTGGTCCAGGAACTCCAAGGCTGCATCTCAAGCTGATAGCCAGGCTTGGTAATGTGCAAGAGTCTCCCTATGTAGTGCTGTTTTGGACATTGTGATGGGGTCGTGGAGAGCAGCTGAGGCTTGGCACTGTGAGAAGCCAGGAGAGGCCACTGAAAAAGATGAAACCTTAGTCATAGTGCAGACCTAGCATATTGGACGTGCCAGAACTATAGGCTGATAAAGCGTGGTATGGAGCTGGCCTGAGCCTAAGAGACCAACCAGCTTTGTGTATTGCAGACAGCAAATACACAAAGTTTCCCTAGGAAACTTGACAATCCAGGTCTCTATCATCACACTGCTCTCGGCACTCTTACTTTCCATGCGCCCACAGAACAGCCCATTAGACTCTAAGCACTTTGGAGCCCAGGCAGAACTTTTTACACTGTTGGAGTATGGTTTTGCTTTCATTATAACTGTGTCCTACCTTGTTCTTCCCTCTTGGGATAAGAAGTATGAAACTTTTTTTTTATTTTACATGAGCTCACACTTAAGGGATTTTGGATTTTTAGAGAGACTTTGGGTATCTTAAAGAAACTGAACATCTTTTTAAAGTCTGGTTTTTTAAAAGAGGGTGTGACTTTTAAAGTGGTTTTGTTTTTTATTGTGATATTAGCATGAGATCTTAGGGAGAAAGAAACAAGAAAGGAAAGGTTGTGATTTAATAGTGATGTATTTGTGTGTCATGTTGAACAGGGGTCACTTGTAGGGTTTTGTTTTTTGTTTTTTGGGGTTTTTTTTATGTCAACCTTATGCAAGTTACAGTCATCTTGGAAGCGGAAACCTCAATTAAGAAAATGCCCCCCCCCAACAAATTGGCCTGTAGGCAAGCGGCAAACATGTAAGAACATTTTCTTAATTAGTGATTGATGAGGGAGGGCTCAGCCCGTTGTGGGTGGTGTCACCTCTGGGCTGGTGCTGCTGGTTTCATTAAGAAAGCAGGCTGAGCAAGTCATGGGGAGCAAGCCAGTCAGCAGCACCCCTCCATGGCCTCTGCATCAGCTCCTGCCTCCAGGCTCCTGCCCTCCTTTGAATTCCTGCCCTGACTGCACTCAGTGATGGAACATGACCTCAGCTTTGTAAGCTGAAATTAAACCGTTTCTTCCACTTTCATCATTTCTTAGTTATCTGCAGTTCTTTGAATAAGGTTGGGGCCTGGCAGCCTTTCCTCCTTCCATGTTAAAATAGCTGCTGCTTTCTTCCTTGTTCAGGTCATGTTCAGCCATATTGTTGAGACTTCACGGGTGTAGCTTCTCTGACATCCTAGGAGACACAATCTTACAACAAACTTCATGTTCCTCTGGCTTTTACAATCTTTCCATCTCCTCTTCTGCAATGATCCCTGAACCTTAGGTGTAGGAGTTGTGTTGTACACATGCCAGTTGGGACTGGGCTGCACAACTCTGCAGTTTGATTGCTTGTGGTTTTCTATAATGGTTATTTGTTGCAAAGAGAAGTTTCCTTGATGAGGGGTTAGAACTACACTTATATGTTGGTATAAGGATAAATGTTTAGATTGTATTTAGGAGTTATGCTGGCTTAGTAAAGTGGCAATTGTATGTTCTCCTCCAAGATCCATGATTTCATTAGCCCTGGTAGTTTTCTAGTGGTCATCATTGTGGTTCACAGGAATCTTAGCTGGGTAGAAGTACTGGTTGCTTCCCTCCTTTAGAAACTTGTAGGGTACAATCTGGGCTATTCGGGGAAGGGCCATTCAGGTCAGATCAGATCTAGTTCATGTCCTTTTGGGCCTGTGTCACTGACAATTTTTTTTACTAATTGGTTATTTTATTTACATTTCAAATCTTTCCCCCTTCCAGGCCTCCCCTCCACAAATTCCCCATCCCATCCTCCCTCCCCTTTGTCTCTAAAGTGTTCACATACAGGAGCCTAGTATGGATGTTCTCTGAGAGGCTCTGCCAGCATCTGACTAACACAGATGCAGATACAGCCAACCATTGGACTGAGCCTGGGGGCCCCAGTGAAAGACTCACTGACAATTTTTAACCATTTATATCATTCACAATATTATTTACCTAGTGTGTTTGCTTTTAAAAGACACACTTTTTAGATTGTTATTCATATTTCAAGCAGTAGTGCTCATGAGTTAATTAAATTGTGTGTGTGTGTGTGTGTGTGTGTGTGTGTGTGTGTGTGTCTCACTAAATTATCTATCTTGGTCTGGAGCTCACTATATAGCCCAGCGAACCTTGAATTTGACACCCTAAGTGCTGGGATTCTATGTCTGCATCACCATGCTTAGCTTGATGTGTTTTATTTAAAAATAAATGTCATGCCGGGCGGTGGTGGCACATGCCTGTAATCCCAGCACTCTGGGAGGCAGAGACAGGTGGATTTCTGAGTTCGAGGCCAGCCTGGTCTACAGAGTGAGTTCCAGGACAGCCAGGGCTACATAGAGAAACCCTGTCTCAAAAAAAAAAAAAACAGAAAAAAAATGTTATAGCAAATATACAACAATTATAGTAAAAACATTCAGCCTAAAACATTTTTGTGTTAAAAGGCAAACATTGGTCAATGCTTTTAAGAAACACAAAACTGCAAACTTGGTATCCCACATGCTGAGTGGTCTCTCTTTCCCCAGTTGACAAACAGACTTCAGAAGAATATTATCGCCAATTTTATCTCACTCACTGCCATTAATTGTTCCCACTCCATTTTGAATTTAATGGCACTGTTTTATTCTTTCTTTCCCCATCCCCCTTCTCCTTCCTTTTATTTCTGTCTGGTTTTGGTCATCATTTTTCTTTGTCTGACTTCACTATCCTTTCTTTTTCTCTACCCCACCAGGACCATTGACGATAAAATCTATGTTGCAGAAATCAAGGAAAAGCATGAGGCAAAGAAAATGTATGAGCAAGCCTATCAGCAAGGAAAGACGGCTGCTCATGTGGGCATCAGGTACGGCTACACCGCTACATCTCCTCTGAGATATGATTAAGTCATCATAGCTATATGACCAGGAAAGATATACTTTCTCTCTGGGCCTCATACTCTACTTCTGTAAAATGAAGAAAATGATTTCTACTTCATAGGATTTACATCAAGATTATATGAGTCAGTAAAAACCAAAGCCTGGAACAATAGATGTTTAACATGTGGGGGTTTACTTCCCTAATTCTAGCTTTCTTCTGCTAGCAAGATGGAGCTTAGCGGTGCTTTAGGGGAAGATTATATACACGTGAGTTTTTCTCTCCTCTTTTTATTTTTATTTTGAAGATGATATCTTATTTATTCTCTGTGAATTCCATACTTGTATTCAATGCAATTTGATCATATCAAATTTTCATCCTTCATCCATCCTCTCATATACCCCTTTAATTCATCCCCCTCCCAACTGCATACCATTTCCTCCATTTTCTTTATCATTGTCTGTGTTCAGTCAGCAAATGGGTGTGGGGCCACTCCCTGGAGGATGGCAATCTACCAGGCAAGACTACATCTTCCAAATAAAGATGACTTCCCCTCCCCCAAAGAAACCATCAACTAGCTCTTCCATGAAGAATAGAATCTCATGGGCCCTTCCCCCACTTCATGCTAGGATTTTAGTTGGCTTCATCTTGTGCAGGTCTTGATCAGGTGATTATAGCTGCTGTGAGTTCATGAGCACAAAAGACACGCGCTGTGGAGAGAAGATATTACCCCTTCCCATTCTTTAGGTTTCGCATTCTTTCTGCATCAGAATGGGTGGCATAGATGTCTTATTTAGGGTTGATTCACTTACTCTCAACATTTTGATCAGCTTTGAGTCTCTTAACTAACCAAAATGAAGATTTTTTAATCAAAGTTGAGACCATTTTTACAACATGACCATTTAGTAAAACAATAATAGTGGGTTCTTTCTTAGGGCCTTGACCTCCTTAGCCATAGACTTTTGACTAGGGTTTTGGTACCAGGCATGAAATTCTTCCTGTGAATCATGCCTCAAATCTAGTGAGATAATAGTTAGTTACCCCTAGAACACTCATACCACTATTACGCAGCTTGCTGAATAAGCAGACACTGTAGTATGCTAGGTACAGCTCTGAGAAAGACAAGTGATATATCTTCCCCCTAAGCAGCCTAGATAATACCTCCCAGCACTAGGAAAGCTAGTCAGCAGGAAGGAAGTTTCCTGGTCACTTCAAGATTGATTTTTCTATTACCTGCAACCAAAGTGTATGACATCTTCAGCAATTGGGGTTTGCCTGCCTTTCTATAATGGGCAACGTAGAGAAATGGTAATAGCCTATGTTATTTGGGGGCTTATGAGGCCTACTTGAACAACAACTCCCAAGGAGCTAGGCCACAGGACACCTTAGGATTTTAGTTTTATAAAGCATGGCTTCTGGGAGTAGCACTCCCACCTATGTAGGGTAGGGTGCCTCCACTCAAACTCCTTGAAAAATGATATTTTAAATTGGCTAACAAAGTCATAGCTTTCCATAAGGCTTTTTCACACATCATTAATTTGGTTTAACCCATACCCAAATACTCCAACTCTCAACAGCATTTAAAACTTTACACACCAGGATTCCTTCCCCTCCTCCCCTTCCTTCATACTCTGTATGTACCCATTGAGGCCTCTTGCTCCTCCCCCACATGCATGGGCCCTTTCTGGCTCCCTGACTTCTACAGACACTTTAAACATGAATATCTACAAATTTAAAGTTAGGATCCACATGTGAGAGATAAATGATAGTATTTGTCATTCTGGCCTGGGTTAACAAGTGAGATTTGTCTGGGCTGACTTATTTCTTAAGTGAGTTCTGTTCATCTGGTATAAGTATTATTTTTTATAGTATTACAATTTTTATGGATTCTTCTCAGCTTCTAAGAGAGTTTCATTTTACAGAAATGAATACTTTAGCTTTTGGCCATATAAACAAGCTGAGTTTAACACAGGGATCAAGCAGGTTTAGGGGACTATTTAAAGGTAGAAAGGCACTTTTTGCATATATTGAAAACTCTTTTTGTTAAATCTGGATGCAGATTTTTATCAACCACATTTCCATAAGGGAGTGAGCTATTTTTGAGATCATTTTGGAGGTAGAATGTTCAGGAGAGGGGATGGGGGAGGAAGAGAGGTTGCTGAGTAGATGCCTGCATGGTTGTGGCCTAGAGACTTATTTTGGACCTGATCAGGTCCAACTGGTTAAGGGTGAGGGCTAGCAGAAGCATGCCATCCAATTGTTCCCTACACCACAGGAAATCCAACACCCTTCCTATCCATTTCTACTTCTTGCCCAGGGACCGGGAATCAGAAAAATTTCGAATCTCCACTAGACTGGCAGCAGGCACAAAGGCAACTTTTGCCCTAGCCTATGAAGAACTGCTACAGCGACACCAGGGCCGGTACCAGTTGGTGGTAAGCCTGAGGCCTGGACAGTTGGTGAGGAAGCTGAATGTAGAAATCACTGTGTCCGAAAGGACAGGCATCGCCTATGTGCACATACCTCCACTGAGGACCGGCCGAGTGTACGCCAACAACCAAACAAGTACGTGAGCAGTGCTATGAGACGCCAAAGACATTGCCATTCTTTAAATGAAGATCTTGGACATTCTGTGGGACAGAACTATCCCTCTACCTATTTCCTTCCCAAGTCAAAGACAAGGGGGCTTGCTTAGAGTTCAAGATATTTGGAATTCAATATCTACCCAATTCTTCAAGTTATGTGAACTTGGCATGGAATAGAAGCTTCTAAAAGTACATATTCAATTATTAAAATTATAACAGACATGGCATGGTGGCACATGCCTTGAATCCTAGTAAGCAGGAGACAGAGTAGGTACCTCTGTGAGTTCAAGGCCAGCTTAGTCTATATAGTGACTTCAACATCAGCCAGGGCTAAACAGTGAGAAAGAGAAAGAACGAGAGCGAGATCGAGAGAGGGAAGGAGGGAGGGAGGGAGGGAGGGAGGGGGAGGGAGAAAGGGAAGGAAGGAAGGAAGGAAGGAAGGAAGGAAGGAAGGAAGGAAGGAATGTTTGACAGGTGGATGTGGAGTGGATCATGAAGTACTGTATTAACAATGTGGAAGGATGTAGAAGCCTTGGGGGAGGAGTTCAGCTTTTCCCTAAATGACCACAAAGTTATTTAGGGAAAGTGAAGAAGAAAAGCAGAAAGGTAGGGCAGGTAATCTGGGGAAGCACACAGAATAGAAAAGCATCTTGACTAATAGGCCTGCTCCCAAGTCCATCTGTAGGATTAGGACAGGAGAACTGAGCGCAGTGCAATCTGGATATAATCCTAAGGAAACACAGAATCCAGTACCTCATCCTACTGGAGCCTGGTGCAATAGGCTTTGCTTAGGCCCACAAATCTCCATATTTAATGAGGCTCAAGTGAACTTTGTGTCCAGCCCAGCTGAGGGACAACTAAACCAATTTGAACAACTTCCTGAGAGTTGAGTGGATAGAAACAGGGAAATTACATAGCTCAAGAGGCTATCTATCCTTGCAGAGATTTTCAGCACTATGGGGGTCTGGCTGATGGGAACCTGCCCAGCCAGAAAAGCAGCACGGCGCAAGCTGGGTTCGAGGGCCAGGTTGACTCTGCCATAAGATAGTATATGCTTCCCTCCGTTGAACTGTCAAATGAAAGAGAGGGCATCTATGATCCAGGACCACAAGGACAGGTTACTTTTTCCAGAGCTGAGGAAGGAGCCTAGGCCCTTGTTCATCAAAGAAAGTTATACCTTGGCTTAATTAGGGTTTCTATTGCTCTGAAGAGATGCCATGACTACTGCAACTCATAACAAAACGTAAATTGGAGCTGACTTACAGTTGCAGAGGTTTCCTCCATTATCACCATGGCAACGAGCATGGTAGGGTAAAGGCAGGCATAGTGCTGAAGCAGGAGCTGAGAGTTGTACATCTTGATCAGAAGGCAACAGAAATGAAAGCCACATTTGGCCTAGATTGAGCAGCTAATCGTCAAAAGCCCACATCCAGTGACACATCGCCCAAGAAAGCCACACCTATTCTAACTAAGTCTTAACTCCTAATAGTGTCACCTTCTATGGACCAGCCATTCAAAAATATAACGCTATGGAGGTTGATCGTACTCAAAGCCCTCACACGCTAAGACCTATTACAAGACATGAGAACGTTCTTCTTTCCATGTGAATTACAGCATCCTAGTGAATGCTGGTGGGAGTGGTACCAGTTCCCTTCAGTTGACACTCACCAAGTGCTTCCAAATGCCTTTTCCCATAAGCCCACATCGACTCCCCAAGACAGCCCAAATGATCCAGGAGCCACGGGCACCCCTGTGCTGTGGCTATGGAGACCAGAGCACACTGGTCAACAACGGGCCCAGGCACACAGGGCACTGTCAGGGACCTGGGCCCACAGGGCTGCTGAGTCTAGCAGCATGCTTGAGCCCCAAGCTATAAATGGCCGCACCTCCCCCTTCTCCTTAAAGGTTAAAACAGAGATAGAAGTAGTCCTGTGGGGATAAAACAAAACAAAGAGGCCTGGAAGGAAGGAAGCCCAGGGAATGTATGTGACCAGGCCCTCAGAGCAAGGGGCTCAGCCTGCCCCTAAGCTTCCTGACAGCTGGAGCAGGAAGGAGGAGGGAGCTCAATCCCAAGTCTCTATTTTCTGGAGAAAGGGAGGCGCTGGGACAGCTCTAAGTGCACACATGTCTTGGACTAAAAGTCCAGAGGAGCTCATCTTCACACCAGTTGAGCAAATGTCCAGAATCAAAAGTTGCCTGTGATTTCAGGAGACTGGAAGGGGCTCATTGAGAGGCAGCATTCTGAGTGACAGGGAGGCTGGAGGGAAGAAAGGCCAGCAGTTGTGTGTCCTGAGGAGAGCCCTGCTAGCCTGCCCTGTCTCACAGCAGAAAGGAGAGGAGAGGAGGCCAGCCCTGCCACTGTGTCTGTCTCTGTCCTCTCCACCCACCTCACTGGTCTCAGGAGAAGGAGACTGTGGCTCCCTGTGGAGCTGGGGGCGCGGGAGTCCTGCAGACACAGGCCTGGGGTGGGAAGGGAAGTTGTGAGTGGTTGTGAGTGGAGAACAGACCCTCGACCTCATGATGCTGGGAGCTGAGGGAGGGCTGGGCCTGGCAGACAGGGTGAGGTGAACGGGGCCAGGGCACGAGCTGACCAAGGGGCTGTGACAGAGTGACAGTGGGCAGCAGGAAGGGCGTGCTGGGCAAGTGGGGCCGCCCTGAGTGCCGGGGCTCCAGGTCTCACCCTCCCCACACATGCCTGGAGCTCTTACTGCCCCCACCCATGGCTTTTCTCTCTGCTGAGATCTCTGTGCTACCTGGATGCCCATACAGGTGAGGCTGACTTGCCCCCGTCCACCAGGATACAGAGGGGAGAGACCTGCGTCCGCATCACCTTCTCCCCAACACTGCGAGACCAGTCTGCCTTCTCCAGCTCAGGCATCATGGCCGACTTCACCGTCTACTATGATGTGGTCATGGAGGACATCATTGGAGACGTGCAGGTACCTGGACCGCAGAGCTACATACAGCGTTCTTGGGCACACAGTCACTGGGGCCAGAGCCATGTTCTAGGCTATAGGAGATGTCCCCCTGTGAGTTCCTAGGGATATGTGAGAGCTACCACCAGGGGTCGAGGCATGTGGCCTCCGCCCATGGGAACCATGTCACACTGCACATTTAGAGACACAGAACTGGAGGACTTGGAGCAGGGCCTGAACAGAGCCACCGAGTCGTGTCAGTAAGCAGCCCCTCTGCAGAGCAAGGTGTTGCTGAGTAATTGGGCCACATATTTTCTGTGTGTCTCACACTGTCTGCTGTCCTTGGCTTTCTTGTCTGGTTGGCTTCTGAACACTTGTCCCCCACCATGAGGCCCTTTCCTGCACAGGAAGTGTGTCACCTTTGAGCCTGAACATCCCTGGAGGAGAGGGGAGCTCCTGTGTTCCAGCAGAGCATGGAGCTCTGACCCACGACCCCGGGCTTGCTCATAAGGTCAGCTAAAGGCTCAGAAGGCAGCTCCCAGAAGGTTTTTCCTGCCTCCCTGCAATGTCCTACACACAAACCATCCTGCTGAACGGCCCCAGGCCACCAAGCACCTTTCTCCACACCTACCTCAGCCAGTCCCACAGGACACAGGAGCATTGATTTGTTCAGGCTCCCTGGTGCCCTAGGTGTGGCTCCCCCCCACCTCCTCCACTGCTGAGCTTCTGGGTCTCCACTCTAGTCCCCGACCACTCCCTCCCTATCTTCATCCCTCCACAGCTGACCCCCTGCTCTCTCTCCACCCCACCGCACGCACCCTCATCCCTATCCTGACATGTCCACTAGCAAACTCCTCAGGCCCAGGGCCCAACTCATTGCCCCTGGAAACTCAGAAAGCATCGGCCTCGGCCCCCAATCTCTCCCCCAGCCAGCTCCTGGTGGGGAAGCAGACAGATCTTGTCATCAGAGATCCAATAAGTCAGAGGCACTGTGCTCCTGAAAGAGTGACAGTGGGACGTCCCGTGGCAATAGTGAGCAGATCTTGCCTGGAGTGAAGGGGAAGGCTCGGGGTGTTGTGGGGAGGGGCAGCCCATGCAGACTGCAGGCGAGGACGCATATGGAGACTCGGGGCAGTAATGTCTGTTGCAGAGAGGCAGCGTGGAAGGCCTGTACTGAGACAGGGAGTCTGAGAGTGAGCAGGGCACACTGTACATATGGCTGGGTTGAGGTGAAGAGGCCAGGGAGCCCTGAATGGTTTGCAGCAGATCAAAGCCCTGAGGGTGGGTGCCCTTCAATGTGTCCCTGCGCTGACAGCATGGCATGGTGGACTGAGTAGGCTTGGGAGGCTGCGAGACTTCTTGTACCAGGACACAGGCTCGTCCCAGAACTGTTCGAACGGGCTCAGGCCTTGGTCGCGCACCCCCCTTGCCCACATGTACCAGGTACAGGAGCCCTCGAGCTTTCTGCTCACGGCTTGGCAGAACCGGCGAGTGATAGAAGCCTCGGGGTAAGGGGACCGGCAGCCATGATTGTGGGGACAGGCCTGCCTTTGCATGTGAATCAACCCAGAGGCAGGGATGGAGGGGACAGCATCTCCTCCTCCCATTCCTCTCTCTCCTGGCAGAGAAGGGAGCTCACTGAGGACAGAGCACACTGCAGCACATGCTGCTCTTCCCGGGCAGCCCTGCGGCCTTCCTCAGGCCCCAAGCTGTAAGCTCCAGCACAGCCTAGCCCCTCAGGCAGCCTAGGCCTCCCTGGCTGGAGAGGACACTGGTCCTGAGGGGGCCTCCTGGCCCAAGTCCTTCTCTTCCCTCCACTGACCCAGCCCTCAGTCTCTGCAGAGGCAAAGATGGGAGTGGGGGCAGGGGACCAACAGCCAATCACATCAGCACAACCCAAGGCATCTGCACCTGGTGCTAACCAATCCCCTCTGAACACATAGCCCTGTTGGCCTCTGCTTCCTCCTCCCCTCCCTGCTCTGCCCAGCAACAGCAGAAAGGAGAGTTTAGGAGGAGAAGGAGGCCCTGCGAGCTCCCAGCCCTTGGCAGCAATGAGCTGGGCCCCCGGCTCACTCTGTCGAGGGAGGTTAAAACAATACTTTCCGTTCCTGGAGCCCAGACTCACGTCCCCGGGGACCCTCAAGCCTGTGCGAGTCAGGCGGCCTCGTGGACAGGAACTCACATATTCCAGAGATGCTGACCCTTGGAGGCCTGGGCCCCACGCTTTGGCTTGCCTTCTTCGCTCTGCTGCTCTGGGCAAGGCCCGGGATGGAGGTCTGCAGAGCAGAGGCACAGTTCTGGTGTGCAGATAAGCGCCAGGCCAACACACACAAGTAGGGAGAGGCAGCCGGCCTGGGAAGGAGCGAGCAGGGCGTCACGCGGGAGAGGGCGAGGGGCCTGATTAGGACTGGCTCTCACCGTGCTTCTTGGCTCCCCTTCCTTTTACCCAGGTCTATGGTGGCTATTTCATTCATTACTTTGCCCCCAGAGGCCTCCAGCCAGTGGAGAAGAATGTGGTGTTTGTTATTGACGTGAGTGGTTCCATGTTTGGAACTAAATTGCAACAGGTAACGAGGTCTTTGTTTTCTGCCTCTGAAAACCATAACTATCATCCCTTTAGATTCTATAAAAGGTTAGTGCTTTTTGTTTTTGTTTTTTCCTTTAATGCCTGCTGCTCCTTTTCCTCAAAGAAGTTTTCACATTTTAACCCAGGTGGTCCTCAGTCTGGCCTCAGTACAGCTGAAGGCAACTCTGAACGTTTGATCCCCCTGCCTCCACCTTCTGAGTGCTGGAATTCTAGATATGCATAAGTGTGCCCAGTTTGTGTGGTGTCAGAGATTGACTATTGGGCTTCATGGATGCTAAAGAAACTGTTAGTAACTGAGCTGTATTGCCAGAAATATGACTCTTTCTACCTTAGCGAGGCTCTGTACCATTACGTAGAAATAGGGAAAATATTAGTGCCTTTCCCAGTATGCTCTGTAACACCTGTATGAGCTAATATACCTTTACTGTTCAACAATGTCTGGAACATTGAAGTGTTCTATAAATTGTACCTAATACTGGACTCTACTTGCTATGGATCCTCCTATATGCCTAGCATATATGTTAAATATTGTCTTGTGGAAAATAGAAAGGAAGTGGAAGAAAGTAACTCCAGAGGAAACCGAGAGCAGCAGATCTAAGTGGAAATTAAGCAGGTAGAAGCCAGGCAGCTAGCTGTATAGCTCTGCAACCATAGGGTTATCTAGCTTGAAAGGATTGAAATCATTCAAGCCAGGACCACACAGGCAGAGACCACTGACCATACAGACCAAGGAGCCCTGGGAAGAACAGAATCAGAAACTTCAAGAGCGAGGCTGTCGCAGCGGATCGTTTATTTGGTCGTTTGTTTTCTCAGGCAGTCTGTATCACAGGTTCAGCCTCCTGAGTGCTGTTTATAGGAATGTACCACCATATGTGGCTCCACTGGACATTTCTTGATGAGAATCTCAAATTCTGTAGTATCTAATACAATAGCCGTTGGCCACATGTGGTCATCGAATACTTGAAATGTGACTTTTGCAAGCTAAAAACTGATGTTTTTCTAGTGAACATCTAGGCCTACCATAAGGTCCAACATTTAGCCCTGACACCCTCAACTCACAGAAAGAGGAGCTCAAAGGGTTAAAAGAGCCTAAGTGTCTTGTAGAAAGAGCCTTTCAAGTTCTTGGGGAATCCGTTTTTGTTTTATCTCCTTCACCCTTTTCCCCCAGACTAAAAAGGCCATGGATACGATCCTCAGTGATCTGCAAGCCAGTGACTCCTTCAACATCATTACCTTTTCTGACACAGTTAACATCTGGAAAGCCGAAGGCTCAATCCAGGCCACTGTCCAGAATATCCGTAGTGCCAAAAACTATGTGAGTCGCATGGAAGCGGATGGCTGTAAGTGTTAGATTTTATTTCCAAGCATTTGCTCTGCTTCTGACTTCTGTCTCAAATAATCACTCAATTCACTGAGATCTACTGCCTCTGTCATCTAAGCCTTCTTTTCCCCTGTAGCAAGAAAGGCTCTGGTTCTGTCTTTGGGTGGCTGTCATGTGACTAGAGAATGAAACAATCCTGCCTCCCTTCCGCCACCCTCCCCTCCCCACACCCTGGGAAATGGTCTGAAACAGGGAGTGATAAAAAAACAAGGACATATGGGCCCCACTATCAGGTCACGTGAGCCAGGGAGAGAGTGAAGGAGTTAGGATGGATAAGCGGTGGGAACAGCACAGCGTGAGAAAAGATAACGTGGGAAGGATGAGCCTGGGAGTGTGCCTCTAGTGGGGGTAAGAAATGGCCTGAGGACATGGTCTCACAGTCTGCTCCCCTATTAGGGACGGACATCAATGCAGCTCTGCTGGCAGCCGCTTCAGTGCTGAACCATAGCAACCAGGAGCCTGGAAAGGGCCGTGGTGTGGGGCAGATTCCTCTTATCCTGTTCCTGACAGATGGGGAGCCCACAGCCGGCGAGACAACTCCAAATGTGATCCTTTCAAACATCCGTCAGGCACTGGCCCACAGGGTATCTCTTTTCAGCTTGGCCTTTGGAGACGACGCTGACTTCTCACTGCTGCTTCGTCTGTCCCTGGAGAACCGGGGAGAAGCAAGACGCATATATGAGGATGCTGACGCGGCCCTGCAACTGGAGGGTCTCTATGCGGAGATTTCCAGGCCTCTCCTGGCAGATGTGCACTTAGACTACCTGGGCGGCTTGGTTGGGGCCTCTTCTAGGGCCCATTTCCCTAACTATTTTTGTGGCTCGGAGCTGGTGGTGGCTGGCAAGGTGCAGCCAGGTGAGCAGGAACTGGGCGTCCACTTGGCAGCCCGTGGCCCAAATGGTCATCTTCTTGTGGCCCACCATAGTGAAGAAGCCACCAACAGCAGCCAAAAAGCCTTTGGTTGCCCAGGGAAACCTGCCCTCAATGTGGCCCACTTTATCCGCCGCTTGTGGGCCTATGTCACTATTGGTGAGCTGCTGAAGGCACGCTTCCAAGCCAGGGACACCACAACTCGCCGTCTGCTGGCCGCCAAAGCCCTCAACCTATCCCTTGAATACAACTTTGTCACAGCTCTGACTTCACTGGTTGTGGTACACCTCGAGAAGACCAATGAGGAAGCCATGACCCAACCATCTGCCACAGCCAAGACAAGCACAGTCACGCCCTCATCCAGCAACAGGCTTGGACTAGGAGCAGGCACGGTTCAGCCAGCCTCAGTTCCCAAGGTCTCTTCCAAATCAAAAGCCACAAAACCAACCTCAACTATCACTGCTCCTACAATGAAGGTGACCAGTTCCAAGGAGCTAGGGACACTGGGTTGGTGGTCTAATAGCGTAACAACTTCAATACAACCAAAGCCCCAAATTCCAGCCCAAGATTCCAGCACCTTGGCACTGCCAACTTTGAAGATGAAACCTCTTGCCCAGGTGCCTTCAAACTCTAATGACCCATTGCCTCAGAAGCCCAGCACTTCAACACTCCAGAACCCTGGCATCACATCACAGGTTAACTCTGGGACACATATTCTGCCATTGAATCCTGTGAGCCCTGCCCAGCCCAAAGGTGGCACCAAGAAACATTTTAATCCATTTACTCCTTTCAATCTCCCTGCTTCATCAGATGCCCACCCTACACCAGATACCCCATCACACCTTCAACCTGTATCACAGGAACCTATATCACAGTCACCCCACAGCCTGCCACAGCCCAAATCTATCTCCACATTTCAGATACCCAAACACCCATTACACCTCAGTGTCAAAGATCTTGCTTCCAAGACTTCCCCAAATTTACCACACTCTAAACCAGGGAATGTCTTACCTAAGTCTCCTAAAATCCCTTCATCTCATAAACCTAGTGTCTTATCTCAACAAACTTCTCCTAGCCTACTACTTTCCAAGTCCAGAACACCAGCTCCCTATAGCACCCAAATCCCACTGCCTGCCAGACCCAGGCCACTAGTTCCTCAGAGCCTCAGCACACTGTCAAGTACACTGTCTAGTTCTGTAAGTCCCAGCAGCACTGTGGCTCCCTCTGTTCCTGGGGAACCTCTCCCTTCTCCATTTACCTCTCCTCTGGCCTCTCTGCTGCCCACGACAGGACGCTGGCATCAGCAAGACCCACTGCTAGGACCCCAGAGCACCAGGCAAGTTCTGGGACCGTCTCTGCCAGGGATTCCAATAATAGCCCTACCCAACGGCTGTGTTCCTATGCCAGAAGACAGCTCCCCTAAACCTCCCAATCTTGCGGCCTTCCAGCACTCTCCCGGAAGCCATCAGTCTTCACCTTCTCCCAGAGAAGCTCCAGCTGCTGTCAGAGCCAATGGAAGAGTCCAAGTTCGTGGAGTCCTTGAACCCACCAGTCTTCTATACCTTCCTCACACCTGACAAAGATGGTGAGTGTTGCTGGCCAGAGGCCAGGCCAGAGTGGGGGAGGTGCACACGGAGAGAGCAGGAGCTGAGAGGAGATGGAGTAGGTAAGGATTCTAGTAATGCTCCAGAAGCTTCCTTGGTTGCTTTGGGACTTTGGACTAGTTAGCATTTCCAGACCTCTATACATAGACACAGAATTAGAGGCCTTGGCAAATAAGACTGGAAAAGCTAAACAAAAGCAAAGTGGCCCAGCTAGAGTTGACATTTGTCTCATTGAAAAAGAGAATAGTTGCTGACTCCCAAGCATGGGCGGGGGGGGGGGGGATGTGGTAGTATAATTGGAGCATCCCCAGCTAAGGCAGGGCTTCTTGTTCTGTGCTCTGTGAACAGCCCCACTGAGTACATTTTATGGGAAATAATGGGAATTACCAGTACATTTCCCAAAGACTATTAAGTACTATTTTCCAGCTTTCCCTATGCACAGGTGCTTCTCTTCATTTCGTGTGTCTAATCCAGCATTTAATGTCCCATGGGAAGCTATTGTTATATGCATTTTATACACAAGGAAATGGAAGCACAGAGAAATGAAACAACTTGTTTAATGTCACACAGCTAGTCAGAGACTAAAACCCAGATATTCTGGTCTCCCAAAGAAATGAGTTTCTGCCACCCCACTAGACTGCAATCTTGAAAGAAGGGGACTCTCTTGGGTTACTTTATAGCTCAGGGCTGGAAAGGGTTAATGGCAGCAATAATTCACAGGGACATGATTTTAGGCAACATCTTTGACATGCCTTGTCCCTCACTTCCCCCACTGTCCACCCCATCTCTACATCCTGGTGCTTGTTGTATTTCTAATCTATTTCCCAAATCCACTTCCCACAATCTCAACTGCCACCGTTATAAGTCAGACAAACACTACCATCTTATCTAAAAGCTGCCTCTGCCTCCTCATGAGTCACCTTGTTTGTGACAAACAAACTCGCACCCCTTTCCTACATAAGTGCTCCTCTAGGATTTCCCATCAGTCCTGGAATGAAGTTCAAGGTCTTCTTTATGGCCTGCAGGGCTCAGCATGGTGAGCCCTGTATGCGCACACCATGGCTGACTTCACCTTCTCCCGTGTTCCCATTCATCCTCTGAACTCTAGACTCTACATTTCTTCCTCACTCGTCCCACTGGGCCATCCGCAGTCACCACTCCAGTCCTTCTGTCTATTGCTTCTCCTAGCTGCTCACCTGGCCTGCCCTCTCCTCTAGTCCCCATTCCCTCCCCACTCCCTTCTCTTCACCTGTGCCTTGGCTCTCAGACCAGTTTCCTTGCCCAGCCTCCTCCACAGGCCACTTCAGGCACGTATCAGTCTTGATCAGTCCAAGTTTTCTTTTGTGTAGCATCCACCACCTTTGGCCATTTCTCCAGGTGAGAAACCCCATCTGTCTTTCTCACCACCATATCCCAGTGCCTAAGCCGTGCCTGGATGAATGCATGAGTGAGGGAGCTGATGAAAGCATAGGTGCTGGGAGAAATGTGAATCTGCACTTGAAAAAGGCTCCAACGAATATAGACGTAAGTAGGTCAGTTTGGGTAGCCACTGGGAACTCTCCCCGTTGGAAGGAAAGAAGGAGCAGATATGGAGGTCACATAGAATCCTGACCCGTGGGAGACAGCGGCATTAGAGTCAGTAGTTGGAGGCAAGCCTGGGCTGTACAGCGATATCACCCGTCTTCTCTTCGACCCAGGCGTGGGAAGGATTCATTTGATTTCTTTGTGTTTGGCAGGAAGTCCACACTGGGATGGCAATTCTGAGAGGATCCTGGGAGTTGCTGAACATCACATGGACTCTGAGGAAAGTTCTAAGGAGCTGGTAACAGGTAAACAAGGGGCTCTTCTGGCTAGGACTCATCTAAGCCCTTGTTTATACTCAGTGGCATCTGGAACTCTCATGGACAATGTGGGAGCAGTTTAAAACAACACTTTTTGGAGAATCAGTATTCTCAATGCAGTCTCACTGAGTATAGCAGGCAAGCCCTGGGGCAGGTCCAATGCTTATGTTAGCCAACACAGGATGAATTCACGGGTGTTTTTGTAGACTTCTGGTCTCATATCGCTTTGTCTGGACAGTTTTTTATCTTATTGGTCTCTTGTTTGGTTTTTATTTTCATTTTTGCAATTTTCTTTTTCTTGTGTTTTTTTTTTCTTTCTTTACTTTTGAACGAAAGGAAACAAAGTCAGGTGCGTAGGGAGGTGAAAAGGTTCTTGGAGGAATTGGAAGGAGAAAACATGATCAAAACATGTTTCAATTTAAAAAAAAAAAAGACAGCATCCATTCTCTCCTTCCACATTCGACTGCCGTTAAGAGGCTGCTGCAGCATGGGTAATTTATAAAGAAGAGAGGTTTATTCATCTCAAAACCCTGGATTCTGCTCTGCTTGAGTGGCCACATCTCCTAAGGCTCTCCTTGATGCTGCAGAATCTCAAAGCAATGAAAGGCATCACTCAGCAGGACAGAGCAAGACCGCCAGGGGAGGAGGTGCTTTGAGAACATTGCTCGCTAATAATCCACCCACCCATCAGTTTATCTGGCCTTAAAAGATAACTAGAAATTGACTTGAGTAAGAAAACAGTAAATAAGAGGAAAACATTCCAAATGGCAAGAAAAACAGGAAGAAGCTAACAATGAGCAGGCACTCGGAGCGGCCACCAGTTCAGGGTCAAGTGCAATGGGCATGTGTGATCCCAACACTCTGGAGGTTGAAGGAAGGTGGATTGGGAGTTCAAGTCTAGCCTGGGCTTTATGTTGAGACCCTGGCTCAAAGAATAAACAATAGGAAATAAATCAGTTCACTGGGATAGGATTAAAGCATAAAGAAAAAAATTGGAGAAATAAATTTCAGAAAAGATTTAAATACTGAGCTTAGGAATTTGGTTCCTACCTAAGACCCAGAAGCTGGAGGGTCCTAGGGTCGTTGGGGATGTGTTAGATCAGTTCCTTACTAATTCATGTCCTCCATCCTTTGCAGGCACATGGCCAAGCGTCTTCACCTTCTCATCCTCTGGTAATCCATTCGTCCCTACCCCTTGTGCACTAGGACTGACACTGGGTACTCTCTCCTTCCTTCCCTCCCTCTCTCCCTCCTCCCCTTCTCCCTTTCCTTCTTCTCCTCCCTCCTCCTCACTCATGGAAAGTAGGCATGGCCTTTTTCATCCCCCTCTTCTCCTTTCTCCCATTTCTTCAAGACTCATAACATCAGAGTTTCATCTCCTGCCTTACAGTGGATGGGGACCCCCACTTTGTGATTCACATTCCTCACTCAGCCGAGAAGATCTGCTTCACATTGGATGGGCGCCCAGGGGACCTCCTGAAGCTCATAGAGGACCCTAAGGCAGGTGAGAACCCCAAGGACTCCATTACAACACAAGACCACAGCTGAGTGTTCTCATGTCAACAACCCTAAACATCTAGCACTTTATCGTATGTATCCTATAGTAGAGTGCATAAAATAATGACATATCTGAGGCAATACTTTATAGAGTTTGTGTTGACTTACAGTTCTGGGAGGCCTCAGAGTTTCTAGAATATATATATATTCTATATATACATATATATATGTGTATTTGTAATATATGTATATATTATAATATGTATTATAATTTTGATCATATAAGTATATTACAATATATGCTCCATATATTTATATATTTTATAACATATAAAATATATAATTATATATATATAGTACCTTGTAATATATAGTAATATACAAGAATGCATATGAAAACAAACACATGACTCACACACATCTGTAGCTCCAGTTCCAGGGGATCTAACACCCTCTTCTGACCTCCATGGGCACCAGGCATGCACATGATGCACATACATACATACATACAATAAAAACATCCATAATAATATATAAATACACATAAATAATATATAAACACACATAAATAATATAAAATAAACCTAAACCCAGGCATAGTGGTGTACTCCTTTAATCCAAGCACTAAGGAGGCAGAAGCAAGAGGATTCTCTATGAGTTAAGGGCCAGGTTGGTCTACAAAGTGAGTAAGAGCTACATAGTAAGATGCTGTCTCAAAAATTAGTTAATTAATGTGAAAACAAACACACTCATAAAACCACCAAGATAGCCGGAGATACATACCAGGACATGTGGTAAGTTATTTTGACATTCTGTGTACTCATAAATATGCAAATATGTACCACACAGTAACCCATACACATCAACAATGCAGACATAGAAGCTCTAATGCTTCCAGAATCATCCTCATCCCCAGGAATCAAATACAGAGAGACAGCACATATTCTCTGCTCCATCAGACACATGAAATACACTAGGGCACAGAAATAGTCGCTTGACACACACTGACATGCATCTAGATGCATGCATACTGACACTTTATACGTGTTGGCCTATCCCACAAATAACCAGACACACAATCATACAATCAAAAATGAACATTGAAACATGCCATCTTCTTCAAACATGTAGATGCACTGATATTCCCAGAGATGCTCATCAGAATATAACCAAATACACAGATTTATACAGCAGTGGGCAAACATCCACATATACACGCCAATAACCACATTAGGGTAAGCATGTGCACACATACTACATGCCCCTCTTACACACAGCTCAGGGCAGACCATGTTGAAAGTATTTTCACATAAGAAAGTATTTTCACATAAGAAAGTATTTCACTCTAACCACAAATCTGAATGATGTCATCCGGACCCTGAGACCTCACCCTTGCCTGTGCTTTAGGTTGCCTTGGGCACACTGTAGTGAAATCTGGTGCTCTAGGCCTGCATTTCCCCCTTACAGGACTGCATGTGAGTGGGCGGTTGCTTGGAGCACCATCAAGACCAGGTCATAAGGAGCAGACCCGGACATACTTCCATATCATCACAATCACTGCAGATAAACCCCGGGCCTACACCATTAGAATAAGTCGAAGTTCTATATCTGTGCAAGGGGAGAGCACGTTGAGTTTACCCTGGAACCAAACCACCCTGGTGAGGAAGCCCCAGCTGGAGCTCCATGTGGCTTCTGCAGCCCGTCTTACTCTCCGCCTTGGGCCCAACCTCAGCTTCCTCATCCTCCGTCACCAGTACAGACACCCCAACACACTACAGCTGCCCCATTTGGGGTTCTATGTGGTCAACGGCTCAGGCCTCACCCCCTCAGCCCGTGGCCTGATGGGTAAGTGCTTCTGATGCAGAAAAGAACCAGGGGGTCCCAGTCCTAAGAGAAACCTCTTTTCTTTCTCCTTTCTTTCTTCTTACTTTTTATACTTGTGATGTTTTGTCTGCATATACGTTTATGTACCACATGTATTCTGGGTAGCCCCGGAGGCCCAAAGAGGGCTTTAGGTTCCTTGAAACTAGAGTTAAAGAACTTCATAAGCTCATGTGGGTACTGGCAAGTGAACTCCGGACCTCAGCAAGGAGAGAAAATGATCTTCACCTCTGAGCCATCTCCCCAGCCCAGAAACCTTCTTTAGGGTGAAGATCTAGGGGGCCCCCTCACATTCAGTAATCCCACCTCGGCAGGAAAAAAAGACAGAGCCAGACAAAAGAGTGCTCACAGGGAGGGGTGGCTGCAAGGCAGAGAGCTGCACAGAAAGCTACAGTGGCCCAGAGTGGGAGCATTGTCCCAGCCTCAGAGGGAGAGGATGCACCTAGTCCTGCGGTGACTTGATGTGGGGGGTGGGGGTGGGGGAGGGGAGAGTAGCGGTGCTGATACTTAAGAGGGGAGGCTCCCCTTCTCAATGAAGAAGGGGAGGGAGGAATGGGGGGAGGATCTACATGAGGGGGTACTTGGGGGAGAAGGGGGCTGATATTGGGATGTAAAGTGAATAAATAAATTGAGTAAAAATGAAAAACAATGGCAACAAAAAGAAAGGCCTCCGAGAAGAGGGAGGGCCTTGCTTCTGGCAGGCTAGGCAAGAGTGTACAGGAAAGGAATCAGAGATAGCAGGAGGGAGAGCTGGCACGATCAGGCTGAATGTCAAGGTGAGGAATTTGACCTTATCTCAAAGGCACCAGAGGAGTCGTGAAAGGTTCTAAACAGAGAAAAGACAGCAAGATCTTAGTGTTTTAAAGCCCCATCTGAATTGTTAGGCTTCTGTTAACTTACACTCTGGGACTATAGGTACCTAGACTATAAGTCAGAAGACCCCAGCAGCAGTAGTAGTAGGTTGGATAGATATCTTTACCACCCTGGCTCCTTGAACCATTTCTTCCCCCTGTATCTTCCTGTTTTCTCCAAGCCCAGCTGCTCTCTTTATCTCTGCTATCTTGACTCTCCACTCCACGCCACACTCCTGTTCCATCCGGCTTGTTCATGCCCGATGCCTAGCCTCTCCCCTCCAGTGGGCCTGACACTCTAACCCTGCCACTTTCCTTCTAGATTCCCTGCTCGCAGGCCTCCCTAGAGCTCTAATCGGTGCTACATCTTCTCTCCCTCAGGGCAGTTTCAACACAGAGACATCCGGCTGGTAACAGGACCTGCTGGGTCTTATTTACAGAAGCTCCATGGCCTGGCCGTGCCAGTGGAACTGGGCAAGCGGCTGCTGAAAGAGTCACCAAGGCTGCTTCCCCGCTGGACTTCATGCTGGCTGGTGAAGCGCGCTCACGTGGAACGGCTGCTAGGTCAGCCCTACCTTGCCTATGTTCTGTGATGGCCCCTGAACCCAGAGATCCAGAGGCTATGGCATGGAGTCCACCACTGCACAGGCCGGGGGTACATGGGGGTGTACATAAAGGATGTAAACGCATGTGCTAAGGGACAAATATACCAGGATACACAAAGATACACAAAGCTGAGCGCAACTTTGGTCCTAAAAGCTTTAGTATTCTTTTTGCCTTGTTTATAGTCTCTGTTCCTTCCAAATTTGCGTGATCCCTGGAAGTGACTTTCTCTTTATTCATTGAGAATTCCACACATGTATACAGTATCTTGATCATATCAAGCCCCCTAGTCCTCCGTCTATTCCTCCCACAATCCCTCACCCCCCACTCAACATCCACTTCCCAACTTCACCTTCTCTTTTCGTAGTTCACTGACTGTCATTCTTAAAACCCAAACCTCACTGAGTGACCGGCTCTGCCTTGGGATTTCCCTAAGACGCTGTGATCTTAGCCGGCATTGGACTTCTGTATGTATTTACCCTTCTGTGTGGGGCTTGCTTCCTTTGATTTATCTAGATAAGCTCTCTTCATCTTTAGAGTCTTAGTTATTACCTTCCCTAGAAGGCATTCCCTGGTCCCTCCATGAGGTTGAATTTGGTGCCTGCGTAAAGTCCCCTCCGAGCTCACAGCATTTTTGATACTGTGTGATAATCATGTTTGCTCACCTGGATCCCAGCTGAAACTGTGAGTCCTGGAGAGCAAGAATCTGTTCCGATTCCTCTGCATAACCACAGCTCATAGCCCATGGTATGTGCTTAATAAATATTTGTAGGATATATGAATGAACAAGAATAACCATGAAATAGCAATAGGCAACATACACACATGCAACCAAAGACATACTTCACATGCAGAAAAAGATGTACAAAGACTCAAGAATGGGAATACAGGGACAGAGGAGACATGGACAGCTGTGTGCGGGGCCACATGGCTGTGATCTCATCATTTGGAAGGCCGAGGCAGGAAACCGGCTGCAATTTCAAGGTGAGTCTGAGCTATGCAGTGAGTTTGAGGCTAACATGAGCTCTGAAGCAAGACCCTGTCTCAAACAACAACAACAACAACAAAAAAAAAGGGAAACAGACATATGGGCACAAAGACGTGAAAAGGACAGGTGTCAGAGTGACTTTATCAGAGACAAAAACATATGCTTTCTTGCTGGGGTTCTACATTGCCATGTCTTTTCATTACTGTCCCTTCACAAAAATACAAAGAGATTTTAAAAAAAAAAAATAGATCACTTTGCGCCAATCATGTGATGGCAGATGTGAAGAACTGAGACACAACAACATACAAAGTAATATACACGGAAATTCAAACTGGAGGGGAGAGACTAAGATCACAGAGACACAAGGATACAAAGACAGCCAGAAGGACACTGGTCAGGATCACAGTCCAAAAAAAGCCAAGGGCAAAAAAAAAGTAGAATCATGGAAATACACTGGGACTCTGATTGTCAGACACAGGTGGAGATGAAATGATAGTTTGGAGGTGCAAAGCCACAGTCGTGTGGGCTGCGGAAGCAGACATTGTAATTGGTGGCAGATTGGTGGCCATGGCAGAGATTCAGTGATACCAGCACATGCAGAGGACTGAGTCAACATCACAGAGCCACATAGTCCAAGATCCAGAAACAAAGAAGGAAGACCCCTGAACAATGAAAACAACAACAAAAAAGATAGAAGTCAGGCCAGTTAGCACAGACGTAAGGAAAGGTGGGTGAGGTACCACTTGAGCTTTAGTGGGGCCCAGTGACGCAGTGACAGTGAGGAAGTGTCATAAAATTCAGAGACAGAAGTAGTAGACATGGGAATGTGAACCCATAAATCCAGTCACATGGATGTAGGGTATATTTATAAACAAAAATAGATATGCCTAGGAGGGTAGAGATAGAAAGAAAACTAGGCACAGAATGTAGGCTAGTAGTGGGTAGAGGCATAACGATGAGAAAGGAAGGTGTGCAAAGCCATTGAATCAGGATATACCCACGGACATCTCTATGTCACAGAGAGCAACAAATAATGGATAAGAATAGTGATTTCAACAGAAAGACATAAAGGTTGTGGTTCAATGACTTAAAAGCATGGCTCTGGACTCCAGTCAGAATAGGGAGGCAAAGACATGAAGCTAAGGATGGTGAGGTAGAACAAAACAGATCCATAAAAATACTCCAGGAAACCCACAAAGCGGGAATGCTGTGTGGAACCCAAGACAAAGACTCAGGGACTATGAGGGTACAGTTTCACTATTATAAATAACCACACAGAGGCATTGGCAACGAAGTGGGAACAATAGATGGAAGAGAGGAAAAACAGCAGAACGGAGGTTTAGACATGAGAAAGGAAGTTTCTGGAGATGCACAGGCTCCATATCAGGCACATGGATGGCAGCCTATGCAAACCATGAGCATACACACTGTCTGGAACAAAGGAACCCAGGGTGACAGTGACACAAGAATAAAGGGACACATATACTAGATCACAGAGTATCGAATATACACAAAGACTTAGTGTCACACAAAAGTAAGAACAAATTAAGAGTAGAATACAGAGGCTGGTGGGTACTGAGTCAGCTTGTGTAGCCACTAGGTAGCATGCAAACACACTCAAGGTCATGTAAAGATTCTAGGTATACAGATTCAAGGATACACAAAGATTCAAATACATATGAAGTACTATGCATATACAAAAATTGACAGACATGTAAAGAAGCACTGGCAGATAATTAGGAATACCCAAAAAACTAAGTGATACACATCAAAGGGGACACACCCACACATGAGCATTCAAAACACAGCAACTCACTAGATACACAGCAGGTAGCAAGACATAGAGCTTCATGGACACACAGAGACAGGAAGACACAGACACTAGGAAAGAAGCTTGGATACATGGGCATTTAAATATACAGCTAGAGCACATGGAGACAAGATCAGAAGTAAGGAATACAGTGTCAAATACCCAGAGATATGGCTAGGTTGGTCCTGAAACACAGACTGACAGAATTTATGGCTTAGCAAAGTATTACAGAGTTGGAAATACTCTCATAGACTTACTGAAAATCAAGGACATACAATTAGCAGATCACAGCATACCATAGAAACCACACACGCCAGGACACAGAAACATTGGTATACATAAATCTTGGGAAACTGAATTATGTAGGCATAACTCAAGTGTTTGTCATATAGATATTATGATTCATGCAGCAAAAGGAAAACACACATAGCTACTAAAACACAGACACACTGGCATGAACAAATATTTAACACACGCACACACACAAGCTCTCTGGCAGCTGTCAGATACACAGAAATACAGAGGCAATAGTAACCAAATACTGGTACACAGAGATGCTGGTATACATAGACAAAGGAACACACAGAAGCTAAGATACTAGAACACAAAGAACGGGCACAAAAACTGAAGCATATGGAAAACTAATCTCAGAGACAAAACAAAGTACCAACACTAGAAGAAATAAACACAGATACATAGACAGGACGTTATAAGATACCACCAAGATACAGGGATACAGAGACTGACAAACATTGGGAAAAGTAAACACTGGGATACACATTTGCCAAGGTAAACTGGCACTGAGACGCAGGAAAACTGGCACATATGCTCTAGGGAACAGAGTCGATGATGAGGTATGCACATACGGACATAGAACTGGTCTTTGCAAATACTGTGCTACAGACACAGTTAAGAAGGTTAAAAACTAAAAGACATTCTGGCTAGGGAAACGGGTAACCTAATTGTAGCTTTTCACCTCTCCCTTTGCTTCTCCAAGTGCAATTCCCCAGTCTCATTCCTAGCTTTGTAGCAAAAAAACCTGCTGCAGCCTCCCTTACCTGCCTGTACCCACCTCCAGAGGGTCACACAGATCATCTTCAAATTCATTGATTGGTCCCAGCCTACAATTCTAGCAGGTACTCCCTGGGAAACCACAGAGCACTCCAAGAAGAGAGACAAGCAGTCTACTTGCGGATCTTTACCTCTTTCTCCATTCCTCTAAGTCTAATGCCACCCCTCCCCCAACTCTTATCCCCAGGTCTGTAGCAGAACTTCTGCTGTGGCCTCTCCTCACTCTCTGCCCTCTTTCCTAGGGGACCAAGTAAGCAGATCCTGTGGAATGCCCTGCTTTCCTTCCTCTTATGAAGCCTCCCATACCCACCTCCAGACCATTCACATTACTAAGTGACAGGTCCCAACACTCAGAAACATATCTGACCCAGAACCCCCAGTGCCCACATATATCAAAGACCCCCGAAAATTTTCCTAGGGCAACACACACAGTCACAACACTCTTCTAAAAACCACAGAGAAAACAGAAAACAAGGAACAAAACACCTACTCAACAAAGATAAGACCAGAATACAATCTTCCCAAACCCAAATGCCTGGATACCAGAATAAAAACAATTAATAACATCCAGGACCAAGTGTCTCTACTAGAACCCAGTAGCCCTACCATGGCAGACTCTGACTATTTCCAACATGGTTAAAGCACAAGAAAATGACCTTAAAACAGCCTTATGCACGAGACCGAGGTCCTTAAAGAGGAAATGAATAAATTCCTTTTTAAAAATCCCGGACAACACAAATGGTAGAAGAAAATCTATACAAATGATCAAGAACTGGAATTAGAAATAGAATCAATAACAAAACTCAAGCTGAAAGAACTTTGAAAATGAAAACTTTAGGAATTCAAACAAGAATTACAGAAGCAAGTTCACCAACAGAGTACAAAGCGGTGAAAGAGAAAAAATCTCTTCCATCAGTCTCTTTAATCAGGCACTGGCAATACTATAGTAGAATTGGATTCATCTATCAAAGAAAATATGAAATCTAAAAAATTCCTGACACAAAATACTCAGGAACTGGGACACTATGAAAAGACCAATAAGAAGAATAAGACTAGGTATAGAATAGGAAAGAGAAGAAGCACCGGTCAAAGTCACAAAAAAAAAAAAAAAAATGTTCCCATAGAAGAAATTTTCCTAACCAAAAGAAGGGGATGCATATCAAGGTACAAGAATCATACAGACACCAAAAAGATTGAACCAGAAAGTCCCCTCGACACTTACTAATCAAAGCAATAAATATCCACAGCAAAGAAAGGATATTAAAAGCTGCAAGGCAAGAGAAAGAGACCAAAACCTAATGATGAAAACATAATTTATGCAAGATCTATATACAAATACAACCCTATAGAAGGTACCAGAAGGTAAACTTCAAGCTAAAGGGGTTGACTACATCCAAGAAAATAACGAAATAAATAATATCAGATCAGCAAAGTCAAAATATGAGAAACACATATATACATCATCTTCATCACCACCACTACCATTACCACCACCAACAAAATAATAGAGTCATCAGTCATTGGCAGCTCTCAGCATCAATGTTGTCAAGTTTTCAATAAAAAGACAGACTCATAGAATGGATGTGAAAATGAGAATCCATCCTTCTATTGTATACAAGAAACACATCAAGGATAGATAAGGGCTGGAAAATATATTCCAAGCAAATGTACTCAAAACTAAGCTGGTGTAGTCACTTGATATCTAACAAAATAGAACTCAAACCAAATAAATAGGGAAGGACATTACATATTCATCAAATGGAAAAAAAATCCACCAAGAGGTTTTGTCTCATACAACATACCCTGATTACAGGTTCCTTTCCCTCTATTCCTCCCAGTTCCTCCCCACATAGCCTTTCATCTGAATCCACTCCATTTCTTCCTCCCATAATAAGCGAATAGGCTTCTTTGAGATAACAACAAAAACGTAACAAAATAAACCATAATAAGACAAAATCATCGCATTGAAATTAGGCCAGGCAGTACAACAGAAGGAAAATAACACTAAATTAGGCAAAAGTATCAGAGACCCATTCATTCACACACTAAGGAGTCTCATAAAAACACTAAACTGGAAGCTATAATATATAAGCAGAGGAGCTGGTGCAGACCCATGCACGCTTTGTGCTTGCTGCTTCAGTCTCTGCAAGTTCATATGAGCTTTGCTCCTGTTGGTTCAGGGGGCCCTGCTCTCCTGGAGTCCTCCACCCCCTCTGGCTCTTACACTCTTTCCACTTTCTCTACCCTGGTGTTCCCTGAGCTCTGAGCAGAAAGATTTGATGGAGACATCCCATTTAGAACTGGATATTCCAAGATTGTCTGTCTGTCTGTCTGTCTGTCTGTCTGTCTGTCTGTCTGTCTCTCTCTCTCTCTCTCTCTCTCTCTCTCTCTCTCTCTCTCTCTGCGTGTGTGTGTGTGTGTGTGTGTGTGTGTGTGTGTGTGTGTCTCTGTGCATGTGCACACACTGGCTGTGGGTGGGACTCTATCTCTTCCCATGTGTTGCAGGGGGAAGCTTTTCTGTTGATGGCTGAATAAAGCACTAACCTATGAGTATAGCAGAATGTCATCAGGAGTCATTTTAACACTACATTTTTATAAGTCTGGTAGTATTTGGTTTTACCCTAGGTCATTGGACTATGTCATTTCTGGCTCTTGATGATGCAAGTGGTGTCAAGCAGAGGTTCCATCACAGGGAGTAGGCCTTAAGTTGAAGGACACTGCAATTGTTAACATCTCTGTCCCCAAAACAAGTATACCCTGAGTTTGTAAAAGAAACGCTACTACAGATTAAATCACATATTGACCCTCACACTTCAATACCCCACTCTCACCAAAACAGGTCACAAAAACAAAAACTAAATAGAGCTTAACAGATGTTTATAGAATATTTTACCAAAACACACAAGAATACACCTTCTCAGCACCTCTTGGAACGTTCTCCAAAACTGACTTGGACACAAAGTAAGTCTCAACAGATACAAGAAAATTGAAATAGCTCCCTTCATCCTATCTGACAGCCACATATTAAAACTCCTTATCAGCCACAGAAAGCTTACAAATTCATGGAAACTGAACAACCCACTACTGAATGAAAAGGGGGTCAAGACATAAATCAAAAAAGAAATTAAAGACTTTCTAGAATTGTAGGGAAATGAATACACACAGCAACCTTATGGGACACAATGAAAGCAGTGCTAAGAGGAAAGTCCATGAGCACTAAGCACCTACAGAGAGAGAGAGAGAGAGAGAGAGAGAGAGAGAGAGAGAGAGAGAGAGACTCACATTGGCAATGGAACAGCACACCTGAAAGCTCTAGAATAAAAATGAAATCACACCCAAGAGGAGTAGATGGTAAGATACAGTCTAATTAGGGGTTGAAATCAATAAAATAGAAACAAAGAGAAATTTAAAAAAAAAACAGCTAAAAAAAAAAAAGACTTGGTTCTTTGAGAGAGGCAATATCCAACTTAACAAAATTGGAAATGAAAAGACAGCCATAACAGCAGACACTGAGGAAACCCAAAGACTCATAAGGATAGACTTTAAAAGCCTGTACTCCTCCAAATAGGAAAATCAAAAAGAAATGGATCGTTTTCTCAATACATACCACTTACCAAATTTCCCAAACCATCAACTCTTTAACATTTTATATAATGTTTTTATTAGTTCTTTGAGAAATTTAAACAGTATATCTTGGTCATATCCACCCTAAGTGCTCCTGCTTCTGCCCTTCCTTTTTTGCTCCTCATGCTATTTCTTTTTGGAAACCAATGACAGTTTTCAAAGTAGTTACAGCCCCTAATTTTATTTTTTTTAGAAGAGACTATCTCACAACAGATGTTCTGGTCCTCAGGCTCTTATAATTTTCCTACTCCCTCTTCCTAGATATTCCCTGAGCCTTGGGTGTAGAGGTTATAATATAAATGCATTAATTGGACATAGACACACCATGATCAGTTTTTCTCTGCATTTTGACCAGTCATAGCTTTCTGTAACTGTGTCCATCTGCTGCCAAAAGAAGCTTCTTTGGTGCAATCTGAGAGCTACACCTATCTGTGGGTATGAGGATAAATAGTTCGAATGCAGCCAGAAAGTATGCTTATGTAGGAAAGTGACATCGGTAGTTTCTCTTCTAGGGTCCATGACCTCACCAGCCATGAATAACTGGATAAGACAAGCATAAATTCTATCCTACTGAATTGATTGATTAGGTGGCTTTTGGTTGCTCCCAGGACATAAATGACACTATCTTGCCATGCTGGTTATTGTTGTGGTTCATAGGCTTTACAGCCCAACCTGAAGTTTTAAATGAGACTGGTTAAATAGGAAGCCTTTTCAGTATTAATGCTTGCAAGTGGAATCTGCCTCATAAAATGATGGATTATCAAGCATATGAAAGGGCTTGCTAAGGAAAAATGCTAGAGAATGGCCCCTACATCTTGCTTACATCAGCCTTCCCTAGACTTCTACAACAAGGTCATCCACTCTGAAGCCAATTGCTCCAAGTTCATTTCCCAAGATAGCAAGCTAGCAAAAATAGGGGGAATTGGGATTTAGGAAAGGGTGTCTTCCCTTTCTTCCTCTGAGACTGGTTGGAGTGATTTACTCATATAGGAGCTCTTTGGAAACTAGCACCAAATTCTCTAAAAGGAGGTTTCAGACTGGGAGGGCTTATAGTGCAAGTGATCTTAGAAGAAAAGGAGACTTGAGAAAACCAAAGAGGAAGAAAGTATATCTATCCTAATCTCTCTCTCTCTCTCTCTCTCTCTCTCTCTCTCTCTCTCTCTCTCTCTCTCTGTGTGTGTGTGTGTGTGTGTGTGTGTGTGTGTGTCTCCCTCCCTCTCCCTCTCCCTCTCCCTCTGTGTGTGTGTGTGTGTGTGTGTGTGTGTGTGTGTGTGTGTCTGTATTTCGCTAGTCCTGGTCCTGGTCCTCAGGTTCTCACAATCTCTTCATATCCTTGTTTGAAAAGTTCCCAAACCTAATCCCATAGTAAGTATTTTGATCATACCTACCCCCTGAACTCTTCCTTGTTCCACTCCTATTCTCTATCCACCCAACTTTGTGTCCTCATTGTTAAAATGAACAAACAAAAAACATGTCCAATCTGTGTTGCCCATATACTCTTGGATATGTAACCATGCATTGGAGCATGATGAAAGGAAACTGTCTCTCCCTCTCCTGCCAAGCTACTGCTGGACAAACTTGGAAACCAGAGAGCACTGCAGCCTGACCTAGAGCCTTGAAATATAAACAAAACTCAGATTTAAAAGTAGAAGTCTATGAAAACAACAGGCAGTGAAGGTGATTGCGGAGTTTGGGGAGAGTATTAACCTCCCTAGCTTAAACTCCAACCTCTCTGCATCTACTCCACGTGCATTGAATGCAAATCTTGTTCTTTGGTATGAATAACTTGCTTCTTGATCTTATGTTAAGTGTGACAATATTTTTGAGAGATTTCCTGCTACAACTGACTGAAGAGATCACCAACTCTTCCCACCAACAGCTTACCATATTGATTTTTGTTAAAATGGGTTTTCCTTTCTTTTCTGTTTTAATTAGATAGCTAATTAATTTATTTACTTTACAACCCAACTGCAGATTCCCCTCCATCCTCTCTTCCCAGGCTTTCCTTTCTACCTCCTCTTCCCATCCACCCTCCTCCCTTTCTCTTCAGAGAAAGAGGGGCCTCCCATGGATAGCAACCCACCTTGGCACATCAAGCTGCTGTAAGACTAGGCACATCTCCTATTGAGGCTAAATGAGGCAGCCCAGTAAGGGGAAAGGGTCCCAAAGGCAGGCAACAGAGACATCCCCTGATCTTGCTGTTAGAAGTTCCTAATGAAGCAAGCTGTCCATCTGTTACATATGTGTAGAGGGCCTGGGTCATTCCCATCCATGCTCTCTGGTTGGTGGTTCAGTCTCTGTGAGCCCCCATAGGCCCAGGTTAGTTGACTCTGAGGGTTTTCTTGTGGTGTCCTTGACCACTCTGGCTCCTTTAATCCTCCCCCCCCTCTTCTTCAGGATTCCCCGAGCTCTACCTAATGGTTGTTTGTGGGTCTCTGTATCAGTTTCCTTCAGTTGCTGGGTGAAGCCTGTCTCAGATGACAGTTCCGCTAGGCTCTTGTTGCAAGTAGAGCAAAATATCATTAGTAGTGTCAGGGTTGAGGTGAGGTCAGGTCCCTCTCATGGCATGAGTCACAAGCTGAGCCAGTCATTGGTTGGCCATCACCTCAATTTCTGCTCCATCTTGTAGATAGGACAAATTGTAGGTCAAAGGTTCTGTATCTGGGTTGGTATCCCAATTCTCCCATTAGAAGTCTTGCCAGGTTATAGGAGATGGCCAGTTTAAGCTCCATATCCCCTGTATGATATGATCCTCCATATGATAGCTAGGGTTGCCCTCACAGATTCCATTGTCCTAGGTTTCTAGCCTATCCCAGAGATGCCCCCAATTCCAATTTTCTCTCCCATTAATCTCGCCCTCCACTCAGGGTTTTTCAAAGCCTAAAGCCATCAGTTATATTAAAAGCCTAAAGTCTTTCACTCTTTTTTATTTTAATTAGATAACTAATGAATTTTAAACAGTTTAATTTTTAAATTTTGTGAACTGGAGTTAAATTAAAACAGAGGAAATCTATGGCATTCGGGCCTTAGGTTGATTCTTTACTCCTCAGATAGGCAAATGAAGTTCCGTACAGTTTTGAGTACAAACAGGTTCTCTACCATTGTCAAGGGGAACTCATGTGATGTGCAACAGTAGGGGCTGTCCATAATCAGTTACACTGTCCTTAGAAGTAGATGTTTGACACTGGCCAAGTGAATGACACATAGCAGGTCAGAGTCCATTATTCTGAGGTTATAGTCATAATTGTGACAAACCTACTTCTGGGTAGAGTTTGAGAGGGCATAAGCTTCATGTCCAGGCCTTAGATTGGGTTCAGCACCTTGGAGAACTATAGGAGAATCAAAAATCTGGAGCAGACTTTAACAGCATCTAAACTTTGAATTCACTTCCTAACACATACACAGATCTATTAGCAGAAAAAAAGAAGGCATCATGGCTCATGAAGATTGAATAGCATTTCTATTCAATAATTGACTCATCGATAGGTGTCCCAGAAATAAACAAAGCTGCTAGGAAGTCAATATTTTCTTTAAAAACAAATGTTTTAAAGAGACAACGCAGACAGGCGTGGCAGCACATGCTTTAATCCCAGGACTTGGAAGGGCAGAGGCAAACAGAGCTCTGGAGTCCGAGACCAGCCTACTCTACTGAGCAAGTTCCAGGAGAGTCAGGCCTATAGAGAGAAACCTTGAATGGAGGAGTGGAGCAGAGACTTGTGGGGCAGGTATGTGCACATAAATGTAGATTCCTGAAAAGGCCAGACTCGTGGGATCCTCCTGGATCCAGTCACAGGAAGTTGTGTGCCGGAAACTGAACTCGGGTCCTCTACAAGAGCAGTAAGTACATTTAACCATTAGACAATCCCCTTTAGCTTGTAAAGACACAAGTTTCTTTATTGTTTAAGAAGTCTTCAAGGACTGAAGTTATAGGTCAGTTGGTAGTTATTGTCTGGCATGTATAAAATCCTGAGTCCAATCATGATTCCTAAATAACCATGCTGGAGCATGTCAGTAATCCCGGAACTTGGGAGGAGGGAATAGAATGATTAGAGTCACCACCCTTGGCTACATAAGGACTTACGGTCAGCCTGGATTATGTGAGACCTTGTTTCAAAAACTGATTTAAAAAACTATTAAATGTCCGGGTAGCCAAGAACTTGAGACTATATAAGTCATGGTCCCAGAGGAAAACCAAATACTTTGTTCTGCTAAAGGAACATAGCAATGAGATGACTCCTAATGATATCCTGCTATGCCCATAGATGGTCTCATGCAACTGTCATTAGAGAAGCTTCCTCCTGTAGGAGATAGGAACTAATGCAGAGGTCCATGGCTAGCAGTATGCAGAGAATGACAGGATAAATCAGATGTCTTCACCGAGCCCTTCCCCTCAGGGTGAGGGAGCTGTGCAGAAGAGGAGGTGAAAGGATTGTAAGAGCTGGAGGGGATGGAAGACTCCAAGGAAACGGTCCTCCAGACACAGGAGGACTGACGCACATATGAACTCATAGTCCGTGACAGCATGCACAAGGCCAGACAGAGACCCCGCGCTGAGAAGGGGAATTGGACACAGGTTCTTACCTCTACCAAGACGCTACCTCCAATTGATATCTGCTGGCAAGGAAACACTTAAGTTTTCTCCAATAGAGTCTCACTGGGTGTATAAATCACACCTAAGGGTAGACCCCATGTCCAGCAGTAGGTGGCCAACACAAAGCAAAGGCAATGGGATTTTTGTAGATTTCTTTTTTGTCTCATATTGCTTTGATTGGACACTTTTTTACCTTATCAATCTTTTGTTAATCTATTTCAGTTTCTGAGTTTGTGTTTTTATGGGGTGTGGGGAGTTGGGGGTGTGTGTGAACGCATGTGTGTGGTGTGTGTATGGTGTGTGTATGTGTGTCTGTGTATCTATTTTTGTTTTGATTTTATCCTTTTTCTTAAAGATTTATTTATCTACTACACTGTAGCTGTCTTCAGACACACCAGAAGAGGGCGTCAGATCTCATTATGGATGGTTGTGAGCCACAATGTGGTTGCTAGGATTTGAACTCAGGACCTCCAGAAGAGCAGTCAGTGCTCCCAACCGCTGAGCCTCCTCTCCAGCCCTATCCTATTTTTTAATTTGCCTGTTTTTTATTAAATTTATTTATTCATTTTACATCCCAATATCAGCTCCACTCTTCTCAGTACCCCCTCACGCAGGTCCTCCCCCTCCATTCCACCCTCCCCTTCTCCTTTGTGAAGAGGGAACCCCTTTTTGGTGTTAGCCCACACACCAATTGCCCTCCCCACATACACATACATCAAGTTGCTGAAGGACTATGTCCATCCTCTCCCACTGAGGACAGACAAGGCAGACCATTTAGGGGAACGGGATACACTGGCAGGCAGGAAACAGATTCAAGGACAGCCTCCTGCTCCAGTTGTTGGAATATCCACATGAAGACCAAGGTGCGCATGTACTACATATGTACAAGGGGGCCTAGGTCCAGCCCGTGTGTGCTCTGTGGTTGGTGATTCAGGCTCTGGGAACTCCCGAAGGTCCAGATTAATTGACATTGCTGGCCTTCCTGTGGAGTCCCTGTCCTCTTGAACCCCTCAGTCCTTCTTCCAACTCTCCCTGGGCTCCATCTAATGTCTGGCTGTGGGTATCTGCTTCTCTTTCCATTGGCTGCTGTGTGGAGCCTTTCAGAGGACACCTATACTAGGCTTTCGTCTACAAGCACAACAGAATATCATTAATAGTGTTGGTGATTGGTTCTTGCCTGTGAAATAGGTTTCTTGTTGGGCCAGTTATCGGTTGTCCATCCCCTCTATCTCTGCTCTCTATTTGTCCCTGCACTTCTTGTGGGCAAAACACACTTTGGGTGAAATATTTTATTTGTGGGTTGCTGTTCTTATCCCTCCCTTGGGAGTCCTGCTTGCCTAGGGGAAGTAGCCACTTCTGGATCCATATCCCCTACTGCTAGGAGTCTCAGCTAGAGTCACTCCCATATACTCCCTGGAGCCACACATCCTAGAGATTGCTTCCCCCTTCCAACATTTCTTCCCTCACCATCCCCTCTCCCACACAGTTCCCCCCTTCCATGCTCCTTGGATATCTATTATGTTTCCCATTCTGAGAAAGATTTAACCATCCTCCTTTGGGCTCTCCTTGTTATTTGGCTTCTTCTGTTCTATAGATTATAGCATGGTTACCCTGTAATTTTATGGCAAATATCCACTTATCAGTGAGTACATAACATGCATGTCCTTTTGGGTCTGGGATACCTCACTCAGGATGATACTTTCTAGTTCCATCATTTGCATGAGAAAATCATGATGTCCTTGTTTTTAATGTCTAAGTAGTATTCCATTGTGTAAATGAACCACATTTTCTTTATCCATTCTTTAGTTGAGGGACATCTAGGTTGTTTCCAGTTTCTGGCTCTTACAAATAAGGCTGCTATGAACATAGTCGATTAAGTGTCCTTGCAGAATGTTAGAGCACCTTTGGTATATGCCCAAGAGTGATATAGCCAGGTTTTGAGGCAGTACTATCCCCACTTTTCTGAGAATCCACAAAATTCATTTCCAAAGTTGTCGGAAAAGTTTGCCCTCCCACCAGCAATGGAGGAGTATTCCTCTTGCTCCACATCCTCACCAGCATGTGCTGTCCCTTGAGTTTTTTGATCTTAGCCATTCTGATGGATATAAGGTGGAAACTCAGAGTCACTTTGATTTGCATTTCTATGATGACTAAAGTCACTGAAAATTTCTTTAACTGCTTCCTGGACAACCCAGATTCCTATTTTGAGAATTCTCTGTTTAGCTCTGTACCCCAATTTTTCATTGGGTTATTTGTTGGTGTCTAACTTCTTGAGTTCTTTATAAAATTTGGATACTAGTCCTCTGTCAGATGTAGGGTTAGTGAAGATCTTTTCCCATCTGTAGGATGTCATTTGCCTTATTAGCAGTATCCTTTGACTTACAGAAGTTTTTCAGATTCATGAGATCCCATTTATTGTTTTTTTTGTGTTTGTTTTTGTTTATTATGTGTTTTCCTTATGTATATTTCAAATGTTATCCTCTTTCCTTGTTTCCTCTCTGAAAACCCCCTATCCCACCCCCCACCCCCCACCCCCCACTCTTGTCCCCTGCTCACTAACCCACACACTCCCTCTTCCCTGTCCTGGAATTCCCCTACACTGGGGCAATGAGCCTTCACAGGTCCAAGGGCCTCTCCTCTCATTGATGTTCGACAAGGCCATCCTCTGCTGCACGTCCCTTCATGTGTACTCCTTGGTTGATGGTTAGGTCCCTGGGAGCTCTGGGAGTACTAGTTGGTTCATATTGTTGTTTCTCCTATGGGGATGCAAATCCCTTCAGTTCCTTGGGTCCTTTCTCTAGCTCCTCCCTTGGGGTCCCTATGCTCAGTCCAGTGGTTAGCTGAGAGCATCCACCTCTGTATTTGTCAGGCACTGGCAGAGCCTCTCAGGAGACAGCCATATCAGGCTCCTGTCAGCAAGTGCTTGTTGGCATCCACATTAGTGTCTGGGTTCGGTAACTATATATGGGATAGACCCCCAGGTGGGGCAGTCTCTGGATGGTCTTTCCTTTAGTCTCTGCTCCACATTTTCTCTCTGTTTCTCCTCCCATGGGTATTTCGTTCCCCCTTCTAAGAAGAACCGAAGTATCCACACTTTGGTCTTCCTTCTTTTTGAGCTTCATGTGGTCTGTGAATTATGTCTTGGATATTCCAATCTTCTGGGCTAATATCCACTTATCAGTGAGTGCATACCATGTGAGTTCTTTTGTGATTGGGTTACCTCACTCAGGATGATATTTTCTAGTTCCACCCATTTCCCTAAGAATTTCATGAATTCACTGTTTTGTTTTGTTTTTTACAGAGCTAAACAAAGAATTCTCAGTTGAGGAATACTGAATGGCTGAGAAGCACCTAAAGAAATGTTCAACATCCTTAGTCATCAGGAAAATGCAAATCAAAACAACCCTGAGATTCCACCTTACACCAGTCAGAATGGCTAAGATGAAAAACTCAGGTGACAGCAGATGCTGGCGAGGATGTGGAGAAAGATGAACACTCATCCATTGCTGGTGGGATTGCAAGCTGGGAAAACCACTCTGGAAATCAGTTTGGTGGTTTCTCAGAAAATTGGACATAGTACTACCTGAGGACACAGCTATATCACTCCTGGACATATACCCAGAAGATACTCCAACAAGTAATAAGGACACATGCTCCACTATGTTCATAGCAGACTTATTTATAATAGCCAGAAGCTGGAAAGTTTCCAGATGTCCCTCGACACAGAAATGGATACAGAAAATGTGGTACATTTACTCCATTTATTAATTGTTATCCTTAGTGTCTGAGCCATTGGTGTTCTGTTCAGGCAGTTGTCTCCTATATCAATGTGTTCAAAGATATTCCCCACTTTCTCTGTTATATTTAGTGTTTCTGGTTTTATGTTGAGGTCTTTGGTTCACATGGACTTTAGTTTTGTGCAGGGTAATAGATATGAATCTATTTGCATTCTTCTACAGGTAGACATCCAATGAGACGTTGTTGAAGATGCTGTCTCTTTCCCATTGTATTGATTTGGCTTATATGTCAAAAAATCAAGTGTCTATAAGTATGTAGGTTTATTTCTGGTCTTTAATTCTTTTCCATTGATCTACCTGCCTGTCACTATACCAATACCATGCAGTTTTTATCACTATTGCTCTGTAGTACAGCGTGAAGTCAGGGATGTGATTCCTCCAGAGGTTCTTTTATTGTTCAAGATTGTTTTAGCTCTCCTGGTTTTTGTTTGTTTGTTTGTTTGTTTGTTTGTTTTGATTTTCTATATGAAGTTGAGAACTCTTCCTTCAAGATCTGTAAAGAATTGTGTTGGAATTTTGATGGGGATTGCAATGAATCTGTAGATAGCTTTTGGTTGCCTATTTGTTTTCTAAAGAGAGAGAGAAAGAAAGCATGGAGTTGAATAAGTGGGGAAATGGGGAGGACCTGGGAGGAGATGAGGGAGAGAAACCTGTGATCAGAACATATTGTTTGAAAAAAGGGTATTTTCTTTCTTTTTTTTTTTTGCATCAAAAAAATTTTTATTGGATATAGTCTATATTTACATTTCATTTCCCTTTTTTTGGTTCCCCACCCCCCTAAGGTCCCACATGCCCTTTTCCCTCCCCCTGCTCCCTCATCCACCCCTTTCCACTTCCCTGTTCTTGTATTCCCCTACACTGATGCTTTGATCCTTTCCAGCACCAGTGTCCATTCCTTTCTTCTTGTCAGACATCATTTGGTATGTGAATTGTGTCTTTGGTGTCCCAAGATTCTAGGCTAATATCCACTTATCAGTGACTGCATACCATGGGTATTCTTTTGAGACTGGGTTACCTCACTTAGTATGATGTTCTCCAGCTCCATCCATTTCTCTAAGAATTTCATGAATTCATTGTTTCTAATGGCTGAATAGTGCTCCATTGTGTATATATACCACATTTTTTGTATCCATTCCTCCGTTGAGGGACATCTGGGTTCTTTCCAGCTTCTGGCTATTATAAATAAAGTTGCTATGAACATAGTGGAGCATGTATCCTTATTGCATGCTGGGGAATCTTCTGGGTATATTCCCAGGAGTGGTATGGCTGGGTCCTCCGGAAGTATCATGTCCAGTTTTGAAAAAATAAATAGAATAAATAAACAGTAGCTTGAATAGCTTCCTTGGATAGATAGATCCAGGAAAGCCTCACTGAGGCTTTCAGCTGAGATTAAACTATAATCAAGAGCCCAATCATGGGCAGATCTGAAGTAAGAATGTTCTAGGAAAGTGAAAAAGTCTAAGGCATAACTCTAAACTGGGAATATCTTGGAGCATAGCAAGTTTGATATGTTATTGATGTGATCTAGGGTAAGGGTCATGGATGTAGAGGAAGAGATGAATCCAATGGTTTTTAAGAATGAGCATCTCCATCAGTGTAGGAGAATACCAGAACAGGGAAGTGGGAAGGGGAGGATGGGGGAACAGGGGGAGGGAAAAGGGCATATGGGACCTTTGGGGGCGGGGAACCAGGAAAAGGGAAATGAAATGTAAATAAAGAATATATCCAATAAAAAAAAAGAATGAGCATCTCCAAAACAATGCACTTGTTGCTATGCCAGATGTAACTAAGGAACAGATGAAGACTGTCCATCGGCTGCCTGGAAGAGAAAGTGGATTGAAAGTAACCCTAACAGGAAGTAAGGAAGTAAGTCCTGGCCTTGGAGTCAAAAGATAAAATAAAATAAAATAAAATAAAATAAAATAAAATAAAATAAAATAAAATAAAATAAAATAAAAATAAAAATAAAATAAAATAAAATAAAATAAAATAAAATAAAATAAAGTAACTTCTAGCATTATAAAAGCAACCCCTATGAATACCATGCAAAGTAAGTATGGATTACTATCCTGTGTGTTGGAAGCAACAGCAATAACAAAACAAAAAAGAATCCCCCCTAACCAAGAAGGTATTTGGGTTTTTTGTTTTGTTTTGTTTTGTTTTATTTTTTTATTGAATATCATCTTCATTTACATTGTCATGGTAAAACCTTTCCCAACTTCCTCCCTCCTCCTCCAAGACCCCCAACCCCTGCTCCCTCCCCCTGCCTCCACATATATGCCCCTCCACCTGACACACTCCCACATCCCCATCCCCCCCACCCACCCACCCCACCCCACCCCACCCCCGTCAGTTTCCCTTTGTTGGGGCCTCTGTTGAGCCTTTACCTGACCAAGGACCTCTCCTCCCACTGATGCCCTACAAGGCCTTCCTCTGCCATATTTTTGGCTGGAACCATGTGTGCCCCTTGGTTGACGGTTCAGTCCCTGGGAGTCTTAGGGCGTCTGGGTGGCTGAAATCATTGTTCTTCCCATGGGGCTGTAAACCCCTTCAGCTCCTCCGGACCACCCTCCAGCTCTTCCATTGGGGACCCCATGCCCAGTCCAATAGTTGGTTGTTAGCATCTGCCTCTGTATTTGTAAGGCTCTGGCAGGGCCCCTCCAGAGACAACCATGGCATGTTCCTTTTGGTATACACTTCTTGTCATCCATAGTAGTGTCAGGGTTTGTTGACTGTTTATAGGATGAATCCCCAGGTAGGGCAGTCTCTGGGTGGCCTTTACTTCAGTCTCTGCTCCACACATTGTCTCCCTTATTACTCCTGTGAGTATTTTGTTCCCTTTCTCAGAGGAACCAAAGCACCCTCACTTAAGTCCTCCTCCTTCTTGAGCTTCCTGTGCTGGGTGAATTGTAACTTGTTTATTTTGAGCTTTTGGGAAAACTTCCTTTTCTTATTGAGTGCATACCATGTGTATTCTTTTGTGATTGGGTTGCCTCACTCAGGATGACACTTTCTAGTTCCATCCATTTGCCTAAGAATTTAATGAATTCATTGTTTTTAATAGCTGAATAGTACTCCATTGTGTATATATACCATAGTTTCTGTATCCATTCCTCTGTTGAGGGACATCTGGGTCCTTTCCATCTTCTGGATATTATAAATAAGGCAGCTATGAACATAATGGAGCATGTGTCCTTATTACATGTAGGAACATCTTCTGGGCATATGCCCAGGAGTGGTACAGCGGGGTCTGCTGGTAGTACTATGTCTAATTTTCTGAGGAATCGCCAAACTGATTTCCAGAGTGGTTTTACCAGCTTTCAATCCCACCAACAATGAAGAAGTGGGAGATTACTGGGACAATTGATGCTGGTTAGCTGTGGCTAAGAAATTAGTGGTGATTAAGAAAAGACTAGCATCACTGAGGTGAAATATGGGAAGTGTTTTTGAGAGCACAAAGAAGCTGTATTTCAGAGATAGCCAAGGTTGTACCTTATGCTGCAGCTGTACTTGGTAACATGTAAGAATCATAACCTTCAAAAAGGTACTGGTTTTGAAGGCATGAAGGCATCATGAAGAACAGCTGAGGCTTGGTACTATGAGAGGCCATGGAAGGCCATTGGTGAAAGTGCACCCTCAGTTGTAATTGACAGCCCAGGACTGAAGGGGTCATGCAAAGGAATGAGGCTTGGTACTGTGAAAAAAGCCTATGAGAGGCTTTGGTGAAGCATAGTTGCAGTGGAAGACCCTAGCATATTGGAGATGCCAGTACCATGGGATGACCACCAAGAACAGCAGTGGCAGTGGAGTGGATCAATCTGAACTTATAGTGCTACAGAGGGCAGAGCTGGAGAAGTGACACCAGCTCTTTGGAGATGTACAAAAGATCATGTGTGGATCTCAGACATTGGAACAAGATGCCAGAGCCACAAGATGCCTGCCAAGGAAAGCCGCTAACAGGGAGTGGGACAAGCCCAGGAGAAAGAACCTTGTTGAAGTCAACAAAGATGAAAAAGGAGTTGGATATTTGAAGACTGCTTTGCCATCAGACATGGAGATGCAGAGTTTTGACTTTGCCCAGCTGATTTCCTGTCTTGCTTGGAGGATTACATTTAAGTGATTGGATGAATCTCAAAAGAGACCTTGAACTTTGGACTTTTAACACTGTTGAGACTGCTATAGACTACAGGGACTTTTGAAGTTGGACTAAATGTATTTTGCATTATGCTATGTTTAAGTATGGCCCCCATAGACTAATGTTTGAACAAGCCTATGGGGGCCAGGGAGTGGAAACTTCTGTCTTAGTTAGGGTTTTACTGCTGTGAACAGACACCATGACCAATGCAAGTTTTATAAAAGACAACATTTAATTGGGGTTGGCTTACAGGCTCAGAGGGTCAGTCCATTGTCATAGAGGCAGAAACATGGCAGCATCCAAGCAGGCATGGTACAGGAGGAGCTGAGAGTTCTACATCTTCATCTGAAGGCTGCTAGTAGAAGACTGACTTCCAGGCAACTAGGGTGAAGGTCTTAAGCCCACACCCACAGTGACACACCTACTCCAACAAGGCCACACCTCCTCATAGTGCCACTCCCTGGGAAAACCATATACAAACCATAACAGAGAGGTTGTTTCTTAATCTTGATTTTAATTGTTTCTTATTTTTGAGAGAGGGAGAGTGAGGAGTGAACATAATGTTCAATTGTCAACAAGTACAATTAATTGGGGGAGCAAAAATATGATCAAAATATATTGCATGAAAAAATCACTTTTGGTTGTAAACACCTAAAAACAAAGAAATTGGAGATATAAAGTAAGATAAGTCAACAGAAACTATGAGGAAGGTAATATGAATTGTTTTGCATAAGATCATTGATCAAGTCAGGTGACCAATGGAGAAATAGTCAGTTGAACAACTAGAGTAATGGACTATCTGATTTTCCTGACAACGTCCTGGTTTTAGCCCTGAAAGATCCCATGTCCTAGGTAAACTTTCAGTACTAGGCAGATCAGGACAGTTAGTCAATCTAGTTAAGTCAAACTAAATAAGTCTAAAAAGAAGTGAAGAAGGAGAACCGTGCAATCATCAGGAAGAAAAGTGGGTCCAATCAGAACAATAGCCTCTGCTCACCTATCACAGTTCTTGCCTTCCACTACAATGGGATGGGGAGGCAGGCATCCTTTGCTCCACAACACCCCACACTGCCCAGGTAGAGGGGAGGAAAACTGGAGGAGAGGTGAGTCTGGAAGAACTGGCAAGGGCAAATGGTGGGGGACCCAAAGGTAATCTGTGCTCCCTCTGCTTACACACATGACAGACTTCCGCAGAACTGAATAAACACACGAAAGAGCTGATGCTCATGTGTATGTGTTCACAGATTTGATGGTTCAACAAATGTGTGCTTCTGGGTTTTTTGGACAGATTCTCATGTAGCTAAGACTGGCCTCGAACTACCTGTGTAGCTGTGGATGACCTTGAACTCCTGATTTTCCTGCCTCAGTATCCCAAGATCTAAGATTACAGGAATATACCCATCACAAGAAGCTTGACGAAAACTAAAGATAGACGATGCAGTATTAAGATGAATTTTTTGTTTAGCATCTCTATGTCAGCTTCTAATATTTGTGTCCATAGAACCCATCTTCCCTTTGCTGACTCTTACCTGAATGTCAGGCTTACACTGCCAGCAATGGATCGTTGCCAAACAGTTTTGAAGAGGGGCAGGCTGTGATATCAGAGGGGTTTTTTGAAGAAAACAAGTAGTATTATAGAGGACAGGAAAGAAGGAATTAAGGCTCAGAGAGGACACAGCAATTCCAAAGATCTATGGGAAGGAGCTCTCTGATCACAGTTTGGATTCTGAAAACTAAGTCTTTGTCAGCTTGGGGCTTTGCATTCTGTAATGATGGATCTTGAGAAGATACTCACCAGACAAAGGAAACCAATTGTAGAAAGCTCAAATTCAATGGGTGCCTTCTGTCCATAAGTTGACCTAGTGCCCTCTTATTCACTTGAGAAACTTGGTTTACAGGAAGACTGGCAAGTCTTAGTGATGCTGTATCCCCTAGAGATTAGCCTCTTAACCATTGAGGTGCCCCTCACAAATGGTGATGCGTTAGACACCAGGAAAAGGACAGAATGAGAAGTTTCCATTTTGGGTTGGTGGTTTGGTTGTCAGCTCACTAAATTAGAATGAGTCTTCCAAATATGGAACTGTCTAAGGTGTGGGTTCTTCCATGACAAGCATTTTGACTGAGTGGGAAGTAGTGTTTCTTGGAGTGAACAGTTGATTTCAGATATCTTTCCCAATCCTGACATTCTAGGCTAAGGATGGGAGTAATGAATCTTCCCTCCTGGCTTCCTACAAAACTCATTGGAATCTCTACTCTTTATCTTGATGGCATCCATGAATCTGCAGAACTGACACAGGCTTTTTACTTCTACTAGGCAACCCTACCTAGGGCCCCAACTCACCTTACTACACTATCTTCTACCATTCTAGCTTCTGCTGCTGCTCATCTGCCTTGAGAAGAGCCTAGAGACAGGGTGAAAAATGCAACTATACAGTCGTTAGGTGCCCAGAAAAGCTCCGATAATTCCCCATTGGAGAACTGGTGCTGGGGAAGGCTAGGCCAGGAATGAAGAACTGATCTACAGGAGCTTGCCTGATCTAAAATAAAACCAGAATACTAGCTAAATATTGTCATCTTCTCCAGTCAAGACATGGAATCAACTAAAGATTAGAAGAAGTTACATAATAGATCTATATGCTAAAAACTGGAAATGTTTGTCTGCTATACAAAGAATAAACACTTCTAGCTGGGCGTGGTGGCGCACGCCTGTAATCCCAGCACTTGGGAGGCAGAGGCAGGCAGATTTCTGAGTTCGAGGCCAGCCTGGTCTACAGAGTGAGTTCCAGGACAGCCAGGACTACACAGAGAAATCCTGTCTTGAAAAACCAAAAAAAAAAAAAAAAGAATAAACACTTCTAAACAAGAGTCAGAGTGAGAGATGCATAATATACTGGACCTAGCTACATCACTACTAACTACCTACTTACACTATTCACAAAATCTGCAGTTAGCCAACTATCATAACTCACTCAGATCTCATACACCCAAAGGTGTTATCCACACTCCTTCAGTGCTCTCTCTCTCTCTCTCTCTCTCTCTCTCTCTCTCTCTCTCTCTCTGTCTGTCTCTGTCTCTGTCTCTGTCTCTCTCTCTCTCTCTCTCTCTCTCTCTTACACACACACACACACACACACACACACACACACGTGTGTGTGTGTGTGTGTGTGTGTGCGTGTATGCACCATTACATACTACCCACACTTATTGAAGTGTCACACATTCATTCAGTCTTGGTCACCAAATTTCATGTCTCCCTTATCCAGCTGTCAGCTCTGATCACCTAAATGTCACACATTCATACTTACTCAGAGGCCACACAAGCCTCAGACAATGCCGTTGTTACACGTGCTACCTAGACTCCTTGGGACAGTATGCATTCTCATGCAGCCATCCTCAAACATCTTGCTATTCAAAGTGTGGTCTCTAAACCAGCACCTTCAAAATTACTTGGGAGACTGAAACAATGCAGAATCTTCCATCCCACTCAGCTGTGATGAATGAAAATCTGCATTTCAACAAGACGCCCAGGTGATTCAGATGTACATTAGCAGGGAAAAACACTAATATCAGGACTAAATCTCAATAACCATCATATTTCAAGTGCCTCGCAGGTACTCAATAAATGGCTTTTAAATGAATTAGTGACACATTCTTTTGACAACCATGCTGATCCAAATGTTCCTTCTTGCAATCATACTCTAAAGCATATTTCTGAACGAAATTCTTGCTCGTGTGTATAGAGAGAAGTGCAAAGGAATGCTCACTGGGAAAAATAGGAATTCAGAGCAACGACAAATAAAGCATTTACTATCTGTTCTGTGGTAGTAATGAAAGAAAGTAATGAATGAAAAAAACAGGCACTATCCTAGATGAAGTTTAATCTTAAGTGAAAAGAAATCAAGCTTTAGACCAACAAATTTACATGATACTATTTGTACTTAATTGGAGATCAATACGTGGTATTATTTATGGATACATTAATATGAGGTGAAAATATATAAATTTACAAGAGAATAAAAACAAGTTCAAGATACTGAATTGCATACACTTGAAGGAAAAGAATTACGAGTGTCAGGGGGTTTAGCTACATGTTATTTCCTTAAAAGGAAAATGTCTGAAGGAACTTAGGCAGGCTGTTAAATTTTTGGCAAACCTGAGCGTAGGAGTGGGAGCAGTACTATTCCCTGCTTTGTGAATACTTGAAATGCTTAATCAAACAAGGCAAAACCGTGAATGAAAAGATAAAAAGACACTCTGCTAAGCTTTGATGGTTCATCTCCTCCAAAATTAGGCATTTCTTCTCCCACTGTGTTTCCCAGGAATCTTTCCTTTTTCTTAAGCCAGTTGGTTGGTTTCTCTTCATTCACAGGCCAACACCTGCTCCCACAAATACTTGATTCATGTGGCTTTGAGCTTAACCCCTGGAGGGGCTCCTAATGAGCTCTTTTGCTTCCTACTGGCCCCTTGTGGACTAGCATCAACCAGGACACTTTGAAATAATAACTACATGAAGCAGACTCCCGAGGGGGCTGATTTCCAGATCACTCATTCATCACTAATAACTCATCTTCTCACTCATGTTCTGTGGTCATTCAGAAGGCAATGCACAAATGCTTTGATTGAACTCCTAATTAACATTCATCTAGTCAGAGGCCCATTCAACACTACTTTTCCTTTGCTAATTGTCTTACAGTGTCACAAAGCTTCTTCCATGGTGGCAAAGCACATGCCTCTGGTCAAACATCTTTACCTCTCACATACATTTATGTGCTTTTCAGAGAACAAGTAACTTATACTTGTCCTTTAAAATTGTTGGGGAAGATGCACATATGTAGCAGATGTACATCTTGGTCTTGTAGTTCCCAAGCAACTGTAGGGGGGGGCTATCCCAAAAGCCATTGGCTGTATGTGGGATATGTGCTTCTAGCTGGGCTGCCTTCTCTGGCCTCAGTGGGAGAGAATGTACCTAGCCTCACAGACACTTGATGCCCCAGGGTGGAAAGGAATATGCTTGGGCATCGCCACACACTCAGAGAACGAGAGACGGGATGAGTGAAGGATTGTGGGAAGGTGTGACCAGGAGTGGGGCAGTGAGTGGGACGTAAAGTGAATACGTAAAGAAAAATGCTAATAAATAAAAAATTGTTGAGGAGAGGTGAGATGGCTCATTGGTTGAGCATTGGCTGTTCTTGCAGAGAACCCATGTTCAATTCCCAGCAGCTATAGCAGAGTTCACAACTCTGTATAATTCTAGTCCCTGGGGGATCTGAATGGCCTCCTCAGACTTTGCACACATGTTGCACAGGCATCCATGCAGGCAAGATATCCATAACCACAATGTAAAAATGAAAATAAATAATTTCTTTGTATCAGATACCCATAAATGTTAACATATCTTTAAGCTCATGCATCTTATCTTCGTTACTCCTGAATTTAACCTCTCTATACTAATACTATCTAGTATTTGTTGAATAGTAGGAAAAAAATGACAATTTCTACCCAGTGTGTTGGTTTTCATTTGATAGGTTTACTTTTTGATGCAAATGTTCATATATAGGTAACTCTGTATCAGAAATATATATACTTTTACATAATGGCCAAGATATTAAATCAACCTTGGTCGTCATCAGCTGATGTGTGGATAAAGAAAATGTAGTGTATATTCACAATGGGGCATTGTTTAGCCATAAAGAAAAGGTGAAATCCTGTCATTTGTGGGAAAATGTATAGAGCTAAAGAGCATCATGTAAAGTGAAGTAAGTCAGATGTAGAAACATATGTATGTATGTTTCACCTCATATGTGGAAAATAAAAGCTGAAGAATGACAAAAAACAAGAGGAGAGACAAGTAGGAGCAGGGGAGTGATTTAAGAGTTAGGAGAGGAGGAAGAAAGGGTGGACATTCCGTGTATGGAAACGTCACAGTGGAATCCATTAATTTCTAAAATGACCATGTATTAAATAACAAAATGGAAATAAACGTGTATATTTTGGGTTAACATTCTATACTGTTTCCCACAACTGAAACAGTACAACATAATTATAGAAACTAGACTTTGGATTATCTCCAAAGATATGTTGTGCTGGGACTTATTGTCATACAAGTGTTGATTCTTGGCAGAGCAATGTATATAGGATGTATAAAGGATGAACGTCAACATTGTTATCTCTAGATCATCACTGAAGCTTTGGCTGCTTTAACCATAAGTTTCCATCTTGAGTTTGTACTTGTGTATCTTTGAGGATCCACATTTGTTACATCCAGTCCTGAGACGTTCTCTTCTACTTGGGTCAATTGCTTGATCTTACACTGAAAATTCATCAGGGTATAATGACTGTGAACAGAGATAGTAAAGTGGGGTGGGGGGAGCATCTTCTGAGGCTGTTGGATCAAGCCTGAACTGCTGTTACTGCTGCTTTTCTCCCCTTTCCTGTCATCTGCTCACTAATTAATACATAACAGCTTAGTGTGTGTGTGTGTGTGTGTGTGTGTGTGTGTGTGTTTTAATGTTGAATGTATCCACAAAGGGAATCTTCAGGGCAAAGGGTCAAATATATCTTAATCTAGTTGAACAACAACAATAAAAAAATCATAACTCTTTCAGATTTCTCAGAAAAAGGTTATGCATGTATGCCTCAAATATTCTATTGTGCACCATTACATTAGAACCTTATTGTGGGTTTTACATCATGATGAATAAGCTAGGAATCTCCCGTGCAATAGAGAAATGGAAATGTCATCACAAGGATAAAACAGCAACCTAGTGTATGGGAAAAGATCACCAACCATACATCTGACAGAGGAATAATACCCAATATATATAATAATACCTGTTATATATATATATAACAGACTCAAAAATTAGACACCAACAAACCAAATAACCCAATTTTTAAAAATGGGGTAAGTCACATGTCTTTAATCCCAGCACTTAGGAGGCAGAGGCAGAGGCAGGCAGATTTCTGAGTTCGAGGCCAGCCTGGTCTACAGAGTTCCAGGACAGCCAGAGCTATACAGAGAAACCCTGTCTCGGAAAAAAAAAAATGGGGTATAGAACTGTTGAGAATTCTCAACAGAGGAATCTCTAATGGCCAAATGTCCTTAGTCATCAGGGAAATGTAAATCAAAATGATTCTGAAATTCCACCTTTAAAGGCTAAGATCAAAAACTCAAGCCGGGCCGTGGTGGCACACACCTGTAATCCCAGCACTCTGGGAGGCAGAGGCAGGAGGATGTCTGAGTTCAAGGCCAGCCTGGTCTACAGAGTGAGTTCCAGGACAGCCAGGGCTATACAGAGAAAGCCTGTCTCGGAAAACAAAACAACAACAACAACAACAAAAATAAAACCTCAAGTGACAGCATATACCGGTAAGAGTGTGGAGCAAGGGGAACAGTTGATGGGAATGCAAACTTTTACAACCACTTTGGAAATCAATTTTGCATATTCTCAGAAAATAGAGACTCAATCTACCTCAAGACCCACCTATACCACTTCTGGGCATATACCCAAAGGACACTCCATCCCTACCACAAGGACACCTGTTCAACTATGTTCATAGCAGCTTTATTCAGAAATAGTCAGAAACTGGAACAATCCACATGCCCCTCAACAGAGGAATACATAAAGAAAAATGAGGTACATTTATACAATGGAATACTGCTCAGCTATTGAAAACAAAGACATCATAAAATTTGCAGGCAAATGGATGGAACTAGAAAATATCCTGAGTGAGGAAACCCAGACCCAGAAAGACATTTATGTTATGTACTCACTGATAAGTGGATGTTAGCCATAAAGTGCAGGGTTACCATGCTATACTTCACAGACCCAAAGAAGCTAAGTAACAGGGAGGGCCTAAGGAAGGACGCTTGAATCTCACTCGAAAGGGGAAATAAAATAGACATTGGAGGTCCATGTGGGGAGGGAACTGGGTAGAAGAGAGCATGGGGATGGCAGTAGGAGTGGCTGGAAGAGAAAAATCTATGGGGGGCATCTGGGTGTAGCCATCCAGGCAGCCATGAATGAACTGGGTCTGCCTGAAAGTGGGGCTGGAAAAGAAAAAGGACAGGGTGCAAAGACAAAGTTTCTGATCAAGGCTCAAAGTTTAATATTCAGCACTGTATTTATATAGGGAAAGCCTACAGATCCTATCCTTTATTTCAACTGGATTATGTTGCAAAGCAAGCGTAGCTGGTGGTCAATTCCTCAAAGCTCCTGTAGGTAATTGCAAAAGCTATGTTGTAAAACCATTGTGGGGTTGTTTAGACTACTCAAGGCTGGGAGAAGGGCACATGTGGGACTAGCTAGAGACCTGGAACTGGGGAGGTTCCCAGGAGTCTATAGTGATGACCCTAGCTGAGTCTCCTAGCAGCTGGAGCTATGGAGACTGAAGTGGCCACCTCCTGTCACCATGCAGGATTTCTAGTGGAGGCAGGGGGGTATCAACATAGCCACAAAACCTTCAACACACAATTTATCCTGCCTGCAAGATGTGTAGTAAGAAAGATGAACAGAGATTGAGGGGATGGCCAGCCAATGATTAGCCCAACATGAGTCCCACCTCATGGAAGAGAGCCAATCTCTGACACTGTTAATGATACTCTGCTACGCTTGCGGACAGGAGCCTAGCATAACTGTGTCCTGAGAGGCTTCACCAGCAGCAGATGGAAACAGGTGCAGAGACCCACAACAACCAAACAATAGGCAGAGCTCTTGGAGTCTTGCAGAAGAGTTGGGGGAAGGATTGAGGGAGTCAGAGGCCTCAGGGACACCACAGGAAGACCTACAGAGTCAACTAACCTGGGCTCACTGGGGGCTCACAGAGACTGAACCACCAACCAGAGAGCATGCGGCGGCTGGACCTAGGCCCCCTACACATTAGTAGCAGATGTGCAGCATGGTGGTCTTGATGTAGGTTCCCTAACAGTTGGAGCGGGGCTGTCTCTGACTCTGTTCCCTGCCATTGGATCCCCTTCCCCTAGCTGGACTGCCTGGCTGGACCTCAGTGAGAGAGGATGCATCTAGTCCTGCTGCAACTTGATGTGCCAGCGCAGGTTGGTACCCTGGGGGGAGGGGGCTTCCCCTTCTTTGAGGAGAAGGGGAGGGGGTAACAGAAGGAGGGGTATGTGAAGTTGGGACTGAGGCGAGAGCAAGGAGAGGAGCTGCAATCAGTCTATAAAGAGAATAAATAAATTAAAAAAAGAAATGGAAGTGATTTTTTAAAACGTTCTTAAAGTTTTCATGCTAAAGATAAACCAAAACAAAAACATTTTTATGGGTAACTTACTTTGAGCTACGTCAAGTCCCTGCTCAATTTAAACTGTTAAGTCGCTGGGTACAAGAGTGACAACTAGCAGTCATTTAGGTGACAACTAAACTGCCTTCCACCTAAGAAGCTTAGTCCACAGCGCTCCTCCATTTGCACTTCTGAGTGCTAAGAGCAGCAGCAATGGTGGGTTTAACTAATAATTATGCACTTACGCTACTATTTGATTACGCCAAAAGAAACTATAAGCATGGCTCCCCATAGAAAAATGATTCCTGGTCTTGATACCTAGCTGACAGATTTGCGTTTACAAACAAAAGCAGGCTTTCTTTTTTTTTTTTTTTAAATTGAATATTGTCTTCATTTACATTACCAATGGTAAAACCTTTCCCGGTTTTCCCCCTCCCCAAAGACCCCCCCAACCCCTCCTCCCTCCCCCTGCCTCCACGTATATGGCCCTCCACCCGACACATTCCCTCCTCCCCCACCTCGGTTTCCCTTTGTTGGGGCCTCTGTTGAGCCTTTACCTGACTAAGGACCATTCCTCCCACTGATGCCCAACAAGGCCTTCCTCTGCCACATTTTTTGGCTGGAACCATGTGTACCCCCTTGGTTGATGGTTCAGTCCCTGGGAGTCCTGGGGCATCTGGGTGGCCGAAATCATTGTTCTTCCCATGGGGCTGTAAACCCCTTCAGCTCCTCCATTAGGGACCCCATGCCCAGTCCAATAGTTGGTTGTTAGTGTCTGCCTCTGTATCTGTAAGGCTCTGGCAGGGCCCCTCTGGAGATTTGTAAGCAGAACTTGAATCTCAAGGATTCTCTCAAACATTACAAATGATAGCATGGAGTAGGTGGGGAAAACTTGGATATTACCTAACAAAATCAACTCGGCGATGATCCTCACACTGGCGTTTTAATGAGAAGGTCTCCCATGGGTTCCTGTATTTGGACTCTGTTTAGTGATGCTGTTTGGGGTGAATTTTGAAGGTGTAGCCTTTCTGGATGAAGTATATAGTCCCTTGGGGCAGACTTTCAGAACTAAAATCCTTCTGCCACTTCCGGTTTACTCTCTCTGCTTATGTTTGGCTTTCTTAGCTTCATGCTTGCCCGCAGCTGCTTCCCCGCCAGGATGTACTATTATCCTTCTCAGTCTGTGCCTCAGTCAGTGTTTTACTGCTGTGAAAAGACACCATGACCATAGCAACTCTTATAAAAGAGAGCATTTAATTGAGGCTGGCTTATAGTTTCATAGGCTTAGTCCATTATCAACATAGCAGGGAGCATGGTAGTGGGCGGGCTGGCACTGGAGCAGTACTGAGAGCCACATCCGAATTCAAAGGCAGAGAGAGTCTGAGCCTAGCGTGGGCTTTTGGAACCTCAAAGCTCACTCCCAGTGACACACTTCCTCCACCAAGCTCATTCCTCCTAATCTTTTCAGATAGTAATACAACCTGGTGACCAAGCACTTAAATCTATGAGCCTGTGGGGGCCATTCTCATTGAAACCATCACAAACCATAAGCTGTAATAAATTCTCTCTTCTAGGAATTGCTTTAATCGTGGTGGTTTATAACAATAAAGAAAAGTAAGTAATGCGTGGGTATTCTGAAGACTCCAAATTGTCAAAGAACATTGTAAGCAGTGTTGTGTTCATCTCTCGCAATCATGGAAGAAATGGAGGTCTGCAACAGGTAAAATGCCTTGAAATGTGTCACGTTGTAAGCAAAGCGGGCAACCTCTGCCTAGGGAAGACTGCTGGGTCCTTTTTCTTTACCTTTTGCTTATATTCACAGCAGCTATGAGAGTCCTTATTCATCTACAACTGCATACTCTAACATGGCTAAGTGAAAAAAAAAAAGAAATTTTGGTTCAACACCACAAGGTTTCCCTCTATAGCTTCAGCATACCACACCTTCATGAGGCAAAAATGATGTCATTAGACATGTTCCAAGAAACAAATTAACAAATTTGAACAAACAAAACATCTTGCTTCCTCTTCCTTCCTTCCCTCTTATTTGTTTCTTTTTCTTTCTAGTCTTCTGCTGTAGTATCTCGTTTTAATGGTGCTGGGCTAAAGAGATCCCCACTGGGAAAGTATAGAATGCATTTGGAGCATGTCACCCCCTCTACTGCACGACCCACACAGCCCTCTGGCTGATCCAAAGGGAACTCCCTTTGTCTCCCCAAGATAGCTTCTGCTTTCATGTTGTGTGCACATATGTAGCTTTGTCTGTGTCTGAAATTCAAGTTACACAAGTGACAGAAGAACACTCCATATTTGTCTTTCCCGCACAATTTGCTTGATAAGAATGGCTCCAGTTGCTTCCACCTTCCTGCAAATGATGCAACTATGCCCTTCATGGTTGAACATTTCAGATATATAATCTCACATTTTCCTTATCCATTTCCCTATGAACCGACACCTATGTTGGCTATGTGATTTAGGTATCATAAGTACTGCTAAGAGAAGCATTGATGTGCAAGTATCTCTGAGATGTGTTAACTTCCAAACGTGAGTCCTTGGGATAGATACCCAGGAGTGTTCTAGGTGGGTCAAATGATACTTCTACTTTTTAGAATGATTTTAGATAATTTCCTTTGTAAAAATGCTTTTGAAATGTATGTGTGTGTGTGCTCGTGCATGCACACATGTAAGCATGCATGTGTGTGGTTCTTTCTGTCTGAGTTGTGTATATGTATTATGTGTGCACCCATGTAGGAGCCCATGGACGTCAGAAGACGGTATCAGATTGTCTATACGAGATTGTGAACTGTCATTCAGATGCTAAGAATCAAATCCCAGTCTTCTGCAAAAGCAGCAAGTACTCTTAAGTGCTGAACCATCTCTTCAGCCCCTATATTTAGTTTTGTTCAGAAATCCCACACTGATGTCTATAGCAATGTACCAGTTAACATCCCCACAGGGGTTCCCTTTTCTACATCCTCAGAGTCATTTATTGTTGTCTTGATGACTGCCATTCTGAATGGGGTGAGATAGAATTTCAGCATACTTTGCTGTTTGTTTTCTTTTGAAACAGTCTTATTATGCAAGCCTGGCTGACAGAGAACTCTATGTAAACCAAGCTAGCCTCAAACTCACAGACTGCCCCCTGACCTCCCCCACCCTGTCCCTATCCCTGTCCTGCCTCCACCCCTGCCAGTATATAAGAAGGAAAGTTATATTTGTATGTTAATTGTGTATTTGTCACTTTGCAGAGAGTGTTCACCAGATCTAAGTTTTCTGCTAGAGTCTTTAAGCTCTCATATATAAACTCCTATCATCTGCAAATAGGGAGACATTGAACACACTCCTTTCTACTTGTTTCTCTTTTATTTCTTTCTTCTATACTATTACTTTTGCTAAGACTTTCAAGCACTGTTGATTAAGAATACAGTACAGAAGCCGGGCAGTGGTGGCACACGCCTTTAATCCCAGCACTCTGGGAGGCAGAGGCAGGTGGATTTCTGAGTTCGAGGCCAGCCTGGTCTACAGAGTGAGTTCCAGGACAGCCAGGGCTACACAGAGAAACACTGTTTTGGAAAAAAAAAAGAGTACAGTACAGAAAGCGTGCATTCTTGTCTTATTTCTGATTTTAGTAGAAATGCTTTGACAATTTCCCTATTATATGTTGTATCCATATATATCTCTATATAATGTATATTACTTCATTTTCCAGTATGTGTTGATACTTACATTGTACCTTATTATAGGATCTATTTGTAATGGTTTCCCCAGACAGCTGAGATAGAATACTCTGTAGATATGTCTTAGGTCCATTTGATCAGTTATGTCATTTGACTCAGGTTTTTCTCTATTTTTTTTTAATTTTTAATTTTTTCATCATGAAGACCTTTCCATTGATGAAAGATAGGTATTGAAGCTACTTGCTATTATTGTATTGGGATTGATTCTTTTCTAAAACATTCAGTGATAGTTATTTTATGAAATTGGGTACACCAATCCATATTTACAATTATAAGTTGTTCCTTTAATCAGTACAAAGTGACCTTCATTGTTTTTTCTAGATAATTTTGGTTCCAAGTTTATTTTGTCAAATATTAGAGCAGGAACCCTGCTTACTTTCTATTTTCATTTGCTAGAAATGTCTTTTTCCATTTTTTCACCCTTTGGTGATATTTGTCTTTTTTTTCTTTTTTTCCTTTCTTTTTTTTAATGTATGTGAGTACACTGTTGCTCTCTTCATACACACCAGAAGATAGCACTAGATCTCATTACATGTGGTTGTAAGCCACTATGTGGTGGCTGGGATTTGAACTCAGGACCTCTGGAAGAGCAGTCAGTACTCTTAACCACTGAGCCATCTCTCCAGCCCCATATTTGTCTTTGTTAATACACTATTTTTCTGTATTTTTAATCAATCTGCTAGTCTGTGACTTTTGAGTGGGAAATATAATTAATCAATATTCCAAGTTACTATTAATAAGAGTGCATTAATTCCTGTCACTGTGTTGATTTTGTAGTATTTGGTGGTTTTCTATTCTTCATTAGTTTAGCTCTTTTTTTATTAGATATATTCTTTATTTACATTTCAAATGTTGTCCCCTTTTCTGGTTCCCCCATCCCCCGAAAATCCCATAAGCCATCTCCCCTTCCCCATCAACCCTCCCCCACTTCCCTGTCCTGGTATTCCTGTACACTACAGCATCAAGTCTTTCAAGGACCAAGGGCCTCTCCTCCCTTTGGTGTCTAACAAAACCATCCTCTGCTGCCTATGAGTCTGGAGCCATGGGTAACAAACACAATGTGTACTTTTTGGTTGATGGTTTTGTCCCTGGGAGCTCTGGGGGTACTGGGTGGCTCATATTGTTGTTCCTCCTATGGCGCTGCAAACCCCTTCAGCTCCTTGGGTCTTTTCTCTAGCTCCTCCATTGAGGACCTTGTGCTCAGTTCAATGGCTGGCTGAGAGTGTCTCCCTCAGTATTTGTCATGCACCATCAGAGTAGTTTAGCTCTTCCTTGTTTATTCTATCCTGATGTCTTCTAGATGTGTCTCTGTCTTCGATCTGAAGTATTCCTCTAAGTATCTACTCTACTGACATTTTTGTGATCATGAATTGCATTAGTTTGCTTCACTGGTGAAAAATAATCTGTCTTCTTCAATCATAATAGATAGTTTTGCTCAATATAGTAACCTGGGTTGGCCTAGGAATAAATATAGCCAAGGAAGTCAAAGACTTTCAAAGGAAACCTTGAAATTTCTGAAGAAAGAGATTGAGAAAGGTACATAGATAATGGAACACCACCCAATGCTCATGGATCGATAGAATTAATATTGTGAAAATGGCTATCCTACCAAAAGCAATTTACACATTCTATGTAATCCCAATCAAATGCCCATAAAAATGTTCACAAAAACTGAAAGGAATTCTAAATTTGAAGCCCAAAAGATCCCAGATAGCCAAAGCAGCTCTGAGCGGAAAAAGGAAAAAAAAAATTTTAATTCTGGAAGGATTACCATAGCAGATTTCAAGCTGTATTATATAACTATTGTATCAAAAACAATGTGGTACCAATACAAAAATACATTATGTAGATCAATAGAGAAAAAAACAAAACCATAAACTATTTTGTAGCCATTTAATATTTGAGAAAGATACCAGAATTACACACTGGAGAAAATACTGGGTCTTCAACCACTGGAGCTGGGGCAAATGAATGCCTACATGTAAAAGGATGGAATTAGACCCAAATATGTAACCGTGCACAAACATCAAATCCAGGTTAATCAGAGACCTCAACTTAAAGCCTGAAATGCTGAATGAAAGTGCTAGAAGAAAACATAGGCAGTACCTAAGAGAAAGAGAGTGCAGGAAAGTGCTTTCCAAACAGGATACCTTTTACTGTGGAATTAACTCCAACAACTCATAAAACTAAAAAGCCTCTGTACAGCACAGGGAACGATCAACTGGATGAAGAATATCCCCAGAACATGGGAGATAATCTGTGACAGCTATCTAGTAGGGTAATAATAGTCACAATACACAAAGAACTAAAAACAAACAAAGAATTTAAAATCGATCATTTTAGCCCATTTTAAAAGGAGGATACCAGGAGAACACTGCCCATAGAGTAAACTCAGCAGGGTTCACAGGGGCTCACAGAGCCTGCATGGGTCTACAAAGCCGAAAGGCAGCTCCATTGGGATTTGAATCTCTGCGTCTGATTCTAGCATGCCATCCTGTATAACTGGCACAATAACCCAAGCCCAACTATCTCTCTGCCATATCCACTGATGAGAAGACACTTATCTCTCTGACTACCTGGTCCCGAAACAGCACCCTAAGGCAGAGGAAGGCAGGAGAGTGAACCGATTGAGTCCTGCTCTGAATCACAGGCAGACAAACAGACACACAAAGTAGGAGGAGGTTGTTTGCAATGAGTAGAGTCAGAGGAACGTTGATCTTGAAATTCCTTCTAGCGCTACCTGTAGAAACCACGCTTAGGTGCTGTGGTACATGTAAAATGGCTGGAATCCTCACCATAACTTAGCACACTCCTAATCACAGACAACATCAAGAACCCTGCCTTGTCCGCTACCCCATCGGCTCCTCATATCCTTTTCACTCCATAATCAGCCGCGAGGCTGAGGCTTCCCAGCCTATGCTGACACAGCTGGGAAAGGGCAGCCCTGGGATCCTGCTCCCATCTACACACTCAGCGCTCCTGACCCTGGTGCCCCATGAGCACTGTGCTGGTGTGGGAAGAAGTAAACCAGATCTCTGTCTTCAGGGAGCCCTCCAATCCCAACACTCTCAGCAGAGGAAATTGAATTGAGGGACGCAGCCCTCCAGCAAAACAGATACTTTGTAGTAAGAGTAGTTGATTGCTGCAACTTAGTCTTGAGGCTAAAACCTTTACGCAGCATAGGACAACTCACTTTCCTTTTGTTGTTTGTTTGTTTAGAGCTTTGCTGGCAACTTCAGTATATTTGGATCATACATGGCTATACTAACTTAATGACAGTGAAGAAAATAAAGAGGGGGGTCTACAGAGCTGAACTAAGAGTTCTCAAAAGGAAAAAATAAAATGACTAAGAAATCTCTTTAAAAGTGTTTAACATCCTTAGCAATTAGGGAAGTATAAATTAAAAATACTCTGAGATTTCCTTTTACTACAACCAGAATGGCTAAGATCAAGAAAACAACTAACAAATGCCGGGGTGGGGAGTATCTGGAAAAAGGAATTCCCATTCACTGTCGATACGATCTCAAAGTAGTGCAGTCACTCTGGAAATCAGTGTGGACAATTCTCAGACTGCTAACAATAGATCTGCCATACGACCAAGCTATGCCCCTCTTTGGCATATGTCAAAGGACTCAGCGTCCTCCTCTGCAGACACTTGTTCACTCGTGTTCATTGCTACAAAATATAGCCAGCGATCTTCTCAAAATGTATTATGGGAAGCTTATATCTAATGGGAGTCATGGAGGCATTTTTTTTTCTGTTTGAAAAAGCCTGGGCCAGTCTCCAAGAATTAAGAAACCCAGTCTCCTGAGGAGAGCTTGCTGTAGGTCTAACTGACTTTTAAGAGACCCATAGGCCTCAAGCAGGCATGATGTTCTGGAACTTTTTACTTACGTCCTCTAAAAAAGATTTTGGAAAACTCTAATATCTGGTGTGTGTTCTAACTGCCATCTCGAATTCTTCCTGACATTTAATTAGTTGCAGCTCATGGTAAACATTTCAAAACAGCTGCCACTTCTTGTAAACACTATCAGACATTTTATACTGTTTCTTCCTGAACTTGATTTACATTCCACTTTCCCCAAAGAATTTTATCTTCTTGGATTTATTTGTGCATGATATAATTTTGCCTCCTTATCATATTCTCTGCAAAGAAATATATATAATGAAGGGGTCCAAATAACAAGGTTTTGTTAAGATTAGATAACTATTGTGGAACTATGTGAAATTGATCAAAACAACATTGATTAATAATTTACAAAACATAGTATAAAACTGCTATTGGAAATGTAACCCTTAATGAGAAAAACAGCCATTTTGAAAGAATAGTTAATGTGTCCATGGAGAAAAATAATTATCTACTATAAGAAGACAGCATTAAGTAACATTGATTTTCTGTCTTTGTTTATATATATTTAAGCACTGGAAGCAAACGAGTATGTGAAAGTGAAAAGCATTTTATTATCACAACATCATTCAGCTCTATGAATCCCTTCAAACCACCCTAAAATGCTTATCCATCATCAGAATTTTTTATAATGACATAGCATCTGCCAAATACACTGGGTTTCTTTTTCCCCTTTTGTTAAGAACAAAGATTGGGAAAGTATGTGCCTCCCAGAAGGCTTTCTTTCCTAGTAATACAATCATGCACTTTCTCAACACTAAACCCAGTCTTTGGCATTTCTTCATTGTTGAACTTCTGGCTTGAGATTTTTGACACATGGCAGTGCACTCTGTCAAATTTTGGACGGCTCATAAGGTTTGCTTTCTTTTACAAACAGATTGTGAAATGTGTAGTGGTGAAGGAGAACAGGTTTAGAAAAGAATAAACACAGAATAACATAAAATCAATTTCCTTAAAATGAATCCCATATGTCCATGAACTCGTTGTAAGGTTTTTATGTGCCACCATATACATACATACATACATACATACATACATATACCATACATACATAAATACTCAATAAACTTAGTATACTTCCCAGATGAGCAATGTATTGGCACCAAAAGTACACTTGATCTTCCAGAATGTTCTCTTCTGCATTTCTTGCCACTATTCAGAGAACTAATCCTGGTGGCAAGAGTGACGGTCAATGGCAGCTAAAAACCTGTGACCAAGAAATAGAAAAGGTGCTTTGTTGAAAACATTTCAGCCAATAATCCAGTTCTGTTTGCAGAGATCTATTAGGCCATTCAAATTTGCCCTTCAGTCAGTACCAGAACATGTTAAAAGTCAGTCACTCCCTCAACACAGGCATGGTGGCGCACGCCTTTAATCCCAGCACTCAGGAGGCAGAGGCAGGCGGATATCTGAGTTCGAGGCCAGCCTGGTCTACAGAGTGAGTTCCAGGACAGCCAGGGCTACACAGAGAAACCCTGTCTTGAAACAGAAACAAAACAAGATGCCAGTCCCTCCATGCTTGGGCTTGTCAATGTCCATCAATCCCTTCTCAAGGCTTCCTGGAGCTCCTATATCATTGTAGAAGGCTGTCCTTGCAAACACACAGCATGTTTAACTTGTTAGTGTCAGGTATCAAGATCAATTCACCAGTTCACAGCCCTTCCAAGAGTCTCTATTTACAGTTAGTTAACAGTTAGGATCTTTTTCATGATAAATGAGATGTCACCTGCTGTCTACACACAAACATACACACATACACAAACACACACACAAACAGGTTAATTGTGTGGGGTAATGGATATACTACTTTACTTTAAAATACAGCTATTGCTGTCCATATGTATTATATAACACAATATTATAGACTTCACAATGAAAAATTTAATAAAAGAACTATAAGCACGTTGTGAATGGTTAAGTAAAGCCAATTCTCTTGCCCATTGCACCCTTCATTCTATAAGAAGACTTAAATTCTACTGTCTTAGCAATTTGATTTTCATTACATGTGATGGTTGTTATTTTTTCTTTTTTCATATATATGATTCTCAAAATGTCAAAACACAAGGTTAAATGTCATGATAGATGTTATCAATAGTCCACATTTCTTACATATGGAAACATTCTTAGTATAATGTGCATTGTTCATTTACTATAATAATGGTAACAAAATAGACATAAACCAACTTATAACTGCTCAGTAGGAGATACGACTTCCCAAACCAGAACCAAAGAAAATGATAAAATACCAAATATTTGATTAATATAAATTTCAGTGGTGATAACTCATCATAGCAGGAATTACAGTGATCATCTACCCTGATTATCATCGTTAATCTCAAATGACAACTTAAAATATTGCTACCGGAATTCTTTTTTGATTCCAAAATTAAAATCAATTTCCCAAGTGGCAGTATGAAATCTACCTCAACAATTTACCTCAGTGCTTCTCAACCTTCCTAAGGCTGGGACCCTGTAATACAGTTCCTCATGTTGTGATGACCCCCCCCAACCAAAAAATATTTCATTGCTACTTCCTAACTGTAATGTTGCTACTGTTATGATTAATAATGTACATATCTGATATGCAGGATATCTGATATGTGACCCCTGTGGGAGTTGTGACCTATAGGTTGAGAACCACTGATTTACAATGTAGCAGCTCCGTTTGATATTAGAAAGACTGTCAAACATCTAGACATCTCAGGTCCTTCACACTAAAAGCCCATGATGTAGAAAACCTTTGCCTTCACTTGTACAATCTTTTCTTGGGATAAAGCCTGTAAGGAAAATCTCTTGCACCTCAGACTTCAGAACTAAAAACAAAATGTTGCATAGAGTACCTTTTATATTATTGGATATTTTCTTTATTTACATTTCAAATGTTATCCCCTTTTCCCTGTTTCCCTGATTACCAGAAACCCCCTAACCCATCCCCCCTCCCCCTGCTTCTATAAGGGTGTTCCTCAAACCACCCACCCACTCCTGCCTCCCCAACCTCCACTCCCCTACTCTGAGGCATCTATCAAACCTTCATAGGACCAAAGACCTCTCCTCCCATTCATGCCTGACAGGGCAATCCTATGCTGGAGCCATGTGTGCCCTTTGGTTGGTGGTTTAGTCCCTGGAAGCTCTGGGGGGGGTCTGGTTGGTTGACATTGTTGTTCTTCTTATGGGGTTGCAAACCCCTTCAGCTCCTTCAGTCCTTTCTCTAGCTCCTCCATTGAGGACCCCACACTCAGTCCAATGGTTGGCTGAGAGCATCTGCCTCTGTATATGTTAGGCTCTGGCAGGGCCTCTAAGGAGACAGCTATATCAGGCTTGGCATCCACAACAGTGTCTGGTTTTGGTGACTGTATATGGGATGGATCCCTAGGTGGGACAGTCTCTGGATGGCCTTTCCTTCAGTCTCTGCTCCACGCTTTGTTTCCACATTTGCTCCTGTGAGTATTTTGTTCCCCTTTCTAAGAAGGACCGAAGTACCCACACTTTGGTCTTCCTTCTTCTTGTGCTCCATGTGCTCTGTGAATTGTATCTTGGGTATTTAGGGATTTGGGACTAATATCCACCTATCAATGAGTGCATACCATGTGTGTTCTTTTGTGATGGGGTTACCTCACTCAGGATGATAGTTTCTAGTTCCATCCATTTGCCTAAAAATTTCATGAATTCATCATTTTTTTTTTTTTTTGGTTTTTCGAGACAGGGTTTCTCTGTGTAGTCCTGGCTGTCCTGGAACTCACTCTGTAGACCAGGCTGGCCTCGAACTCAGAAATCCGCCTGCCTCTGCCTCCCAAGTGCTGGGATTACAGGCGTGCGCCACCACGCCCAGCTCGAATTCATCATTTTTAATGGCTGAGTAGTACTCCATTGTATAAATGTATCACATTTTCTGTATCCATTCCTCTGTTAAAGGACATTTGGGTTCTTTCCAGCTTCTGGCTATTATAAATAAGGTTGCTATGAACATAGTAGAGCATGTGTCCTTATTTCATGTTGGAGCACCTTTGGGTATATATGCCCAGGAGTGGTATAGCTGGGTTCTCAGGTAATTCTATGTCCAATTTTCTGAGGAACCACCCCACTGATTTCTATAGTGGTTGTACAAGATTTCAATCCCACCAACAATGGAAGAGTGTTCCTCTTTCTCCACATCCTCTCCAGTATTTGCTGTCCCCTGACTTTTTGATCTTGGCCATTCTGACTGGTGGAATTTCAGGTTTGTTTTGATTTGCATTTCCCTGATGATTAAGGATGTTGAACATTTCTTTAGGTGTTTCTCAGCCATCCAGTTTTCCTCAGTTGAGAATTCTTTGTTTGGCTCTATACCCCATTTTTAATAGGGCTATTTGGTTCTCTGAAGTCTAACTTCTTGAGTTCTCTGTATATATAAGATATTAGCCCTGTTTCAGATGTAGGACTGGTAATTGTGTTTTCCTAATCTGTTGGTGGCCATTTTGTCCTTTACCTTACAGAAGCTTTGCAATTTTATGAGGTCTCATTTGTCAATTCTTGATCTTAGAGCAGAAGCCATAGGTGTTCTGTTCAGGACATTTTCCCTGTGCCCATGTATTGGAGGCTTTTCCCCACTTTCTCCTCTATAAGTTTCAGTATATCTGGCTTTATGTGTAAGTCCTTGATCCTTGGACTTAAGCTTTGTACAAGGAGATAAGAATGGGTCGATTTGCATTTTTCTAAATGCTGACCAAAAGTTGAACCAGCACCATTTGTTGAAAAGGCTATCTTTTTTCCACTTGTTGGTTTTAGATCCCTTTTCAAAGATCACGTGACCATAGGTGTGTGGGTTCATTTCTGGTTCTTCAATTCTATTCCATTGATCTACCTACCTGTCACTGTACCACTACCATGCAGTTTTTATCACTATTGCTCTGTAATACAGCTTGATGTCAGGGATACTGATTCCCCCAGTTCTTTTATTGTTGAGAATAGTTTGCACTATCCTGAGCTTTTTGTTATTCCAAATGAATTTGCAAATTGCTCTTTCTAACTCTATGAAGAATTGAATTGGAATTTTGATGGAAATTGCACTGAATCTGTAGATTGCTTTCAGCCAAATGGCTATTTTTACTATATTAATCTTGCCAACCCAAGAGCATGGAAGATTTTTCCATCTTCTGAGATTTTCTTCAATTTCTTTCTTCAGAGACCTGAAGTTCCTGTCATACAAATCTTTCACTTGCTCGGTTAGAGTCACCCCAAGATACTTTATATTGTTTGTGGCTATTGTGAAGGGTGTCATTTTCCTAATTTCTTTCTCAGCCTGCTTGTCCTTTGAGTAGAGGAAGGCTACTGATTTGCTTGAGTTGATTTTATAACCAGCCACTTTGCTGAAGTTGTTTATCAGCTGAGTTCTCTGGTGGAATTTTGGGGGTTACTTAGGTATACGATCATATCATCTGCAAATAGTGATATTTTGACTTCTTCCTTTCCAATTTGTATCCCTTTGACCTCTTTTTGTTGTCAAATTGCTCTAGCTAGAACTTCAAGTATTATACTGAATAGATAGGAGAGTGTAGGCAGCCTTGTCTAGTCCCTGATTTCATTCAGTGGAATTGCTTCAAGCTTCTCTCCATTTAGTTTGATGTTGGCTACTGGTTTGTTGTATATTGCTTTTACTATGTTTAGGTATGGGCCTTGAATTCCTGATCTTTCCAAGATTTTTAATATGAAGGGATGCTGAATTTTGTCAAATGCTTTTTCAGTGTCTAATGAAATGATCGTGATGTTCTTTTTCTTTGAGTTTGTTTATATAGTGGATTACATTGATGGATTTCCATATATTGAACCATCCCTGCATACCTGGGATGAAGCCTACTTGATCATGGTGAATGATCAGTTTGATGTATTCTTGGATTTGGCTTGTGAGAATTTTATTGAGTATTTTTGCATCAATGTTCATAAGGGAAATTGCTTTGAAGTTCTCTTTCTTTGGTCTTTGTGAGATTTAGGTATAAGCATAATTGGGATTTCATAGAACAAACTGGGTAGTGTTTCTTCTCTTTCTATTTTGTGGAATTGTTTGAAGAGTGTTGGTATTAGGACTTCTTTGAAGGTCTGATAGAATTCTCCACTAAACCCATCTGATCCTGGGCTTTTTTTGGTTGGAAGACTATTAATGATTGCTATTTATTTAGGTGTTATAGGACTGTTTTGATGGTTTATCTGATTCTGTTTTAACTTTGGTACCTGGTATCTGTCTAGAAAATTGTCCATTTCATCCAGATTTTCCAATTTTGTTGAGTATAGATAGGCTTTTTTAGTAGGATCTAATGATTTTTTTTAATTTTCCACGGTTTCTGTTGTTATGTCTCCCTTTTCATTTTTTATTTTATCAATTTGGATACTGTCTCTGTGCCCTCTGGTTAGTCTGGCTAAGGGCTTATCTATCTTGTTGATTTTCTCAAAGAACCAGCTCTTGGTTTTGTTGATTCTCTGTATAGTTCTTTTTTTTCTATTTGGTTGATTTCAGCCCTGAGTTTGATTATTTCCTGCCATCTACTCCTCTTGGGTGTATTTGCTTCTTTTTGTTCTAGAGCTTTCAGGTGTGCTGTTAAGGTGATAGTGTATGCTCTCTCCAGTTCCTTTTTGGAGGCACTTAGAGCTATGAGTTTTCCTCTTACTACTGCTTTCATTGTGTCCCATACATTTTGGTGTGATGTATCTTCATTTTCATTAAATTCTAAAAAGTCTTTAATTTCTTTCTTATTTCTTCCTTGATCAAGTTATTGAGTAGAGTGTTGATCAGCTTCCGTGTGTCTGTGGGCTTTCTGTTGTTTTTGTTGGTATTTAAGACCAGCCTTAGTCCATGGTGATCTGATAGGGTCCATGGGATTATTTCAATCTTCTTGTATCTGTTGAGGCCTATTTTGTGACCACATGGTCAATTTTTGAGAAGGTACCAAGAAGTGCTGGGAAGAACATATATTCTTTTCTTTAGGATGAAATGTTCTATAAATATTTCTTAAAACCATTTTGTCCATAACATCTGTTAGTTTCACTGTGTCTCTGTTTACTTTCTGTTTCCATGATCTGTCCATTGCTGATACTGGGGTGTTAAAGTCTCCCAGTAGTATTGTGTGGGGTGTGATGTGTGCTTTGAGCTTTAGTAAAGTTTCTTTTATGAATGTGGGTGCCCTTGCATTTGGAGCATAGTATTGAGAGTTCATATTGGTAGATTTTTTTTCCTTTGACCAATATGAAGTGTCCTTCCTTATCTTTTTTGATAACTTTTGGTTAAAAGTTTATTTTATTCAATATTAGAATGGCTACTTCATCTTGATTCTTAGGGCCATTTGTTTGAAAAATTATTTTCCAGCCCTTTACTCTGAAGCAGTGTCTGTCTTTGCCACTGAGGTGCATTTCCTGTATGCAGCAAAATGCTGGGTCCTATTTATGCATCCAGTCAGTCTGTCTTTTTTTTTTTTTTTTTTTTTTTTGGTTTTTTTCGAGACAGGTTTTCTCTGTGTAGTTCCGGCTGTCCTGGAACTCACTCTGTAGACCAGGCTGGCCTCGAACTCAGAAATCCACCTGCCTCTGCCTCCCAAGTGCTGGGATTACAGGCGTGCGTCACCACGCCCGGCTGCTAGTCTGTCTTTTTATTGGGGAATTGAGTCCATTGATGTTAAGAGATATTAAGGAAAAGTGATTATTTCTTCCTGTTATTTTTGCTGTTAGAGGTGAAATTATGTTTGTGTTGCTATCTTCTTTTGGATTTGTTGAAAGAAGATTACTTTCTTCCTTTTTCTAGGGTAAAGTACTATGTCCAATTTTCTGAGAAACCACCAAACTGATTTCCAGAGTGGTTGTACCAGCTTGCAATCCCACCAGCAGTGGAGGAGTGTTCCTCTTTCTCCACATCCTCGCCAGCATCTTCTGTCACCTGAGTCTTTCATTTTAGCCATTCTGACTGGTATGAGATGGAATCTCAGGGTTGTTTTGATTTGCATTTCCCTGATGACTAAGGATGTTGAACATTTCTTTAGGTGCTTCACAGCCATTCGAGTTTCCTCAGTTGAGAATTCTCTGTTTAGCTCTGTACCCCATTTTTAATAGGGTTATTTGGCTCTCTGGAGTCTAACTTCTTGGGTTCTTTTTATATATTGGATATTAGCCCTCTATCAGATGTGGGATTGTTAAAGATCTTTTCCCAATCTGATGGTTGCCATTTTGCCCTTAATGTTTTTAATATTCTTTCTTTGTTTAGTGCATTTGGTGTTTTGATTATTATGTGACGGTAGAAATTTCTGTTCTGGTCCAGTCTATTTGGAGTTCTGTAGGCTTCTTGTGTGTTCATGGGCATCTCATCTCTTTCTTTAGGTTAGGGAAGTTTTCTTCTATAATTTTGTAGAAAATATTTACTGGCCCTTTAAGTTGGAAATCTTCACTCTCTTCTATACCTATTATCCTTAGGTTTGATCTTTTCATTGTGTCCTGGATTTCCTGGATGTTTCAGGTCAGGAGCTTTTTTGCCTTTTGCATTTTCTTTGACTGTTGTGTCAATGTTTTTCTACATTATCCTTTGCATCTGAGATTCTTTCTTCTATCTCTTGTATTCTGTTGTTGAGCTTGCATCTATGACTCCTGATCTCCTTCCTAGGTTTTCTATCTCCAGGGTTGTCTTCCTTTGTGATTACTTTGTTTCTATTTCCATTTTTAAATCTTGGATAGTTTTGTTCATTTCCTTCACCTGTTTGTGTTTTCCTATAATTCTTTAAGGGATTTTTGTGTTTCCTCTTTAAGGGCTTCTAGCTGTTTACCTGTGTTCTCCTGTATTTCTTTAAGGGAATTATTTATGTCCTTCTGAAAGTCCTTTATCATCATCATGAGAAGTGGTTTTAGATATGAATCTTGCTTTCCCATTGTGATGGTGTATCTAGGACTTGCTATGGTGGGAGAATTGAGTTCTGATGATGCCAAGTAACCTTGGTTTCTGTTGCTTATGTTCTTATGCTTGCCTCCTGCCATCTGGTTGTCTCTAGTGCTACCTGCCCTCGCTATATCTGACTGGAGCCTGTCCTTCCTGTGATCCAAGTTGTGTCAGAACTCTTCAGAGTTCAGCTGTCTCTGTGATCCTGTGATTCTGAGATCCTGGTGTGTCCAAGCTCCTAGCAGTCAAGCTACCTCTGGGACCCTGAGATCCTGGTGTGACCTAGCTCCTGGGATCCTGGGATCCTGAGACCCTGGGATCCTGGGCATGCTAGAATGCCTGGGAGTGCAGCTTCTTCTGAGTGTTATGGGACTGGCTGCGGAGTTCTTGCCCAAGTTCTGCTCAGTGCACCTACCTGCTCAGACTAGAAGGAAGCCAGAAAGGGCTCCTGGGTCCCTGGGTCACACTGGTCCCAGTTACTCCCAGTGTTGGGGCAGATGTTGTGTCATCCTCACCTCTGATCCTATGATCCTGGGTGTGTTAGAGAGCCTGGGAGTAGAGCTTACTCCGGGTGTTGTGGGGCTGGCTGTAGAATTCATGCCCAAGGTCTCTGCATATAGTATCTTATTCCACTAGAATTAATGAGAAAAAGACTCTACTTTCATCATAAATCATGTAAACATAAATTGTGTGGATGTTTGTCTGAAGATGCAGACAATAATCAAAGTTGGAGCACAGCATGCAGACTTCTCAGGAAGACATCCTGTCTATATTCTGTGTAATAACCCTCAAATAGCATCTGATGTTCTTTCTGTTAACATTGGAATAATTTTTGTGCAATTGTTCTCTTACTTTGGCATTTTGGTAGTTAAATTGAGCAATGAAAGGATTTTACATTTGTGTTGTCATCTGATACCATTCATTTTTCTTGCATTCAAAAATCCACTGGTTCTTTTTAACAAATGAAGTTAAGAAAAACCTTAGTTTATCTGAAGCAGCTTATTCCTTTAAATCTGAAACCGAGGACTCCAAACTCCTGGACTATTTTTAAAAATCCATTAAGCAAAGCCTACTTATTTCATGTTCTTGTCAATATCTCTTTAACAATAGAATTGCAAATGGAAGAAGATATGTCATTTAAGTAATTCTTGTCAGAAGGACTTGATCTCATTTTTAAAAAAAAACAATGAAAAATTTATTCATTTATGTGTCAAAGCTATTCTTGGAAGAAACATTTCTTACAAACAGAAAAAAATGTGACTTGAAGTGAATAAGTGTTTTGGCACTTGACATGACTATCATTTAAGTCTTGAAGAATGTGATACTTTCACATGGATATCACTAAATACTCCTGAACAAGTGGCATCATCATGTGCAGTCATAAGGAAAGGCATAATTAGATGGTTCTGCTGTGTCATCAATGGACAACATATAAAAAATTAAAAAAATATATTGTTGAGCAGTGGTGGCACACACCTGTATTCCCAGAACTTGCAAAGCAGAGGCAGGTGGATCTCTGAGTTCTAGGCCAGCCTCGTCTACTGAGTGAGTTCCTGAACAACCAATACTACACAGAGAAACCCTGTCTTAAATAAATAAATAAATAACTTTAAAAAGAAATAAAAATAAACAATGTTAATCAAGAAATGCAATGTGAGTCGGCCATGATAGTATCTGCCTATAATCCCAAAACTCAGCAGGTGGAAGCAGGAGAATAGAGGATTTAAGGCAAACCTGGGCTACATAAGACTCAGTCTCAAATGGGGGCTGGAGATGTAGCTCAATGCATAGAGCACTTACGTAGCATGCACAAAGTCCTGAGTTTGATTCCTAGCACTGCTTAAAACTGATCATGGAGCACATGCCTGTAATCCCAGAGTTGGAGACAGGAGGGTCAGAAAGGCAAAGCCATCCTTGGCTACACAGCAAGTTCCAAGCCAATGAATGACATGAAACTGTGTCTCAAAGAGGAGGGGGAAGAAGAAAAGAAAGAAGGAAGGGAGGGAGGACAGAAGAAAGAAAGGAAGGAAGGAGAAAAGAGAAATGATGTAATCTTGAAGAATGGAAAACAAAGAATGCTACTTTTGTGCACATTAATAAATCAGAATTTATGAACAATTCTCAGAGTAGTTAACTTTATAAAATTTATGTTCACTATAATAATTCATAATGCTACTAATAGCTAACATGTTTTCTCACTCATGAATGTCAGTTGAATAAAGCACCAAAATTAATTAGATGTGACTAAGGTAGCAGTTATTTCACAATGTAAAATGAACACAGGCTGCAACTCCAAAGACATTTTACAGGCAAATTCTTCAAATCTAAAACTATTACAAACAAGCCATTGCATAAAATAAGTAAATAATCATTCAATTTAGATGTATATAATTAAATTAGGAAATCAACAAATAATTTTGAATGTAAGTACATCCCATATGAACATTTTCCTTTTTTATCAATACAGATATGCATAAGCAGTGAGAATTCAAATTTCAGAGAATTACTTGTATTTTTATTCAATAAATCCAACAATCCCATTCATACTGATAAGGGATCCCAATCTAGCAGTCACAACATAAAGCACACACTTGAAGAACTTTAGTATAAATGTAACTCTGAGAAATTCCTTTCTTTGCCTCTCATGGAAATATGAAAGCGATTTTAGGTCCCAATGCACATAGTGTACTAAAGTAGTAGGCTTAACTTTAAGGCATCAAAGAGTTTGCTTTAACTGAAAAGAAAGATCTCTGGAAACATGCTTGAATGAAATGTTGAGTAGACTAGTGCTGGCAAGGCCAAAGGAAACCACTAATTTGGGGAGGATTAAGAAAGTCATTCTTTCCATGAAGAGCAAGGAGGAATGTAAAATAAAGGTAAAGAGAAGCAGGATTTGAATAAGAAAAAAATCTTTCTTCTATCAAATTAAAAACTTAAACAGACAGACTTATGGTCACTTGATCTTTGATAAAGGAGCCACAACCATCCGGTGGAATAAAGATAGCCTTTTCAACAAATGGTGCTGGTTCAACTGGAGGTCAACATGCAGAAGAATGCGAATTGACCCACTCTTATCTCTTTGCACTAAGATCAACTCCAAGTGGATCAAGGACCTCCACATAAAACCAGACACACTGAAACTATTAGAAAAGAAACTTGGGAAGACCCTGGAGGACTTGGGCACAGGGGAAAAGTTCCTGAACAGAACACCAATAGCTTACACACTAAGATCAAGAATCGACAAATGGGACCTCATAAAATTACAAAGTTTCTGCAAAGCAAAGGACACTGTCAGAAGGACAAAATGGCAACCAACAAAGTGGGAAAATATCTTCACCAACCCCACATCCGACAGAGGGCTAATATCCAATATATACAAAGAACTCAAGAAGTTAGACCGCAAAGAACCAAATAATGTTTGTTTCAAAAAATGGGGCACAGAGCTAAACAAAGAATTTTCACCAGAAGAAATTCGGATGGCCGAGAAACACCTTAAAAGATGTTCAACATCATTAGTCATCAGAGAAATGCAAATCAAAACAACCCTGAGATTCCACCTCACACCAGTCAGAATGGCTAAGATTAAAAACTCAAGAGACAACAAATGCTGGAGAGGATGTGGAGAAAGAGGAACACTCCTCCACTGTTGGTGGGATTGCAAAATGGTAAAACTGCTCTGGAAATCAGTTTGGCGTTTCCTCAGAAAATTGGGCATGTCACTTCCAGAGGACCCTGGCATACCACTCCTGGGCATATACCCAGAGGATTCCCCTGCATATAATAAAGACACATGCTCCACTATGTTTATAGCAGCCTTGTTTATAATAGCCAGAAATTGGAAGGAGCCCAAATATCCCTCCAAGGAGGAATGGATACAGAAAATGTGGTATATTTATACAATGGAATACTACTCAGCAATTAAAAATAATGAATTCATGCAATTTGTAGGTAAATGGTTAGACCTGGAAAATATCATCCTGAGTGAATTAACCCAATCACAAAAGAATGCACATGAAATGCAATCACTGATAAGTGAATATTAATGAGCCCAGAAGCCCTAAATACTCAAGACACAAATAGCAAGTTGAATGATTCCCAAGAAGAAGAAAGGAGAGGACCCTGGGCCTGTAAAGATTGCATCCAGTTTAGTAAAGAAACCAAGGGGGGAGGGGGAATGATTGGGGAATAGTTGGGGGGGAGAGGAACTATGGGAAGTATGGTGGGTGGGAACTGGGAAAGGGGAAAGCCTTTGGAATGTAAACATAGAATATAGAAAATTAAAAAAAACTTAAACAGAGACAGAAGGCAGTTGGGTATATAGATTTGAAGCAAGAAAAGAGAAGGTCAATGTGTTATGAGGAACTGGTGGCAGAGGTGCCATAGTAATCAGTGTCAGCAATACTAAAGACATAGCTGCCTCATTGAAAACAGGATCCCATCTCCAGTGCTCCAGATCTCACTGTATAGCTATGCACATTAGAGAAAACACCTTGTCTAAGCCTGGCAGAATCCTAGCTGGCTTTCAGGGATCCTGGTATGGACCAAGATGAGTAGATTTGTTTATATTCTGCCTATGAAGCAAAGGAGGACTTGAGCCAAAGCAAGAGTGACCAGAAGTTTGAAATGTATAAGAGAAAGCCTGGGTTATGGATAGGAGTTTCTGATTAAATAAGTGTAGAGTAGCAAGTTGAATTGTTATGGCCTGGTTCTACCAAGCAGGATCAGATTAAGAGCTATCCTCATGTGTACTGGGTAGAGTACTGGCCTTGTTATGGGTGAGGCCAGAACAAAAACTGTGTCTGTGGGGGTGACTTGAACAGTCACAAAAAATGAGCAGAACAGAAGTAAAGGGCTCTTGAGACATGTACAGGGTAGCCCACTCACTACATGAGGCAGCACTTCTGGGTCACATTTGAGTTAGTGCAGGCTTGCTCAGGGATCAAGGTTCAAGGAGGAAGCTTTATTTTCTGTGATGTGCTTCTCTATGTAATCCAAACTGGTCTTGAATGTGTGGTAACTCCTACCTCAGCATCACATGTGCTAAGTTACAGACATGAGTCACACCCTGGCTAGCTTAAGGAAGATGTTGTATAGATTGTTAGAAATCTGGAAGTGTGGGTTTCCACAGAGACAGAGGGCATCCAAGTTGCAAAATATCGCCAAGTCAAATCTTGGTTTTCAGATGAAGGGCTAATGAGATGACTCACCACCCCTTCAAATATATTCACCAACATCAGTTTGGTTTTACGGTGCACTCCAGAAGTATAAGGGAGCACAGATGATTCAGACAGGGTCCCTACCCCTAAGCAAGTCACAGAATTGAGGGCCAGCCATGGGAGACAATTTCATTCATAGCTTGATTCTGAATCTCTAATTGGAGACTACATACTTAGATCTTTCTCATCCTTATGCCATTTTCCCATATATCACAGCAATATATACATATACGCATGTGTGCATACATGTATTGTAGGCATATATCACCACATTCAGCTTTTTTAAAAATTAACAAAACACCCTTTTATCTCTATTCCATACTGCAAAGAAATACAATCAGTGGGTGACAGGCATTGTCTCATCTTTGGGACTCCTCGTTGATTTTGACATAGTACATTTGACTGGGAAGTTTGCACACTTGTTCTCACAGGAAATGATCATCTCTGTGGCCATGCTAGGCTCCTTCTCAATGTCCCAAAGCAATGTCAACATCAGTGGCAGCAGTTGTTAAAAGAACTACCCAGATATCTCTTGTCCTCTGTAGGCCATCTATATACACGAGAGATGAGAGAGCAACGCCGCAATGCTAAGTGATGTGGAGGTTATTCCCGGGGCTCCCAACTTGTTTTTATTGGATGTATATTATAAAGTGGAAACTGAGGCTGAAGTTCAAGGGAGCAAAGGTTTGCACCAAGATTGCATAAGCAAAGAAATTTACTCTTCGTAGACTGAGAGAGACCAAGATAGGACAATTATATGGCTGCTTCTAAGGAGTGCTTGATAAGGTAGTTGGGGTAGAGTGGGATATTTACAAGAAATTACCTAAAGAGTAGTTATGAAAGTGATTTCAAGAATTTGAAAGGTATTTATGGGGCCAGATCCAAGGAGTTATCCATAGGACAGATACAATACTATCCCAAAGAACAATGGACAATACAGTTGAATTTCCCTCATGTGTCCCTTATCTGGCTCAGTAGACAGATGTCACAGGGTGGACACAGTACTTTTCCACTTAAGCTAAGACTTAAAGATGGGGTTAAAGTAAGAGGAAGGCATTTTATAGTTAACAAAGCTATTGTTTCATCCTTTCAAATCCTCCTCTTGGAGTTTTAAAATATACATTATCTGAAGAGTAAGACCAGAGATTGACTTTCTCTAGGCTGCTTCCTGGTGATTAGGGAGGGAGAGAGAGAGAGAGGCGGGGGGGGGGGAGGTAAGAAGGTCATTCTATTTGAGAGTATATGTGGAAGCCAGAAGTCAACTTTGAGTATCATTCCTTAGGAGCTTGTTTTCTCCAGACAAGATCTTTCTCTAGAACTTTGGCCTCACCACTAGCTCAGGGACCCACCTACCTACATTTCCACAGTGCTGGGATTACAAGAATGCATCACCATACCTGGCCTGTTACACTGGTGCTAGGGATCAGATTTAGGAGCTCTTTTTTGCATAGTAAACAGTTAGCAACTAAACCACCTCTTCAGCCTCATTGTTTAATTTCATGCTTAGATGGCTTAAGTGCTTTCACAGGAGGGATAGAGTGGGTTAGCGTAACAAAAGAGATGGAATTAATTCTGAGAAAACATATAAAAGAAAATGATTTATTTTACCTGTTGAAGAAGAGCTTGCTAGTAAACTATGTGCAAGAATCCAGTGGTCTGAAACCTTAATCTGTTTTAGAACTTGGTGGGGAGGTTGGCATGACTAGAAAGAGAGGTGGGTCTAAAGTGGGTATCCTAAATATTTAGCTGAAGTGGGTGTGGTGAAAATAACTCCAAAGGATTCCTTTTGAGGTGGTTAAAGGGTTTGTACTGTTCTTGATAGGTCCTAAAGGAGGAATCAATCTTCCGTTTCACGTTCAAAGTGGAGTGTGGGGAAGGTATGAGAAGATATTGATCATCATTCTCCATCAACATACTTCTAGCAAGCTCTAAAACAGTTATTAACCAAAGAAAGGTGTTTGGTAGGAACATGAGGGTGGAGGGAAGAGATCTACTGTATATTAGCACTCAAGGACTTAAGTGTAAAAAGCATCCTAGTGTGGCTGCAAATCTTCAAAAAGCTAAAGGCAAAATCTGGGGACAACTTGTTAAATATAATTCAGAGGCATGTGTAAATTTTGGATTGTTTGTCTGGAGTGGTTTGTGGGGGAAGAAGTCAAGTTTCCCATAGGACTTCATATAGTTTCAAAATAAGTCTGTAATTAGAGATACAGTTGCTAAAGGTGATATGAGGCCAAGAAAGTTCTAAGGTCCTTTTTTTTTTTTAATGTGTGGGGGTTGTAAGGCAACAATGAAGTGTTTTCTCTGCATTATAACAAACCTTTACACTGGTGTGAAGAGGAGCCCCTAGTAACAAGGAGTCCCTAGCTTGAGACATGGCCTGAGACAACTTGTATCCCTATTCTCCTAGGAAATTTAGGAAGGCGATGGTACTGTGAGGAGACATTGGAAGAGAAGAACTACAAAGAAATACTGTCAACATATTAGAAAAGGATGTGCTAAGGAAAAGAAAGCTCCAAAGCAAGAACCTATCCAAATAATGTAAGTTGTCTGTAATCTTTGGAGAAGGATCATCTGTGAGCTGTTGGGAGTGGTGGCTGTCAAAATTAGTCCGGGTGCGGGCAAAAGTATCCAGAGACTCAAGAGACAGGACAATGAGGAAAATAGCATCTTTCCAGTCTGAAACAGTGAAATAGGGTGTGATGCAGCAGAGGATATGGGATGGGGACAACCAGGTATAGAAGAAAATCTCATTAATGATGGATATTGAGCTAGATGGAAAGAGCCACCAGAGTCCTTTACAGTGGGAATAGAAGGGTTTGCGTGGGAATTAGGATACTAGATTTTAAGAATCTGAAACAAGACACTGGAGCCCTTTGAAGGACTTCAGTTTGAGGGGGTATTGAGGTGGAAATGAGGGTAGTCTATTCAGTATATAGAAAATGGGAATAACTTTAGAGACATTGCTGGAGTTCAGGTATCCCAGACAGAAGCAGAGTGCTATTAATGGGAGGGGGTATACTGAAGGATAGAGAGGCTTGGGAAGTCCTGATTTGTCACAGTTAATAGATCAAGGAAATGAGGAGGAGGCAACCCACGACCTATATGTAGTCTGCAGATTGGATATAGTGTCTCTTCATAACAAAAGAACTGAGCAGATGAGACAAGGAAGGACTGGCAGGCACAGGTCATTGACCCAAACTATTAAGATACACAGGAAAAGAAATTCAGGAAGGGTGGAACAGGTGACCCTAATTTTCTAATAGGTCGCCACCATCTTGGCTCCTGTGACCAAGCAGCCAGCTCAGCCAGGTACACAGGGAACAACAGAGTGAATGATCACTCAGGACACAGTCCACCTGGGTTCCTTCTGCACATATGACCTGGGGGCTCTGCAGCTGTCTGGGCACGTATCCTGCAAGGGAGCATCTGACCTGCAGGGAGTCCTGCACTTAGAGGCAGCCCTGCTCTCAGAGACCTGTGCCACATCTCACACAGGGAAGATCCCACTTCCTGATACTCTCTAGAGAAGTGGCAGGAGCAAGTTAATGGCCACTGCCCCATCCATCGGATGTGGTAGACCTGTGCCACATCTGACACGGGGATCCCACTTCCTGATAATCTCTGGAGAACTGGCAGGAACAGGTTATTTGACCTGTGCCCCTTCTGACACGGGGAAGAGCTTACTTCCTGATACTCTCTAGATAGATATGTACTTCATAGATATAGAAAGAGCAATTCTCAAATTCATCTGGAATAACAAAAAATCAAGGATAGCAAAAACTATTCTCCACAACAAAAGATCTCCTGGGGGAATCATCATCCCTGACCTTAAGCTCTACTACAGAGCAGTAGTGATAAAAAACTGTTTGGTATTGGTATGAAGACAGGCAGGAAAATCAATGGAATAGAATTGAAGACACAGAAATGAACCCACACACCGTACGGTCACTAGATATTTGACAAAGGAGTTAAAAACATCGAAAAAAGATAGCATTTTTAACAAATGGTGCTGGATCAATTGGAGGTCAGCATGCAGAAAAATGCAAATCGACCCATTCTTATCTCCTTGTACAAAGCTCAAGTCCAAGTGGATCAAGGATCTACATATAAAATCAGATACACTGAAGCTTATAGAGGAGAAAGTGGAGATGAATCTTGAACACATGGGCACAGGGGGAAAGTTCCTGAACAGAACACCAATGGCTTATGCTATAACAAGAATCAACAAATGGGACCTCATAAAGCTGCAAAGCTTCTGTAAGGCAAAGGACACAGTCAATAGGACAAAACAGCAACCAGCAAATTGGGAAAAGATCTTTACCAACCCTACATCCAAAAGAGGACTAATATCCAATGTATACAAAAAACTCAAGAAGTTAGTCTCCAGAGAACCAAATAACCCTATTAAAAAATGGGGTACAGAGATAAACAGGGAATTCTCAACTGAGGAAAATCAAATGGCGCTAAAGCACCTAAAAAAAATGTTCAGAATCCTTAGTTATCAGGGAAATGCAAATCAAAACAACACTGAGATTCCACCTTATACCAGTCAGAATGGCTAAGATGAAAAACTCAGGGGACAGCAGTTGCTGGAGAGGATGTGGGGGAAAAGGAACAGTTCTCCATTGTTGGTGGGATTGCAAGCTTATAAAACCACTCTGGAAATCAGTTTGGCAATTCCTCAGAAAATTAGACATAGTACTACCAGTGGATCCAACTATACTACTCCTGGACATATACCCAGAAGATGCTCCTACATGTAATAAGGACACATGCTCCACTATGTCCATAGCTGCCTTATTTATAATAGCCAGAAGCTGGAAAGAACCCAGACGTCCCTCAACAGAGGAATAGATACAGAAACTATGGTATGTATATACAATGGAGTACTAATCAGCTATTAAAAACAATGGATTCATGAAATTCTTAGTCAAATGGATGGAAATATAAAGTGTCATCCTGAGCGAGGCAACCCAATCACAAAAGAATATACATGGTATGCACTCACTAATAGGTGGATGTTAGCCCAAAAGCTCAAAATAAACAAGTTACAATTCACCAAGCTCAAGAAGAAGGAGGACGTAAGTGGGGGTGCTTCGGTTCCTCTAAGAAAGGGAACAAAATAGACACAGGAGCAATATGGGAGACAATGTGTAGAGCAGAGACTGTAGCAAAGGCCACCCAGAGACTGCCCTACCTGGGGATTCATCCTATAAACAGTCAACAAACCCTGACACTACTATGGACAACAAGAAGTGTTTACCAAAAGGAGCATGCCATGGTTGTCTCTGGAGGGGCCCTGCCAGAGCCTTACAAATACAGAGGCAGATGCTAACAAGCAACTATTGGACTGGGCATGGGGTCCCCAATGGAAGAGCTGGAGAATGGTCCAGAGGATCTGAAGGGGTTTACAGCCCCATGGGAAGAACAATGATTTTGGCGACCCAGATGTTCCAAGACTCCCAGGGACTGAACCATCAACCAAGGGGCACACATGGTTCCAGCCAAAAATGTGGCAGAGGAAGGCCTTATTGGGCATCAGTGGGAGTAAAGGTCCTTGGTCGGGTAAAGGCTCAACAGAGGCCCGAACAAAGGGAGTGTGTTGGGTGGAGAGACATATACATGAAGGTAGGGGAAAAGAGGAAGGACAGGGGTTGGGAGTCTTAGGAGAGGGGGCATATTGGGAAAGGTTTTACCATAGCCAATGTATATTTATTTTTATTAATAATAAAATAAAAAAAAACTCTTTACCTGCCATAGACAGAAATTACCCTGGAATCAGCCAACCAGATGACGGAACTATGCTGGGATAGGAGAGTTTTGTATAGGAGCTCCGGTGGATAAATCACTGGAAATGGGTCAGTCTTAACCTCTGAAGTTCAGTCTTCGTGTTTGATGGCTCTCCCCTTCTTTTGAGGGAAGGGCACTCACTCTTCCAACGTGCATCTACTTTTTTTATAATTACTTATCTACTTTCCAAACACTGCCCCCTTCCAAGTACCCCCCTCACAGAGACCCTGCCCATCCCCCATCCTCCTATGAAAGGGTGCCCTGCTCTAGATATCCCCCAGGCCTTGGTGTAGCAAGTCTCTGCCAGATTAGGCTCATCCTCTCCCACTGAAGTCAGGATGAGAACCCCACAGGAGGACCAACAGGGTCAACTAACCCGGACCTCTGAGAGCTCTCAGAGACTGAGCCACCAACCAAAGAACACACAGAGGCTGGAAGGAGGCCCCAGCACATAGTTAGCAGACGTGCAGCTCAGTCTCCGTGCCGACATAACATGGCATTTGCTCCTTAGGGTAACTGTCTTGCCGAGAGTGGAGGCGGAAATAGCAGAAGCAATGAGTAGGCCTAACTTTGATCTTGGGGCTTCTTGGTGTCTCTGTTATCATCATTAAAAACAAGTTTCCAGGATTGGAGAGATGGCTCAGTGGCTAAGAGCACTCATTGCTCTTTCAGAGGTCCCATGTTCAACTCCAAGCACCTACATGACAGCTCACAACTGTCTGGAACTCCAGTTCCAGGGGATCAAACACCCTCTTCTGTCCTCTGTGGCCACCAACTATGCATGCAGGCAAAACATCAGTACTCATGATTTTACTACAGACAGGTGTTGTGTGAATTGAAAATTATCTATTGGAATTCCTTCAAAGTAGGGCTTTTCTTCTAAGTTGTTAAAAAAATATATTAAACTTTAAGGTAACTATATAAAAACAGATTTTTTGAGGTATGGTTTTCATTTATATTTGTTATAGTTGAAGTAGAGTGAGTTGTAGAGTGGGTAGAACTGGCATTGCATTTCCATTGCTTGCATGCTGGTTCCATGTATTTTAATGTGTCACCCCATCCCCCACAGGACACAGAAGCTTACTGAATCCAGGCTCAGTCCAGCTGATTCTTCCTTCTACAGCAATGAAGGAAAGACACAGGTTTTAAAATGGCTTGAATAGAAACACACACACACACACACACACACACACACACACACACCATCATTTGAGACAGGGTGGAAGGTCACCAGGGAACCGAGCCTGGAGTTATTACCAAAATATATACCTACCATTAAAAATAAGCACTACACTGATGCCCTCCCACAGGTATAAAATCGTTATTTTTCATACTCTTGACTTGGTTCTTCATAGAACCACCAAGTCCAGGGTCCCTTGAAGACAGGATAAATACAGAGGTGGGGGTTGAGGAGACCTGGTGAGGCCTGGAATCAGCTCTTCCACCTGGGCACAAGTGAGAGGTGGATAGAAACCAAACTTTGGCACAAAATTTGGAGGTGGAAATGCCCCGACAGTTTCAATGCTGTTTCTCCTGATAGGGCAGGTAGAGGCTGTGCCAGCTTGAGTCCCAATTGTGGGCTGGCCACCAGGAAGGAAGAGAAGAGCATAGGTGCATAGAAACTAAGAGTACACGCATACCATTGTATCGGGGCTATAAAAAGTTACATCAAAGTGCACAACAAAAATGGGGAAAGTTTGGGATTCTACTGGAAATATTGCTAGGAATGGGATTGCAGCCACACAAAACATCATGAAAGCTTTACAGCCCAGGACGGCATGGGCGCTCTGGTCTGCCTATCAACTTAGAAGAATCAGGTCACTTGATTACAAGGTAAGGAGTGGCAGCCACAGCTTTTGAGCAGCCTAGGAATCCTATGGTACAGGTCACCTCATTCAGCTGGAGGTCAAAACAGACCCTGGTGGCCTGAGTAGGTGAATTGTGGGGTGCTAGTGTATAAGGCCCAAGAAGGCCGCTGTGTTCTAGGGACTGGTGAGACCTCACACCTGGGCCTTTCCAGGCACAGGCCCCTGCACAGACTGCAAAACAAGCTAGATTTATTGTTTATTATTTATTACTTAATTCTCTTTAGTTTATTTTAGTTTTGTGGGGTTTTGGTTTCAAAACAGGATTTCTCTGTGTAGCCCTTAGCTGTCCTGTAGTCCAGGCTGGTCTTGAACTCACAGAGACCCACCTGCCTTTGCCTCCCGAGTGCCAGGACTAAAGATGCATGCCAACATGCCTGACTAAGTTTTAATTTTTAAAAGAACTGGTAGACTGATTCTTTTTTAAAATATACATCTGGTCTGTAAGGTTATTTTAGTTGATGTTTTTTCATTAAGGCAGAATTACACCTTGCTTCTCTCCCTGACTTCTCTCCCTCCAGCCCCTCCCAGGCCTTACTGTCAAGTTGATGGACTCTTTTTGTTATTACCATTACATGCATATCTATGTATATATGTGTATGTGTGATCCCAAGATCCTGAGTCCATTTTGTTGTTTGAGTAGATATGGTTTCTATTCTGACCATTCTGCTTCAAACAACCAATAAGTATATGGGCTTACCCTTGGGAGAGGCTAATTCTCCCAGAACTCATTAGTTGTCTATAGTCCTCTGTCTGGTGGTAGAATCCAGGGAAAATTTTCTCTCCTATGTCAAAACCTCCATTGATATTGGCATTGTTCTGGTTTTGTTTATACAGCCATTTCTAGAAGGAACTGTTTCACGGCAGACTTCCAGCTATTCTCACTTTTACAATCCTTCTACGCTCTCTCCCTCAATGTTTCCTGAGCAATAGATGCAAGAACTGAGCTTTAGATGTGTCCGCTGGGCCTGAGCTCCCCCAATCCGCTATTCTCTGCAGTGTGTCCAGTTGTGGTTTCCTACGATGGTCTCCATTTGCAGTAGAGAGAAGCTTCTGGTAGCTACATTTATCTGTGGGTATAAGGATAAGAATTAAAATGTACTAGGAATTATGCTGGTCTAGCAAAGTGGCAACAGTACATTTTTTTTTTCTGCAGTCCATAACCTCACTAGCCCCATGAAGCTGACTAAGTTTCAAGTACCAGGTGTGATTTCCCTCCTATTGAGTGGGCTTTAAGTCTATGACAGAGCTGTTGGTTGCCACTAGCATGTGAGTACCACTTATTCTACCTGCAGGGACATCTTTCCATGATGGCAATTGTTCTGGTTCATAGGTAAGACTGGGTAGGACTGTTTAAGTGCTCTTCCTTGACAGCTTCCATGGTATTTTCTGGAACAATGGAAGCTAGACCATAGGAAAGAGGTTTTCAGGTCACATCCAGCTCAAGATTGTGTAACCTAACTGTCTGGTGTATTCAACAATAGGGTCTATCCTCAACCCCTGACAGGCAACCAAGGGCTACAACTATTGTTTTCAGAGTCACAACCATTTAAACCAGGCTTGGTACTGGGGTATTATTATTATTATTATTATTATTATTATTATCATTATCATTATTATTTTAAAAAGGATTCCTCACACTTTCTAACCAGTTTCTGTTCCCTCCATTTCTCCCACTACCACTTCCTTCCCTCTCCTCCCATTAGTAAAAAGCACAAAAGAATACACATGAAATGCAATCACTGATAAGTGGATATTAATGAGCCCAAAAGCTCTGAATACTCAAGACACAATTAGCAAATCAAAAGATTCCCAAGAAGAAGGAAGGAGAGGACCCTGGTCCTGAAAAGACTGGATCCAGATTTGTAGGAGAGTACTAGAACAGAGAAACCGTGGGGGGGGGTGATTGGGGAATGGGTGGAGGGAAGAGGACTTATGGGACATATGGTGAGGGGGGAACTGGGAAAGGGGAAAGCCTTTGGAATGTAAACAAAGAATATAGAAAATAAAGAAAAAAAAGCAGGCCTCTAAAAAACAGCATGACAAAACAAAATACAATCAGGCAAGGCAAAAGTCCTCACACCAAGGCTAAAAAAGAAAACCCAACAGGATGAAAAGAGTCTCATCATCAGGCAAAAAGTCAGAGACATAACTGGGCTATTTTTTAATCTATGATTCTTGTGGGAAACACTGTCAGTCTCTAGAAGTCATTATGGAGACTCCTCAAAAAGCAAAAAATAAGGGGCTAGAGAGATGGCTCAGTGGTTAAGAGCACTGACTGCTCTTCTGAAGGTCCTGAGTTCAATTCCCAGCAACCACGTGGTAGCTCACAACCATCTGCACAGCTACAGTGTACTCACATACATAAAATATATAAATCTTTTTTAAAGATAAAAATAAATCTACCAAATAATCCAAAACACACACACACACACACACACACACACACACACACACAATTATTTGTCCCACATTCCTTCTCTGTCTATATTGACCTCCATTTCTCTCCAAGTTGGACCCCTTCCCTATTTTTTGCTGTTTCTCACTCCATATTACTTGTGTACTGCTTGCTATTCCTGTCTCAAGCCCAACACCCACCAACTCACTCCACTTATGGTTTCTGTGGTAGCTATTCTTGCCTGTCAATTTGACTACTTCTGGGATTAATTAAATTCAAGTGGCTAGCCCTGTGAGGGAATTTGTTCTTAATTAAATAATTTGAAGTGAGAAAAATCACTTTTAATTCAGATTTTTTTTTTGTAGTTTTTCGAGACAGGATTTCTCTGTGTGGCCCTGGCTGTCCTGGAACTTACTCTGTAGACCAGGCTGGCCTCAAACTCAGAAATCCCCCTGCCTCTGCCTCCCAAGTGCTGGGATTACAGGTGTGCGCCACCACTGCCAGGCTAATTCAGATCTTTTGAGGCTGGAAAGATCCATCTTTAATCTGAGCCACACCTTCTGTTGGCAGCCTATATGAAGGACATAGAAGAAGGCAGCTTGCTCTCTCTTGGCCTGCTTGCTCTCACCTGGTTAGCAAGTCTATCCCTTCACTGGCATTAGAGCCTACTTCTTTGGGACTCTGGCATATACTAAAGACCAGCTGAGATGTCCAGCCTCTGGTACTGATAGACCTTCTGGAACCTTATCGTCATTATCCACTTGTCAGTTGTCAGACGTTTAATTTGTTTCCATTTCCTAGCCTACAGCAATAGTGAACACAGCTGAGCAAGTATCTATGGAGGAGGATGCCCCTTGGGCATATGCAGAAGGGGTAGAGCTGGGTTATGTGGTAGATTTATTATTCGCTTTTTGAGGATTCTCTATACTGACTTGCAGAGTAGCTGCACCAGTTTGCATTCCCACTGACATATCTGCAGTAGCAACTGTTGTCGGTGGACTCGTTAAAAATTGTCAGCATTGGTTTAGTTTACATTACCCTAATTGCCAAGGAAGTTACATGTTTTTTCTGAGGTATTTCATAGCCCTTTCTATTTTCTGTTGAAACTATCTACATCCGCAGTCCACTTTTTAATTGGGTTGTTTGTTTCCTTGACTATGTATTCTTTGAGTTCCTCATATATTGTAGATATTCATCTTCTGACAGATGTGTAGCTGGCAAAAATGCTCTCCCATTCTGTGGGCTTCCTCTTCACTTGATTATTTCCTTAGCTGCACAGAAGCTTTTCAGTTTTATGAGGTCCCTGTTGTCAATTGGTGACCTTAATTCCTGAACAAATGTGATCCTGTTGAGAAAGTCCTTTCCTTCATCTATCTCTTGAGGGAACTGCATATGTTTGCTTCTGGCAGCTTTGATGGTGCAGGCTTCAATTTGAAGTCATTGGTACATTTGGATCCAATTTTTGTGCAGAGTGACAGGTATGAATCTAATCCATTCATCCTCATATGGCCATAAAGTTTTCAGCTTTAGCCACCACTTGTTGAAGAACTTGGGCCCAGCTTTGTGAAGCAGTGCAGGGTTGAGCTATCAGAGGGTTTGGTGAAGCCCTGGTCTTCCTGGCCCTCACAAGGCAGCAGCATACTTTGGTGCTTTGACATTGTAATGTATGTTGGCTTCCATGCAGCTTGTTTGGGTGCCTCATGGCAGGCTGGGCCCAGCTACCTTCTCCTGAAGAGATCGTCTACCCGTTCCATATAACCATAGATACTGAAGGGAATAAAGGGGTTTGGCTGTGTGACTTCCAGTGTTCAGGTTGCCAACCAGCAAGATGGAATCCCTGACACTGTCAGCCTTGAAATGGCAAAGCAGCCTGCTGTAGCTGTAACTGCTGCCGATGATATGACTGGTGGAGGTTGGAGGGGAAGCAGAGAGTAGACGTTAGCATCAAAACACAATGCTGTCACCATGGCCTGCTCCAAGAAGCTGTCTGTTCCCCAAAGGCAGGCCTCAGAGAGCAGTCATGACTTTTGTACTTAATGTTGCAGACAGTGACGTGTCCGAGCTAAGATTCCAATGCTGTGATAAAGCATGACCAAGAGCAATGTGGGGAGGAAAGGTTACTTCAGCTTACGCCTCTCAGGTCGCCCTCTGTCACTAAGGGAAGCCAGGGAAGGAGCTCAAGGCAGGAAACTGGAAACAGGAACTAAAGCAGAGGTCATGGAGAAATGCTGTGTACTGGCTTGCTTGTATGGCTTTCTCAGCCTGCTTTCTTATATACCCCAAGACCACCTGCCTATGAATGGTGTCATCCACAGTGGGCTGGGCCCTGACACATGAATCACTAATCAAGACAATACCCCCCCACCTATTTACCTACAGGGTAACCTTATGAAGACAGTTTTTCAACTATGATTCCCACTTCCCAGATATAGGTCTAGGTTTATTGTCAAGTTGACAAAAATAAAACCCAACTGATACTGTGAACTTAGAAAAGTTGGAAGCCGGGCGTGGTGGCGCACGCCTGTAATCCCAGCACTTGGGAGGCAGAGGCAGGTGGATTTCTGAGTTTGAGGCCAGCCTGGTCTACAGAGTGAGTTCCAGGACAGCCAGGGCTATACAGAGAAACCCTGTCTCGAAAAACCAAAAAAAAAAAAAAAAAAAGAAAGGAAGGAAGGAAGGAAGGAAGGAAGGAAGGAAGGAAGAAAAGGAAAGAAAAGTTGGTATGTGGTATGCAGCAAGAATTGGAGCTGTTCTGGCTGTGTAGAAACAGCTTAGCGCAGGGTGGGGGTGGCGCACGCCTTTAATCCCAGCACTTGAGAGGCAGAGGCAGGCGGATTTCTGAGTTCGAGGCCAGCCTGGTCTACAGAGTGAGTTCTAGGACACCCAGGACTACACAGAGAAACCCTGTCTCGAGAAAGAAAGAAAGAAAGAAAGAAAGAAAGAAAGAAAGAAAGAAAGAAAGGAAGGAAGGAAGGAAGGAAGGAAGGAAGGAAGGAAGGAAGGAAGAAAGAAAGAAAGAAAGAAAGAAAGAAAGAAAGAAATAGCTTAGCATGCTAGATGCTCAAGTGGTGGGCATAGTACAGCGGTACCTGCAACTTGTTGGTCTTAGTAAAAAAGATGATCCTGAGGGCAGTGCCACAATTGGAGAGAGTCTGGTGCAGAGCATTCAGGCTCACTGGGTAGTGAGGATTTTTCCCATGATGTTCCTGAGTTCAGCATTCTGGTCAGTCATCACCATGCTGGTGTCCATGAGCCACTAGAGACCGTAAAGGCCAGGTTTCCCAAATGTACCAACATCACCACCTGCAAGGTCACCACATTGGCATGCACCTGGTTTGGGGCGCTATTGGTCTTGAGCACTTGTGCTAGGAGAACTAGACGTATTTGGGCTGCCAGCATGGCACTGATACTGCTGAAGTGTGGTGTCAGCAACTTCCTGTATGTGCATCTCAGTGAAGGCTTGGCTCTTCCCCTTTGAGAAGGCTGGTGACCTTCCCAAACAGTAGTGTCAGGCTTTGCGGTGTATAGCTACAGTCCCAAGACCTGGAAGATGGAGGCAGGGGGATTAAGATTTCAAAGCCATCCTTGACTACATCCTCTCTCAAAAAAAGCAACAAACACAAGGAACAATATTTAGACCAGAATAAGGATAGATTCTAAGGTTACACCATATGCAATTTTTAAGTATTTGAGACAAGTTTCATGGACACCCCTCAATTTTGAATCTTGCTTTCATCATGATAGATTGGCTATTTCCTTGTTTAAAATTTAAAATCTGAGCAAATTCCACCTTAGGACACAAACCTGACCCCAAAACTTCCAAAACCAGGTACGATGAGATCCTCATGATCATCTATAACTCAGCATTATCAGGACCATTTTCAGAAAACAGTTCTGAAATGTAGTTGTGTTTGAGGTTATTCCCCAGTGTTTTGTTAAAGGTATCTATGGGTTTTTTTTTTTTTAGCATACATACATAAAATTTGTTTTGCCTTAAATCACCTTAACAGCTGCCCTCGTTATGTTTTATAGTTTGTTTCTCAAGGAAGTGGGAACAAAGGTTTACTCAAGCTTGTAACAAAGATGACTAGGAAGGCGAAGGCAACAACGTCAGGGGTTCCAGGCCAGTCAGAGCTACATAGGAAGTTGGAGGCCAAACTGGATTGCATGAGACCGTGTCTGAAGCAAACAAACAATAAAGATGCCTAAATCTACAGGGCTTTCCTGTCATTGTTGGTAGTGGAGTCTCAGGGTGGGGATGATGTTATCGCTTTGCTTATCTCAGGCCTTGCTACCTTTAGCTTCAGATGGGAGACAGCACGAAATGTCTATGCGTGGTTTTGTCCTTTACACATTAGACTAAAGATGGCTTGCCTTGTGATAACATTCTCGACATTAACAATAAAAGTTCTTCTGGGTGAATCACCATCCCTGACCTCAAGATAGATGAACTACAGAACAATAGGGATAAAAACTGTATGGTATTAGTACAGAAACATACAAGTTGATCAATGGAATAGAATTAAAAACCCAGAAATGAGCCCACACACCTATGGTCACTTGATCTTTGACAAAGAAGCTAAAACCATCCAGTGGAAAAAAAGATAGCATTTCAACAAATGGTGTTGGTTCAATTGTTTGTCTGCATGTAGAAGAATGAAATAGATCCATTTTTATCTCCATGTACAAATCACAAGTCCAAGTGGATCAAGGACCTCCACATAAAACCAGATACACTGAATTTCATAGAAGAGAAAGAAAAGAGCCTCGAACTCATTGGCACAGGGGGAAATTTCCTAAAAAGAACTCTAATGGTTCAGGCTCTAAGATCAATAATTGATAAATGGGACCTCATGAAACTGAAACACTTTTGTAAGGCAAAAGACACAGTTAATAGGACAAGTCAGCAACCTACAGATTGGGAAAAAATTTCTCACCAACCCCACACTCAATAGAGAGTTAATATCTAAAGTATATAAAGAATTCAAGAAGCCAACCTCCAGAAAAACCAAATAACCCAATTTTAAAATGGGGTACAGAGCTAAAGAGAGAATTCTCAACTGAGGAATCTCAAATGGTTGAGAAGTATCTAAAGAAATGTTCAATGCTCTTAATCATCGGGGAACTGCAAATCAAAACGACCCTGAGTTCTACCTTACACCAATCAGAATGGCTAAGATCAAAACTCAGGTGACACCCGGGCAGTGGTGGCGCACGCCTTTAATCCCAGCACTTGGGAGGCAGAGGCAGGCAGATTTCTGAGTTCGAGGCCAGCCTGGTCTACTGTGAGTTCCAGGACAGCCAAGGCTACACAGAGAAACCCTGTCTTGAAAAAAAAACAAAAACAAAAACCTCAGGTGACAGTAAGTGCTGGAGAGGATGTGGAGAAAGAGGAACACTCCTCCACTGCTTGTGGGATTGCAAGCTGGTACAACCACTTGGAAATCAATCTGGAGATTCCTCAAAAAATTGGAAATAGATCTACCTGAATAACTAGCTATACAACTCCTGGGCATATACCCAAAAGATGCTTAAACATATAACAAGGACATGTGGTCCACTATGTTCATAGTAGCCTTATTTATAATAGCCAGTAACTGGAAATAACCTAGATGTCCCTCAAGGAAGAATGGATACAGAAAGTTGGTACTTTACACAATGGAATACTACTCAGCTATTAAAAACAACAACTTCCCAAAATTTCAGGCAAACAGATGGAACTAGATAATATCAACCCGAGTTAGGTAACACAGACCCAAAAGGACATACATGGTATGTACTCACCGATAAGTGGGTATTAGGAAAAAAGTACAGAATACCTAGGATATATATAACCCACAGACCATATGAAGCTTAACAAGAAGGAAGGCCAAAGTGTGAATGCTTCAATCCCACTTAGAAAGGGGAACAAAATAATCATGGGAGGTAGGAGGAGGAAGGGTCCTGGTTGGGGGCGGGGGAAGGTGAGGCAGGTTCAGGTATGGGAAGAGACAAGAGAGAAGTCCAGAGGGTCAGGAGAATGAATAGAAATAAGTAGCAGTGGGTGACAGGGAACAGAGGAACCACTAGAAAGTCCCAGATGCCAGGGATGCAAGAGGCTCTTAGGACCCAATGGGGATGACACTAGCCAAAATACCCAACAGAAGTGAGATAAAACCTGAAGAGACAACCTCCAGTAGATAGGCATGGCCCCCAGTGGAGGGAAGGGGCCACTCGCCCATCTTAAAATTTTCAACCCAGAATTACTCCTGTCTAAAGGAAATGCAAGGACAATAAATGGAGCAGAAAGTGAAGGAAAGGCCATGCAGAGAATGCCCCACCTGGGGATCCATCCCATCGGCAGACTCCAAACCAGACACTATTGCTGATGCCAAAAAGTGTTTGCAGACAGGAGCCTAATAAATATGGCTGTCCTCTGAGAGACTCTGCCAGCACCTAAAACAAATGCTGATACCCACAGCCAACCACTAGACAGAGCCCTCAGACCCTAGTGGAAGAGTGAGGGGAAGGACTGAAGTAGATGAAGAGGTTTACAACCCCATAGGAAGAACAACATTATCAACTAACCAGACCCCTTAGAGCTTCCAGGGACTAAACCACGAACCAAAGAAGATACATGGATGGGCCCATGGCTCCAGCTACATATGTAGCTTCCTTATTTCCAGATGAGGAAATACAAAGGATTTCCTTATCTGGCATCAGTAGGAGGGGAGGCACTTGGTCCCGTGGAGGCTTGTTGCCCCAGCGAAGGGGGATGCTAGAGGGTTGAGGCAGGAGTGAGTGGGTGGGTGGAGACACATCCTCTTAGAGGTGAAGGGGAAGGGGCACAGAATGGGGAGTTTGCATAGGGGATACTGGGAAGGGGGACATTTGAAATGTAAATAAATAAAATAATCAATAAAAAAAGAAGAAGATATAAGTACACATGAATTCAACTCATGGTTATCCAACAGGGATTCCTTGTGCCTAAATTCTACTAAGTTGTCTCAAAGGAACTGCATTTTCTGTTCCTCAGGAGTGTCAGTGTAATAACATCCATATCCTTTTACTCCATCATTCATAGACCTTTTTCTAACAGATGCATATTTTTCCTGTATACTAATCACATTTGGTCCAATTGTGTCTTTGACCCTGCAAACCAGCTTGACTTTGCTCTGGTTCCTAGGTTAGTTACTTGAAATATGAGTTTTCCATAGACCATATCATTCTTCTATGAAAACAATATGGTTTGTCTGGTGGTAAGACAATAGGGGTTCTAAATATAAAAAGATCCAGGGGAACTTAATCTTACAGCAGGGGTCCCATTCTTGTGAGTTCTACCTGTAGAAGCTCAGGATATTTCTCACAATGATTATCAGGGTTAAGTCCCCCTGAATTTCTGGCAAGAAGATAGGAACAGGAGACATTTTGGAATGTGCAAGCACATTCTATTCTTATCAAGGATTTCCAGAAAGTCAAACTGTTCTCTCAGAACCTAAGCTATTGATGTTTCACGAGGGTCCAAGCAACCTGCAGGAAGGAAAATGTGGAATTGCTGCTCTGTTTATGAGGAGGTAAATATTAACCTTCCAAGTTCAAAGACAGGCTCACAGAAAGAATGAATTCTAATCATAGAAGTAGATTACGTGTGACCTCTCTTCTCCACGCTTGACCCCCAAATCACTGAAGGACAGTTCACAGAAGTTATAACCAGTTTTACAAGGTACACTGAAACAAAAGGACAAACACAGATTGAAGAGACGGGAAATGTAAGAAACAGACTCGGATATGGCAATGACGTTGGTATTGTTAAAGCAAAATTTTAAAACATTTATAAGTTTTAGTAGTCAATTTTGCATACCAACCTTGGGTGGAACAAGGTATACCCAAAAATCTGATTAGATCTTATTCTAAAAGGTACTTTTGAAAGTGAAGGATTTTTCATGATCTTGATATATGTGTGTGTGTGTGTGTGTGTGTGTGTGTGTGTGCTAAAACAGAAAATTGTATGCTTGAAAGATGTGTAATTTTTTTATAAGCCAATTACACTCAATGAGCAGCATACTTGTTCTAGTAGAAGCGAGTTTCTCCTGACCAAAGGAGGGATTTGCTATATTCATATTGCAATAGAATTGTGGCTCAGAAGTTACTGGTGTAACCAAATGGAGAGAAAGACAGAAAGAAGCAGAGATGTAGATGTGTTCAAAGACATGTGCTTGGATTCTCTTCACTGACTGAGAGATCTTGAAGCATTGGCACCCAGAACACACCTAGTACTAGTATATATGGTTTTCCTTGCTTTGTCTTGTTCCATTTAATCCAGACTGACCTGGAATTTGTTATGTGGTCATGACTGGCCTTGAACCCTGATCCTCCTGCCTCCATCTCCCAAGGGCTAGGACAACAGGAAGGTGTTCCCCTACTTTCAAATATTCTTTAAGATTGCAAAAATGATAAGATTAAAAGTCTCAACAAATACATAGAAGATGCTTAAAAAACAAGTAACAATTTTAAGTATTTTTATTTTAAAATTAAAATATTACATTATTTCCCTCTTCCCTTTTTTCCTCCAATATCTCCCATATACCTTTGTTGCTTCATCTTTCATTGATCATCATTGTTACACACACACACACACACACACACACACACACACACACATATATATATATATATATATATATATATATATATATGCCTAAATATACAAATACAACCTGCACTGTCTGGTTATTGTTACTTGTATGTATAGAATTTCAGAGCTGATCACTCAGTGTTGGATAAGCAATTAGGGGGCTCATCCTTGGAGAAAACCATTTCTCTTGCCCTGAGCAGTTCTTAGTTGTCTCTTTGCCCGGGATTGGGGCCCCATGAGATTTCCCACTTCCATGTTAGCATGCCTAACATAGTGGTGTATTTGTTCAGGTCTTGTTTGGGAAGCCATTTTGTTGAGGTATCATGAGTAAAGCTTCCCCGTCATTTCTAAAATACACAATCTCACAGCACATTTTCTGGTCCTCGGGCTCTTACACTCTGTCATCTCTTCTGCAATGATCCCTAAGCCTTTGAGGTAGGAGTTGTGTTGTAGATGTATCCACTCTTACATCAACTACTAAGCAACAAAACAGAAATTCTAGGTAGTGAGATCAATTTGGGCTGAGTATCCCATAATCACTTGTTTTCTGAGTTTTGATCAGTTGTGGCTTTCCATAATGATTTCCCTCTGTTGTAAAGGGAAGTTTCCTTGATAAGGCATGTGGTGGTTTGAATAATAATGGCCCCTATAGGATCATAAATTTGAACTACTTGGTCATTAGGAAGTGTTTCTGACAGGGATCAGTAAGTGTGGCCTTATTTGGGTAGGTGTGTCACTGGGGGTGGGCTTTTGGATTTCAAATGTTCAAGTCAGGTCCAATATCTGTCTGTCTGTCTCTGTCTCTCTGTCTGTCTCTGTCTCTCTATCTCTGTCTCTCTCTCATACACACACACACACACACACACACACACACACACACAACCTGTTGCCTGCTTGTCAGGATTTAAAACTCTGAGCGACCCCTCCAGCACCATGTCTGCCTATATGCCACCATGATGATAATTGTCTAAACCTCTGAAACTGTATGTAAGTCAGTCCCAATTAAATGTTTTTCTTCGTCAGAGTTGCCATGGTCATACTATCTCTTCATGACAATAGTTCTATTGACTAAGTAAGACAAGAGGTGAAAACTACACTTCTCCATATTTATACAGATGAATATTTAGAACACAGAATTGTTGCTGGATAAGTAAAAGTAGTAGTAGGTTGTGCGCTAAGATCCCTGATATCACTAGCTGCAAGTAGTTAGCTGAGTATCCAATAGCAGGCATGACTTCCTTTCTGTTGAGCTGGCCTTAATTCCGGTTAGAGAACTAAATGTTACCAACAACATGGTAAGATATACATCGGGGAATAGAAAAACTCACTCTCTTTGCCTGCTTCCTTCCATCCTCACTAGCAACTTTTCCTTGGAATTCTGGCATATACTGAAGACCGGCAAAGAGACCCAGCCTTGAGGAATGAACAACTACTGGAATCTTGGACCTTCCATACATAGGCAGCCATTACTTGGACCACAGCCTGTAAATGAAATGCATGCATGAAAACCCACAAAAATAAGAAAGGAACATCCACTCTTACATCAACTACTAGGCAACAAAACAGAAATTCTAGGTAGTGAGTTCACAGTCTCTCTCTCTCTCTCTCTCTCTCTCTCTCTCTCTCTCTCTCTCTCAGATATTTGAACCTGCTTCTAGTTGTGCAGCTCAGCCCTTAGCATATACCTTTAATCCTCTGGCTGGAATACAGACACGCCCTTAGTACATACCTTTAATCCCAAACAATGAAGGTAAAGTTAGTTTGTAGAAGGAAGCACCCATGTTTGAAAAGATGTCTAATTGAGTGGCAGACAAAGTGATGAATCAGAAAGATTTGACAGAATAGGATATGCCCAACTGTCACAAGAAGGGGGGGGGAGGGACGCCACTTAAGGAGGAGATAGACAGGACAGGAGAAGAGGGTGCAGTCCAGGAATACAGGAGAGTTCATGGAGAGCATGAGAGGGGAGCAGAGCAGCACAGAGAGGGAGGAGGAGGGGGCAGCCTTATCAGAAGAGTTTTACAGCGACAGACTGAAGAGAGAACAAGCTTAGACACAGGTAAAGACAGAATGAGCCAGAAGATTTGAAAAAAATTACTAGAGTTAGTATGAGGCCAAGCAGAGTGATTCAGGAGAAGCCAAGAGAAGTCAGGTTGGATAAATCACCTGGAAGAGGAGTTTGAGCCAAAACAGCTGAGTTGGAAAGAACAGAGTTCAGAAAGAACTAGAAAGCCTGAGTTTATTCGGCAATAAATATCAGGGTCTGAAAACAATTTAGACCTAGATTAGATTATATGGAGGTTGAAGGCTTCCAGGACTGGGCCTAGGTTAGCAGATGGAGGCAGTAAGCCTTGGAGACAACAATTGTAAGAGAATAAAAGTTACTTTATATATTCACACACACAAAATAAAATAAAAAATCAAATGCTAAACTTTCTTTTTAACTGGTAGCACATGCCTTTAATCCCAGCACTTAGGACGCAGAAGCAGGCAGATCTCTGTGAGTCCAAGGCCAGCCTGGTCTACATAGCAAGTTGCCGGCCAGCCAGGACTAAACAGTGAGATAACAAACAGTCTCAAAAGAAAGTTCAATTTAGAAATAAGACAAATCACCTTTATTCCAGGCCAGTGTGACCCTTATTAAGAAAATTCCCAACAGTTTATCCAGGAAAAAAAGATTAGTCTAATGAATGGTTAAAAAGATGAAAGGTTCAAAATGCACTTTGTAAAGACCAGTGGATAAAAGTTTTCAAGTACTTAGTAGTGGTGGCACACACTTTTAAACCCAACACTTGGGAGACAGAGGCAGGCCTCTGTGCATTTGAGGCCAGCCTGGTCTACAAAGCAAGTTCCAAGATGGCCACAAAGAAACTGTGGCTTGAAAACAAGGAGGAGGAGTAGAGTGAGGAGGAGGCGAAGGGAGGAGAAGAAAGAGGAAGAAGAAAGAGGAGGAGGAGGAGGAGGATCTACAAAAAAATGAAGGTGAAGCCCAATTTACCATTTTTCTCTGACTCTAACTCAGATGGTTAGAAGACTCCACTTGGCATCAGAGTACAAATTCTTTCAAATTGTGCAAGAAGCACTAGTCCAGAAAAAAATCCTAGGTTATTAAATAATCCTTAGTAAATCTAAAAGAATGGAAATCCCACAAAATATCTTTTCACACAACAACTGAAGTACAAAAAAATATAGATAACATGAAATTTTGCAAATACTTCTAAGTAACTTATAGGTCAAAGAGTATAAAGATTAGATAATATTTTGACCTTTATAAAAATGAAAATGCAGCATATTGCAAAGTTTTGTGGTACTACTTACTAGGCAGAGTTGAAAGGCAAAGAAAGAAAGAACGAGAGAGAGAGAGAGAGAGAGAGAGAGAGAGAGAGAAAATGTATCTAAACCAAGCTAAAGAGGGTAAGAGAAAGAGATAAAGTTAAGAAAAAGAATAAGTACAATTTCAAACAAAAAGAAAAGTAAATAAAACCAGTTACAGGAAACAGTAATTCTCTGAAAAGATTAAAAATTGATAAACCTGACAAGACTGACCAGTTTATCAAAATTCTGATTGATAAAGGGCATATAATATCATTACAGAGCCTGAGGATATTTTATGTATAATTAGAGAATAGTTCAAATATATTTTGCACTTAAATTTGAAACTGAGATGAAATGGAATAAACTTTCAAATATCATAAATCATGACAACTCAGCCAAGTGAAAATAAATAACTTAAATCATTCTGTTCTCTAAGGCTCTTAAATAGTTAAAGAGAATATGATGCCAATTCTTTACATCTCTACTAGAAAACAAAAGAAAATAACACTGTTCAGCAAAATGTGTGGGACCAACATTAGTTTAAATATACACAGACACTAGGGGAAAGAAAACTATACTAATACCTCCCACAATTATGAATATATAAATCTTAAAAATAAAAACTGTAGTGGGCTGGAGAGATGGCTCAGTGGTTAAGAGCACTGACTGTTCTTACAGAGGTCCTGAGTTCAATTTCCAGCAACCACATGGTGGCTCACAACCATATGTAAAGGGATCTGATGCCCTCTTCTGACACACTGGTGTCCAGACAGATAGAGCATATATACATATTTATACATACATATAAATATATGGAACTTGACTATGGAACAATGGCTGTAGTCCCCAACAGGGTCCAGCAGAGAGTATATATACATACATATATATATGTATGTATGTATGTATATGTATATACATATATATGCATATACATATATATATGTATATACATATATATGTGTGTGTGCGTGTGTGTGTGTGTATGTGTGTACATATATGTGTGTATATACATATACATATACATATACATATACATATACATATACGGAACTTGACTATGGAACAAGAGCTGTAGTCCCCAACAGGGTCCAGTGGGCAAAGTGTATATATATATATATATATATATATATATATATATATATATATAAATTCTTTTTTAAAAAGTGAAAAAAAACCTGTAGCTAATCATATACAGTAATATATAAAAATGGTACTATGTCACAGCCAGAGGTGATACTGGGAATACAAAATTGGCTTAATATTCTGAAAGTAATCCATTACAATCCACATCATTATCAATCTAAGTCAGAGCACATAATCATATTATTAGGTGCATAGTAGCTTTTAATAAAGCAAACATTTATTTATGAAGAAAAATTCTCAGCAAACTCAAACTAAATGAAAACTTCCTCTTCATTGTCATTCCCTAACTCTGCACATCCTCATCCCTGGTACACACCTGGATTTTGGCCCTAAGTAATGAGGAAAGATATATCACATCCAATAATTTGCCCTCAAAAAGTAATCTGACAGTTGGAAAATCTACTTGAATGTTTGGTAGATCTTTCTTTGGGAACTGCCAAGGAAGTCGAAATGAAGAGGCAAAGTTAAATGGGAAAGGGCCTGGCCTTTTACAAAGGGATGTACGCCCGAGATAAAGCGCAAGACATCTTAAGGAGCTGTTGATGATATATATAGGGCCCACTAAACAAGGAAAAGCACATCCAGGCCAAAGACAATGTAAGGACACAGGAGAAGTGATGCAAGTGGAGGATGGTGAGACCTTTCTGACCTTTCTTTTCAGAAGATCTTGTTTCCATTTTTTAGATTTATTTATTACAGAAAAATAATGACTACAAGCCCAGTCACTCCCTCACACATCTAGAATGTCGTCATTCTTCTTGATGACATAAACAATAGCTCCTTCCTAAAAGACAGCTTGTCTTCCTTGTCTTTTGTCTAAATCGCTACAAGTAGCAGGGGCAGGAAACAAACCAGGATGTGAAAGAGCCTCCTATCCCTAGAAAAACAAAACTAAATAATCACTCAAGCCCAACAACTTTCTAAACATAGACTAAAATTTATATGTTTGCATTTTCTACTTAATGACCATCGCTGTAAAATGAAATTGATTTTCCAGAAGCTGGGTTCTAAATCAAGCATAAACACGAAAGAGAGAGAGAGAGAGAGAGAGAGAGAGAGAGAGAGAGAGAGAGAGAGAGAGAGAGAAGGAGGAGGAGGAGGAGGAGGAGGAGGAGGAGGAGGAGGAGGAGGAGGAGAAGAAGAAGAAGAAGAAGAAGAAGAAGAAGAAGAAAGAAAGAAAGAAAGAAAGAAAGAAAGAAAGAAAGAAAGAAAGAAAGAAAGAAGGCACACCATCACAGTTAGTTAAACAGACCTTCTATGGGTTATAAAGAAAGTACATTATTGTAAAGATGAGTACCATCTCACAGTCATGAAAGATGCCCATTTCTTCATGTAAGCTTGAAGCACCATAATGTGTAAGGAAATGTTGTTTAAACATTACAATTATCCTGGTACCATGAGATATGAGAGGCAGGTGATGAGGCAGGCTATAGGACCAGCATAGCCATGTGTCCTTTGAATCATGGCTAAACTCCCACAAGTCAAATGCATGAATAATAGAGAATCTACTCGTTTTCACAAAGCTCAGAGTTTCCCTCTGAAAAAAAATACCCATTTTACAGACAGGGTTACTGAAAATTCCATTAGCTAAGCAAGGGCTATTGGATGTTTCAATACGAACTATTGTTACAGAACAAAAAGAGGGGACTTGGCTTTCTTGGTCCCAGGGTATCTGTTGAATGCTGCCTGGAATATATATGAGTGGGGAAGGCCCAGCTGACCCCCAACCCAGGCCTAGACCTCTGTTCTCTAGGACTTCATTTGGAAACAAGGCCAGCTAGTCCAGAAACTAATACTTAGAATGATTTGGACAAACAGGCCAGTGAAGATCCCATAATTACTGGAGGTTTTAATCAACTCATGCCAATCAGTTGTCATTCAGTTTGCACTGGGCCTCAGCACTGATGAGGAGGGAAGGGTTGTCATATAATAAGAATTAAAGGGATCAACAGTCCTTGACTATGGAACGATGGCTGTAGTCCCCAACAGGGTCCAGCAGGCAGAGTGTAAAAGACGAAACATGCCCCAACTCCTGGGAGAATTCCAAGTGGAAAGCCAAACCCCCATCCCATAGAGGCATCACCAGTTTCCAGTCTCTATAGGATGCAAGCTCTCTGGCCTCTGTCCATATTCTGCTTGTCCCTGTCTCTCCAAAGAAAGCAACACGCCTATATTACAGCTCCTGTGGTACTGTTCGGTGCATCTCTTCCTGACCTTTGAAATCAGTTGTTCAGGAGACAGGAATCAATGGAGTCTAGTACAGAAGCAGTGCTCTCCAGCTATGCAGCACCAGACAACACATGCCACCTCTCCTCTGCTAGATTTAAAATGGACTAGTTGATAAATGATGGCCTACTGTGGTCGTAGGTAATATGTAGTGCCATCACAGGTAATAAATAATTATGATACTTACACGCAGCCTCAAAAAAAGAATCTACTATATATTCTTTCAAAACACATATCTAGGGGTTAGCAAAATGGCTCAGTGGTTTTAAAAAAAAAAAAGAAATGGAGAGAGCTTACACTAGCAGCTTGACAGTGTATCTGAAAGCTTTAGAACAAAAAGAAGCAAATACACCCAAGATGAGTAGATGGCAGGAAATAATCAAACTCAGGGCTAAAATCAACCAAATAGAAACAAAAAGAACTATACAAAGAATAAAGAAAAATAACAAAACAGGCCCGGTGAGGGGAGGGGGCGTGCCTTTAATCCTAGCACTTGGGAGGCAGACGCAGGCAGATTTTTGAGTTCAAGGCTAGCTTGGTCTACAGAATGAGCTCCAGGACAGCTAGGGCTACATAGAGAAAGCCTGTCTCAAAAAAAAACTAAAAAATAAAAAATTTAAAAAAAAAAATTAGGCCAGGCGCGGTGGCGCACGCCTGTAATCCCAGCACTTGGGAGGCAGAGGCAGACGGATTTCTGAGTTTGAGGCCAGCCTGGTCTACAGAGTGAGTTCCAGGACAGGTACTACACAGAGAAACCCTGCCTTAAAAAAAAAACAAAAAAAAACAAAAACAAAAACAAAACAGGAGCTGGTTCTTTGAGAAAATCAACAAGATAGATAAACCCTTAGTCAAACTAACCAGAGGGCACAGAGACAGTATCCAAATTAACAAAATCAGAAACGAAAAGGGAGACATAACAACAGAAACTGTAGAAATTCAAAAAATCATCAGATCCTACTACAAGAGCTTATACTCAACAAAATTGGAAAATCTGGATGAAATGGAGAACTTTCTAGATATATACCAGGTGCCAACACTAAAACAGGACCAGATAAACAATCTAAAAAGTCTCATAAGTCCTGAAGAAATATAAGCTGTTCTTAATAGTCCCCCCCCAAAAAAAAGCCCAGGATCAGATTGGTTTAGTGGGGAATTCTGTCAGATCTGCAAAAAAGAGCTAATACCAATACTCTTCAAACTATTCCACAAAATAGAAACTCAAGGAACACTACCCAACTCATTCTATGAAGCCATAATAACGCTTATACCTAAACCAAACAAAGACCAGACAAGGAAGGAGAACTTCAGACCAATCTCCCTTATGAACATTGATGTAAAAATAATCAACAAAATTCTGGCCAACCGAATCCAAGAATGCATCAAAATGATAATTCACCACGATCAGGTAGGCTTCATCCCAGGAGTGCAGAGATGGTTCAATATATGGAACTCCATCAATGTAATCCACTACATAAACAAACTAAAGGAAAAAAAATGGTCATTCCATTAGATGCTGAAAAGGCGTTTGACAAAATCCAGCATCCCTCCATGATAAAAGTCTTGGAGAGATTGGGAATCCAAGGCCCATATCTAAACATAGTGAATGCAATATACTGCAAACTAGCAGCCAACATCAAACTAAATGGAGAGAAATTTGAAGCAATCCCACTAAAATGGGGAACCAGACAAGGCTGCCCACTCTCTCCCTATCTATTCAATATAGTACATGAAATCCTAGTCAGAGCAATCAGACCAAGAAAGGAGGTCAAAGGTATACAAATTGGAAAGGAAGAAGTCAAAATATCACTATTTGCAGATGATATGATCGTATACTTAAGTGACCCCAAAACTTCCACCAAAGAACTCCTAAAGCTGATAAACAACTTCAGCAAAGTGGCTGGATATAAAATTAACTCAAATCAGCAGCCTTCCTCTACTCAAAGGATAAACAAGCTGAGAAAGAACAGAGTAGATGATTCTGCCAGCAAGAGACGGGGCAAGCAGACAAAAGGTAAAAGCTTCCTTCTTCCATGTCCGTCTTGGAAGATGCCACCAGAGACTCTGTAACAGCCCACATGTAGGGTGGGCCTTCCACATCAAATGATCCAACCAAGAAAATAAAACCCTCACAGGTGTGCCCAGCTGCTTGGGTTTTAGTTAAATTCCAGATTGAAAAGAAAATCCTACATGTAGAGACAGGGAAATGGTCTTATTAGCTGGGCGGTGGTGGCACACGCCTGTAATCCCAGCACTCTGGGAGGCAGAGGCAGGCAGATTTCTGAGTTCAAGGCCAGCCTGGGCTACAGAGTGAGTTCCAGGACAGCCAGGGCTACACAGAGAAACCCTGTCTCAGGAAAACAAAAAACAAAAACAATATCTCATATAAATTGAGAAGGATGGGATGAGTGGGTGGTTCTTAAATTATTATTTTGCACACTTAAATGATTACTGGACTACATAATTCTTGACACTGTGTTTTCTAATATTTGACTGGCTTTAATGATACTAAAATATAGTACCAGAGATCCCACTTATATTAAGAAGCCAGAGCCGGGTAGTGGTGGCGCACGCCTTTAATCCCAGCACTTGGGAGGCGGATTTCTGAGTTCGAGGCCAGCCTCGTCTACCAAGTGAGTTCCAGGACAGCCGGAGCTACACAGAGAAACCCTGTCTCGAAAAAAAAAAAAAAAAACAAACAAACAAAAAAAAGAAGCCAGGGTCCCATGAAAAAATTAAATTCAATGCTCAGACCTTAACAGGATCTCTATATAAAACTGTCTCCTCCCAAGGTTCAGAGAGCATTGGAGAGGGTAGAAAGAGTCTAGCAAGAAGAGATGGATGACTTCAAGTAAACAGTATTTTCTAAGCACAGCAGGGCAACCATGCACATGAATGCACGACATTTGAGACAGCATGCAGAAGTCCAGTGCATTCTCAAGCTAAATGGAATCCCAGCAAGAAGAGGAGAGGAAATAGACATGGAGCCCCACTCCTAGATGAGCTGCTATTGGCAATTGATACCTACTAGAAAGGGGACAGTTGGTTTTCCTTAAAAGCATGACCTCTTTGAAGGTCTGGTAGAATTCTTCACTAAATCCATCTAGCCCTGGGCTTTTTTGTTCTGTTTTGGTTTGGTTTGGTTTGGTTTTTTCGAGACAGGGTTTCTCTGTGTAGTCCTGACTCTCCTGAAACTAACTCTGTAGACCAAGCTGACCTCGAACTCAGAAATCCGCCTGCCTCTGCCTCCCAAATGCTGGGATTATAGGCGTGCGCCACCATGCCCGGCTCTAGCCCTGGGCTTTTTTGGTTGGAAGTTTTTTTGTTTGTTTGTTCTTGTTTTTCAAGACAGGGTTTCTCTGTGTAACCCTGGCTGGGATTACAAGCATGCGCCACCATGCCCGGCTTGGTTGGGAGGTTTTAATTGACATCTTCTATTTCCTTGTGCAATATGGACCTGTTTAGATAGCTTACCCGCTCTTTTGTTTGTTTGTTTGTTTGTTTGTTTGTTTACAATTGGTTTTTTTTTTCAAGACAGGGTTTCTCTGTATAGCTCTGGCTGTCCTGGAACTCACTCTGTAGACCAGGCTGGCCTCAAACTCAGAAATCTGCCTGCCTCTGCCTCCCAGAGTGCTGGGATTACAGGCATGCGCCACCACCGCCCGGCTATTTTTTTTCATTAGATATATTCTTTATTTACATTTCAAATGCTGTCCCCTTTCCTGGTTGCCCCCCTGAAAAATCCCATAAGCCCTCTTCCCTCCCCCTGTTCCCCAATGCATAATTTTAAATAGGGTAACTGAATACCCATAGAGAAAGGAATGAAATTAGACATTGTCTCTCATCACACATAAAAATCACCTCAGAGTGGAAGTTCTAAAACCTTAAAACGACCACAAGAAAACACAGAGGAAATACTATATGCTATTGATCTGGCCAAGGATGTTTTTAAAAGAAAGCCTCAAAAGCACAAACAGATGAACTGGAGGATAGCAAACTTTCCAGGATAATAATAAAGGACCTTGACATAGTAAAGACACGGCCAACAGAAAAAGGGGAAATCTCTGCAAATTGAGGAGGGAAAATATGAACAAAATATATATAGTATGAAAAAAATTATAATAATAAAAAGATAAAAATAATGATTCTTTGAAAGAATGTGGAGAAAGAATGCTTTCACATTTTTGGTATGAACATAAGTTAACATACTCATGTGAAAATGAATATGGCAATTCATGAAAAAATAAACACAATTACTGTATAATCCAACAATCCTACCAGCCATGGGTTTTATTGTTTATAATTATCCAAAATATAAAAGTCAGTCTAAATGTTTATAAAAGAATGATTAGATAAAGAAAATATGCTGCATATACATAATGGATTGCCATTTGGCAATAGGAAGAATGGAAGCCTATCATTTTGCAATTATATGAATAAGAAGAGGACATGAAGCTAAATGAAATACAACAGGCACTGGGGGGAATTCACAGCGCTCCTATCACCTTCAGAATACTCAAAAAGTTGCTTTCATAAAATAGTGGTTAACAGAGGTTGAAGTGTGTGAGAAAAGACCAAAACAGAGAAGATTTGCCAATGGGTACAATGCTATAGCTAGAAAGAATAAGGTCTAGAGCTAGGTGTGATGGCATATTGCCTTTAATCCCAGCACACCGGAGACAGAGGCAGACACAGAGGCAGAGGCAGGCAGCTCTCTATAAGTTTGAGGTCAACCTGGTCTACAGAGTGAGTTTCAGAACAGCCAGGGTCATACAGAAAAACCATGTCTCAAAAAAAAATTGTACGCTTGTAAAAATCTTCAAATAGCAAATATGAGTATAAGAGCACAGCAACAAGGATCCAAGTATCTCAATGAAGCCTGTAATCCCAGCATGCAGAAGACTGAGGCAGGAGGATCAGAGACTTCAATCTATCTTGGGCTACATACGAAGATCCCACCTTGAAAAAACAAACAGAAAGGGAGAGGGGGAGAGACAGAGACAGAGACAGAGACAGAGAGACAGAGAGGAATTAACAAACAAAAACCCTGGGCTGGAAAGATGGCTCAGTGGTTACGAGCACTGACTGCTCTTCCAAAGGTCCTGAGTTCAAATCCCAGCACCCACATGGTGGCTCACAACCATCTAATGAGATCTGACACTCTCTTCTGGTGTTTGAAGACAGCTACAGTGTACTCACATATAATAAATAAATAAACTTTAAAAAAAAAACCCTTCTGCTCTGTTCCATGGAATACATTGTCTAGAGAATGAAAGAAAGGTCCCAGGATGAAAAAAAAAAACAAAGCAAAAATATGCCAGCATGCAATTATTAAAATTTTTTTCTTGGACCACATGAATACTTGCAAGTGCTCTACACCAAGCCAAATCCCGTCATAATGACTGGGTTGTTTTAAACTGACAAAATGATGAGCTGGTAAAATGGCTCATTGGGCACCTGCCTTCAACAAGTACCTGTGTTTGATATCCAAAATTCACATGGCGGAAGTAGAAAACTGACAAATTGTCCTCTGACCTCCACATGCATGACCACACACATGCATCCACCTATATCCACTCATACACACACACACACACACACACACACACACACACACACACACATGCACACACACAAATAAATAATAAATGTAAAATAAAGGAGTTTGAGACATGGCTCAGTGCTTAAGAGTGGTTGCTGCGTAACTGTGGTGGCTGGAGTTTGGATTCCAGCACTCACATACGAACCTGGATGTCCCCAGCACGAATGCAACCTCAGCTTCTAAAGAGGCAAAGACAGGAGGATAGCTAGCGCTTTGCTTGTTTCCGAGCCTTGCTGGAAAAAAAAAAATATGAGCCAGAGGTTCAAAGAGAAAGCGTGCTTGACAAGAATAGATCAAGAGTAGTAGTATGGAACAAGAGTATCGGACACATGGTGAGGGGGAACCGAGAAAGGGGAAAGCATTCGGAATGTAAACAAAGAATATAGGGAAAAAAGAGTAGCCGGGCATGGTAGCGCATGCCTGTAATCCCTGCACTTGGGAGGCAGAGGCAGGCGGATTTCTGAGTTCGAGGCCAGCCTGGTCTACAGAGTGAGTTCCAGGACAGCCCAAGCTACAAAGAGAAACCCTGTCTCGAAAAACCAAAACCAAAAAGAAAAAGAAAAAGAAAAAAGAGTAGTAGAGGCCACTTCTTCCAGTCTTTGCACACTTATGTGCCACAGTTATGAGAACTTGCACATGCAGGCACACCCTCCATAATACATTAAATAATAAATAAATAAATAAGTAAGTAAGTAAGTAAATTGTAATTGGCAGAATGCCTGGAAAACACCTCATCAAAGAAGATATTCAGGTAGCAACTTTCTGTCCTCTTCAGTGGCGAGAACACAGAACAACAAAACTCTCATGCGCTGCTGGAAGAACAGAAAGCAGCATGGCCCCTTCAGAAGACAGTTTGGATGTTTCTTTCAAAGCTAAACATCATGTTTACCTTATGACCCTGTAATTACACCCCTGCTGCTTACTCAAGTGAGTTGAGGCTTATGTTTATGCAAAAGTCTGCACACAAACACTTAGAGAGGCTTTACTCATAATTGTTAAACCTTGAAAGAAATCAAGAGTCCCTTTAATGAGTAAACCAATTCTAGCACAAATGCTATTCAATGATTTAAAAAGTGAGCTTTTGAAACATCAAAGAGCCTTGGATAAAGCACGTATTCCCAAACAAGTACATAATTGTTAAAGAATGTTATTTCTAACCAACACCAGTATCAGGATAAATAATGAAACATGAGAATTTTTAATAAAGTCAGGGAAGGGGGTAAATCCTCATCATCACCACAATGACTATTCTGAAAACAGTGTATAATACCATAGACAAAAGAATGAACAGAGGCATAAACTTCGAACTAGACAATAAACTTATTTGTTGATGGCCGGGGCATATAATGTGTTGGCATGATGGAATCTGTACAAAACATATTCAAAGCAATAGCAGGCTTGAATGATGTACTAAGAGTCACTATTCCACAATGAGTATAGATAGTACTGAGGGAAGTTTCTACATCGCAACAACCAAAAGTATTCAGAGATATTTCAGAAATATTCAGAAATGCTCAGAAAATGAATCTAGAAAACTTAAAAATGCTCTTGAGAAACAGAAAGCACAGGAATAATTTGAAACTCAGACACCCCACCCCCAACCCGGGCTAGGAAGACTCAACACTCTCACAGTCAGATGAATATCTTCTCCAAATTCACTGACAAACTCATTATCAAAAGCTCAGTGTGTGTTTTGGAATAATCAGACTCACGAAGAAGAAAATGCAGAAATATCCAAAAAAATGTTCTGGAAATGAATCAAAAAGAAGTAACTGCCCTCCAAAATATGAAAATGTATTATGAAGTTATGTTGATTAAAACAAGACGGCACTTATACAGGTGTAGACACCCAGGTTGCCAGAGTAGAAGACAAAGGACAGAAAAAATCAGAGTGCATATGAAACCTCGATGGCAAGAACCCAATTCTATGGGTCCAGGGAATTACTTAATAGCTGTTGGACTGAAACAGCAGACCTAGCATTTGAAGGGCAAAGAAACTATAGCCTGTTCCAAACTCTACCCCAAAATAAGCTCCACATAGATCATAGGCTTAAAACTGTAAAAGTGGAACCATGAAAGCATCAGCAGAAAGGTTGGGTAAATCACTTTTAATATTAATATTTGGAACTAATAACATCTTCGTAAGGCACAAAATGAAACCCGGACTCCATAAAGTTAAGGATCAACAAACATGACCAATATAACTTTAAATAAAGTTTGGTCATCACATCTATGACAAGGAAAGTTAAAAGACAACAAATGGGCATGGGAAGCATTTGGGGAAATATGTATTTGACAAGAATATCTATTCAACATCACTTCTTACAATAAGAGGAAATAATATCCACTAAGAAAAACCTGGTTACATAATTTGTGGTATACACACAGACTGCCGTACTATAGGGTTATCATTTTAATGAGGTTCTGCTACACAAAGATATTATTGATAAACTGTTATTCACTGCATAAAAACAAGTTGTAGAATTTCCATTGGTTTTTTTAAAAGTGATTATATTTATCTTTATAGAAAGATATATGCACACTTGTAGAGTCATACAAAATGCCTCAGAACACATAGAAGTAATTCATGGCACCTCTGGAGAAACATGGAGAGAACAGGGTTGATGAAGGACTTTTTTTTTAGTTTATACATTCACTCATTCATTCATTCATTCATTCATTCATCAAATAGCAGCTTAAGTTGTTCTATGGAGTATCTTTTAGGTCTGAAGGATATAGGTAGGGCTTCAGCTGTTATTTTTTTGAAGGGGAGCTAGACAATAAGAAAATTATACAAATGAGCAAGAAGATTTTAGACAGTGAGGCTGTGAAGTTGACCAAAGGCCTCTCTGAGGAGATGACAAGTGGAGACTTAAATGACACAAAGGGGTCAACTACCAGAAAATCAAGAGGAAAAGCAGTCCAACTAGAAACCGAACGGGAGAGTTGGAGTAGCTGAGTGACAGTTGGATCAGGTAAAATCAGATGAGATTAAGCCTATATCCTCTTTTAGTTTTTTTATAAATAAAATACTGGTAGCAATTTTTTAAATAAGAAATTAAGAAACCAATTCAGGGACGCAGGTAGACTGGGTACATCCCTTAGTCGAGCTAATTCCATTAAGCCTCAGTTTGACCACTTTGTAAAATGAGGAAAAGAACACTCACCTCTGAGGGGACGAAGCACAAATTAAATGGAATCTATGGAAAGGGTTGCTTGGGTGGGGCCTCTTTTGGATGCAAGAAACAGAAACCAAATGAAGCGAGATCAGGATGCAGAAATCCAGGGGTAGGAATTCAAATGGAGCTCATTGTACCTGGAGCTTGAGGAAATGGCTAGCTGTAGCATGAACCTCTCTGCGCTAGAGATCTGTCGTTCATATAGCTCATCCTTTCACATGCCTGCTTCTCTCTGCACAACTGCCCCATGCTCCTTGCTTGGCCAACTACATTTAGCTGTTCAACAGGCACTTGACCTAGTCCATAGCACTCCCAACCCAAGCAACATCTTGGTGTACTGGACCTCTCAGCTTAGCTCCCCACAACTAACTGGCAACGCCCCTCTGCATCTCTTGTTTCACATTCCCAAGGAGAGCAGATCGGATTGGTCCACCTCATCTACTAAAGCTGGCCCATTCACTCACAGGTAGTGGGACTGGCCTTGGGTTGGGTGCTGTGCCCTAAAGTGAAAGATGGGCTGCATAGTCAGTCCTCGCTTGGCTATTTAGCAAGAACTGTCTGTCAGTAGAACTCCTGGACTCCACATACAGGGAGATGTGAGGATGGCCAGCAAGAAGTGGCATCTCTGATGTATGTAGGCAACAGAGTAAGTGGCATGTGGTACGTGTGGGACAACAAATGGTCGTAATTATTAACAGTAACATTATGCCACCTCTTACAGGAAGCCTTCCTGGAACACTGTCAAGCTCCCTAAACTTTTCCTCTCGAGTCTGAGCCCCAACAACAGGAATCATCCAATGCTTTCAAGGTGGAAAGTACTGTGCTGGACACACACACACACACACACACACACACACACAAAGCAGGCCTTTATCCTAGCCTGAAGGGCACACTGCAAGGTAACAGGCAACATATGCCACAGAGATCAAGACAGGGGGCCCTGGGAGTTCAGAGAAGGGCAGGCTGTTGTTTATCCATATGTACTCCCGTCTCCTAGCGACCTCCCCTTAGACGTCCCAGAGGCACTTAGAACTAAACATATTTAAAACTGATCTCATCTGCTCCCTCCCAAACCTGTCCTCATCTCAGATTCCCTCTCAGCGAGGCAACTTCATCCAAGCCACTTGCTCAAGCCTGAAACCCGAGCTGCAGCGGCTCATGTCAGCTGTCGCAGTTGCTAAAGTTGTCCCTGAACCTTTGGGGTGTGTTTGCCTTGCCCCAAAGGTCAAGACTAATAATAAAGTTGAGCCGAGCAGCAGGGCAGGGAAATTAAACCCAGCCCGGAGACAGACAAGACCCAGCGTCACCAGAGTCAGTTTCTGATTTGACCTCTGATGTCAACCAGCATAATCCCTTTTGGGAAAGCGGGTTGACAAAAGCCTAAAAAAAAAAATAATAATAATAATGTTTATGGTATTTTTCCCAGAGATTCTGCTTCACAATCAACGACCATTTATCTGTGTCCCCTCCTGAGAAACAAGCATTCTAAATGCAAAATTATCCCTTGTGGGGCCCTTTTTTCCCTCTGATGATTTACTGGGAAGTGGTCTTAGCATCCAACAAAAAAAAAGTAAAAGGGTTAAGCACAGCTGTCTACAACTATTACCTAGGGAGAAAAGCTGTGGAGATTCTATAGCAACAAGGAAAAATTATTATGCTGTAACTAAGGATACAGGGTTATGTGTATGCTCTGAGTGCAACAATGTAAAATTTGTGGGAGCATAGGATTGGCGGGGGGAGGGGGAACATTTAAATGTTCTTCTTGGTGAAGTTAAAAAATAAAGATCCAAACATTGTCATTTATGAATTAATCCTCCAGCTGTTGATTTATTTAGCCAGTCTCATCTTTCAGTCAAGGGTCTTAATCATATGTCTGTTTTCTATCAGATCCTCACTGAGTGCGGCTCTGACAAAGGCCAAGTCACGCAGTATCCATTTTCTCTCGTACGTTGGGGCAAGAAAGGTAGGATACAAAAACAAACGCTTTCAAATCATATGGTGCAGACTGTATGGAGCCCACTTGGAGTATTTTGCAGGCATGGTCACCCCCTGGTGGCCACTCGCCTTCGGGTGAACAGCGGGCTCACCTCTCCCTGGCCCAGCCCCAGCTTTTTTCCTGGCGTCCAAGACTCCTCCCTTTCTGTCCTTCTGGGAGGGCTCTCAACAGTCTGCACCGCTGGCACGAAATCCCCACCAGGTTGCGCTCTCACACCTTCCTCCCCAAAGTCTCCTCCAGCTGCAATGACGTCTTTGGCACTGGTTCGCATGCGCCCTCGCCACCGACCAATGATGGAGCATCACTGCCACAGGCCCCGCGGCCTCCCCTCTGATTTTTTTTTTCTCCCCGTAATTGGAAAAAATGGAGAAAATCTAGTACTAAGGCGATCCTCCAAATTCGCTGTTCTAAAAGACAGTGACACACAAGAAATGCTACAGTCCCCAAGCCAACTCCTTGTTTGGCCATCATACCCGTACCCGCAGCTCTGCAGCACAGAATGCCCACCCTGCCTAAGCCTGGCGGGGGGGCGGGGGCGGGGGAGGGGGAGGGGGGAGGGGCGGGGGAGGGGGCGGGGGGGCCTCCTCCAGACATCCAGATGAGGCCCCGCCCTCCTTGCAGCTAGCCAGCTGAGAGTGTGAACACCAGGGCAGGCAACACTAGGCTGATGCAATCTGGAAGCTAGTGGAGAACATCTGGTGAAAGGGGTGCTGGGAAGGAAAAGAGTTCCTGCAGTAGCTCTCCCCTCAGCAGTCCCATTTCTGTAGATGCACACAAACCTCGGGTGTCTACCTCGGGTAATGCTTCAGAATCACCTAGAGGGCTCGTCAAAACAAGCAAGACTGTTGGGAGTCATGAACTGTCAGGGATTCTGTGTCCATTGGTTTAAAATGTGCAGGAGGATCACGAGTTTGAGGCCAGTCTGGATGCTGTATCCTAAAAACACAGGGTATGCTACATACAAATTGATATGGAAAGATACTCTGTGATCCAAATTATCCAAAAGACACCTCGAAAGTCTTATTTCTCGGCAAAGTAGAAACTGATAAAAACCAACTTGTGAAAACACTAAGAACCAAGAAAAGGGTTTACAGTAACTAAACAAATGTTGAATTTGAAAAGGCAATTTTAAAATGGTAGATGTCTTAGTTAAGGTTACTATTGCTGTGATGAAACACTATGACCAAAAATCAAGTTGGGGAGAAAAGGGTTTGTTTGACTTATATTTTATGTCCCTGTTCATCATTGAAGGAAGTCAGGGCAAGAACTCACACTGGGCAGGAACCTGGAGACAAGAGCTGATGCAGAGGCCATGAAGGGATACTCCTTACTGGCTTGTTCTCCAAAGCTTGCTCAGCCTGCTTTCTTCTAGAACCCAGGACCACCAGCCCAGGTTGGCGCAACTCACAATGGGCTGGGCCCTCCCCCCTTGATCACTAATTAAGAAAATGTCTTACAGCTGGATCTCATGGAGGCATTTCCTTGACTGAGGCTCTTTCCTCTCTTGTGAGTCTAGCTTGTGTCAAGTTGACGCAAAACCAGCCAGCAGAATAGGAAAGCTTATCAGAACCTTTACTTGGCCCCAGTATACAGGTGGTCTTGAAAAGAGAAGCTTGCATTCCGTCGTGGAAGCCTGGCATTTGATTCTGGAGGAAAAAAGCAGACTCGATGGGGAAGTTACCCTTCACATGTGTGCTAACTTGCTCAGACTCGGAGGAATAACAGAGAATACTGATCTCTGCCTCACCTCACTGAGAATGGGGGCAGGGGAGAGGAAAAAGGGAAAAAATAGAAAAGTAGGAAAAACTTTAAGTCAAAATACCCATCACATACATATATGAAATTTTCAAAAAATGAATGAATTTTTTTATTTAAAAAGTGAGATTGGGGAGAGGCAGGTGGATTTCTGAGTTCGAGGCCAGCCTGGTCTACAGAGTGAGTTCCAGGACAGCCAGGACTACACAGAGAAACCCAGACTCGAAAAACCAAAAAAAAAAAAAAAAAAAGTGAGATTGGGCTGGGAGGGTGGCGCACGCCTGTAATCCCAGCACTTGGGAGGCAGAGGCAGGCGGATTTCTGAGTTCAAGGCCAGCCTGGTCTACAGAGTGAGTTCCAGGACAGCCAGGGCTACACAGAGAAACCCTGTCTCGAAAAACAGAAAAACAAAACAAAACAAAAGTGAGATTGCATTCCTCAAAATTAATATAAAAAAAAAACTAGAAATACAAAGTTTCCTACAGTAAAAGACTGAACCAGAATGTAAAATGGACCACTTAAAGCCAGGGTTTCTTTGAGAAATTGGAATATTCAAAAGAAAAAACATAAATGGCAGAACTCAGGAGACTTTCTCAAAAAAGGACTGAGCAGAGCCCAGACATCACCATGCATGATTCTTAAGCCGACACTACTGAACACAGGGCAGTTTGTGCACAACTAAGAAGATAAGTTTTCTCTATTACTTTGACAATTTTTTTTTGTAAATTTGGTTTTGGGCTTGCTGGAGGGTTTGGAGAGGGAGTGTATGTGTGTTTTGGCTCCTTATGTTTAGGAAATCTCTATAAAAACACTAACTAAGAAACAGAGACTTCAGTAAGTACACATAAGGAATACAGTGTTCACAAAATTAGTTTGGAAAAGTCACCTAACAAACACATTATTAAGGCTTTAAAAAACAGCAAACTCAGGAGGAAGGGAAGAGGAACTATAATTTGCAGCATTACCGTGTTAAGACATTCAAATGTATTCTCCGAACTTACTAAGAAGCCCGGGCTGCCTTCAATCTTTGGATCCTACAGCCTCAATCTCCATCTAAATGTAAGGTTTGTCACAAAAAATAAAAATCACAATGCATGGAAGAAGAAGAAGAAGAAGAGGAGGAGGAGGAGGAGGAAGAAGAAGAAAAGGAAAGAGCCAGGCAGTGGTGGCACATGCCTTTAATCCCAGCACTTGGGAGGCAGAGGTAGGTGGATTTCTGAGTTCAAGGCCAGCCTGGTCTACTTAGTGAGTTCCAGTACACAGAGAAACCCTGTCTCGGGGGAAAAAAAAAAAAGCACAAAAAAGAAGGAAAGACTAGTCCAATTAAAGGAACAAAATAAGGAGCCGTGAGATGGCTTGAGTATTTTAGATTACTTGCTGCTCTTGGGAGGCCTGAGATTAATTCCCAGCAACCATGGCAAGCAACTCACAACTACCGGAAACTCTAGCACCAAGTTATCAAATGCCCTGGTCTGGTCCACACGGGCACACAAGTGCACATACTCACACAGAGATATACACAGACACACAAATAAAAATCAGTCTTTTAATAAGGGAACCAAATAAATTGGTAGAAGCCATTCCTTGGGAAGTACAAAGAATTAGGTTTATCAAGTCAACACTTTAACACAATTGGCTCAAATACGCTCAGATAGCTAAAGGAAACATGGGCAAAAATTGAAAGAAAAAATGTTCTGTGTGTTAATATAAATGTAAATGATAGAAACTATGAAGAGAAACCAAAAAGAAATGTTGACTATTAAAACTACAGAAATTGAAAAGCCCATCAGATGGTGAGGGGGGAACTGGGAAAGGGGAAAGCCTTTGGAATGTAAACAAAGAATATAGAATGAAAAAAAAGAAAAAGAAAAGAAAAGCCCATCAGAGACATTTGAACAAAAGTTCTAAGTATAAAGACTAGAACAGAAATAAAATATAAAAGAGAACAGATAAGTTTTGATTTTTGAGATGATAAATGCTTCACTAACCTAACAAGCCTGAAATATATAAAATCCAAACGGAGGGCCAGTGAGATGGCTCAGCAGACAAAGGTGCTTGCAGCCAAGTCTGACAGCTTGAGGCCAATCCCTGAACCATGCGTGAAGAAGAAAACAACTCCCTTACTTTGTCCCCTGAACTCCATAGTACCAGGGTGCATACAAACACAGATAAATAAATAGATGTAAATTTATCCAAAATTGAGCTGGAGAAACCATCACAAAAAAAATAAGAGAGCCTTATGGACAATTACATAGAAATATGATAATATCAAAGATATTGATTGATATTCTAAAATGGAATAGGAAAAAATAGCAAGAACAGACAAATAACATAGATCAAAGTAATAATTACAAAACGCCCACTTCTCCAAAAAGCCCAGGGTAAGGTGACTTTACAGCTGAATTGTATCAAACTTTCAAATATGAATTCACACCATAACTGGCAAGATGGCTCAGAGGGTAAAGGCACCTATTGTCTAGGTTCAACCCTCAGGGACCACATGGTGGAAGGAGAGATCGCACACTTGATTGCCCTTTGACCTTCACATATACACTGCAGGGTGCGTGCAAGTGCATGCGTGTGTGTGTGTGTGTGTGTGTGTGTGTGTGCGCGCGCGCGCGTGGTCACACACACACACACACACACACACACACACAAATACCAACATCTTTTGAATGATTTCAAAACAAAAAGTAATTTGAAGCATTAGCAAGAGGTGATGATTAACATGAAGACCCACAACTGGCCAAGGTACAGAGAATAAGAGCCTGCAGCCTACAGCATACTCAGCCCTAAAAGGCACATCTGTACTGCAGCCCCTCCTCACACGTCTCAGGGATCTTTGTAGAAGAAAGGACAGAAAGACTGTGAAAGCCAAAGATGGTGGGTATCTACAAGGAAATGGTGTCCTCCAGACACTAGAGGGCATCTGCACACACGAGCTCACAGCAGTTATGACAGCATGCACAAGCCTTGCACCAGCTCCAGTCAGACCGAATCCCAGCATGGAGAGGAGAGATGAATATTAAGCCCCACCCTTAGCCAAGGAACTACTGACCATTGAGAGCTGCTGGGGGAGGGGGAGTGCGTCTTCTTTAAGAATGCAGCTGTTGATCCACTGACTAGAGTCCAGTGGAAGGTGACACATCCATGAAAATACGGGGACAAATTGGACTTGATGACTGAAAAGGGGGAGAAAGGGACACAAAGTTGGGTACATAGCGAAAGGTGGGGGATCTGGAAGGAGTTGGGGGAGAGGTGAATACAGCCAAAACTCACACTTTGAAATTCCCAAAGAACTAAATTTAAAAATATATATGAGGAAAAAAATTACAAAAAGATCTAAAGGCACTTCTTCCTACACACTTCATGATGTAGTCACTTCATGATGATGTCACTTCATACCTAAGGTGGACAAAGATGTTACCCAAAAATATCCACAAAGCAGGATCTCTGATAAATATTTATATAAAATTCTTAAACAACATAAAACCAGTTGGGGATGGGGAGACAACTCATTAAGGTGATTGTCACCCAAGCATAAGGACCTGTGTTCAGATCTCCACCAATGGCATACAAATATGGAAATGGCACTGGGCGTGGTGGCGCACACCTTTAATCCCAGCACTTGGGAGGCAGAAGCAGGTGGATCTCTGAGTTCAAGGCCAGCCTGGTCTACAGAGTGAGTTCCAGGACAGCCAGAGCTATACAGAGAAACCCTGTCTCTAACAACACAACAACAACAAAGACATTGCAGCAAGTATCAGTAATCCCAGTGCTGGGAAACAGATAGGAGAAGGCAGCCATTCTAAATAGTAAAATCAACAGGCTCTAGGTTCAGTGAAAGACCTGTCTCAAAATATATGGTGGAGGGGCTAGAGAGATGGCTCTGTGCTTTAGAGTACATGTTGCTCTTTGCAAGGGACCCAGGTTCAATTCACACTATCCCCACGGTTGCTCAACCATTTGTAACTCTGGTCCCCAGGAGTCCAACAGCCTCTGCCATTACACATGTGGCACACACACATACATGGAGGCAAAACGCTTATACGTGCACACAAAGTAAAATGAATAAGTGTTTTAAAACATTTAAATATCAAAATACATAGATATAATTTAAAAAGAAAACTGGACAGTTTATACACTGAAAACTATAAAACACTAATTAAAGAAATTGAAAAAGACATAAATTTTCAATGCTCATGAATTGAGAGAATACTGTTTAAATGTCCATATTTCCTGTAAAAATATATAAGTTGAATGTCACCCATATAAAAGCCTCCATGTCTTCAGAAAAATAAAGATAACCTTTTTAATTAATCATTGCATTTGTTTATATCTCAAACAATATCCCACTTCCCAGTTACCCCCTCCGCCAATCCCCCATCCCCTTTGTCTGTATGAGGGTGCTCCCCTACCAATCCACACTCTCTTGCCCCACTGCTCCAGCATCTCCCTACTCTGGGGCATCAAACCTCCACAGAACCAAAGGCCTCCCCCTCAGTTGCTGTCAGGCAAGTCCATCCTCTGCTACATATGTATCTGGAACCATGGATCCCTCCAGGTACACTCCTTGGTTGGTGGTCTAGTCTCTGGGAGACCTGGGTGGTCAGGCCAGCCTATGTTGTTTTCCTAATGGGGTTGCAATCCCCCTCCATTACTCCAGTCCTTCTGCCAGCTCCCCCACCAGGTTCCCTGAGCTCAGTCTGATGGCTGGCTCTGAACATCTGCATCTGCATTGGTCAGTTGCTGGCCAGACCTCCCCAGGAACTGCCACACGTGGTTCCTGTCCACAAGCACCTCTTGACCACGGCAACAGTGTTGGGTTTGGTGTCTGCTGACATGAAGTATCCCCAGGTAGAGTAGTTGTCAGTTGGCCCTTCCTTCAGTCTCTGTTCCATTTTTTCCCTGTTCTTCCCTTGGACAGGAACATTTCTGGGTTAAAAAAATCTTTTGAGATGGGTGGATGACCCCATCCCTTGAACAGGGGCCATATCTATCTACTGGAGGTGGAAAAGATAACTTTAAAAAAAAAAAAAAAGATTCATTTATTTCATGTGCTCGCATTGTTGCTGTCCTCAGATGTACCAGAAGAGGGCGCCAGATTCCATTACAAATGGTTGTGAGCCACCATGTGGTTGTAGGGAATTGAACTCAGGACCTCTGGAAGAGCGGTCAGTGCTCTTAACCTCTGAGCGATCTCTCCAGCTCCACGATAGAGCTTTTTAAGGAACATTTTTTTTTTTAAATAAAGAGTCTGAATATGTAACTCTGGTTGGCCTCTCATTGTATAGACCAGGCTGGCTTTAAACTGCCTCTCAAGTGCTAACATTGACAGTCTGTGCTACAATGCCTACAACAATAAATTTTTCATTAGCATGTATGAACTTTGCATATAGTAAGTTTAGTGTGATATGCCCCTATGTATACAGTCTATACTGATCAAATTCTAGTGTGGGATACCCAGCAGAGAAGAATGCTGAAAGTCTTTATTAGCTGCTCAGCAACTACATCGGGTGTTTGTGATCCCAGGATAGCCCCAAGCCTTTCCTCATTCTGAATCCCCATGAGAACAATACCTGCTATCAACATTTGTACAAGCATTCTGGTGTTTTCTTCTCCCAACCAAGATGGCCTGTTACTCTCTGCTTATAGCTCTCTAGGGCTTCTCTAGCCCACAACTCCAAACTCTTTTCCACATTCCTCCTTGATAACAAGTGCCAAAGGCCTGTGATTCAAAGGGCCAACTTAAAAGAGGAAGAGCTTATTTTCACTCATGATCCCAGAAATTTCAGTCCATCACAGCAGGGAAGGAATGCCATCGAGAATAGCAAAGCAGAAAATGCAAACTGAAACCATAGGACAATATATAGGTCTTCCAGCAGACCCCCTTCAGGGTGCCATATATGGAGCCACGGCCATACATGACCTCCACCATAGCTCCCCCACAATGGGCCAAAATCTCTGATGATATGAGCCGAAATTAATCCCATAAAATCCTCGGTCTGATATGACTCATGGCCTCATCAGAATAGATGTTGCAGATACACAAAGGGTGAGGCTACTTAAGATGTAAGAAGAAATGATCTCTTCTGGCACCATGACCTTGGATCTCAGCCTTCAGAATTATGAAAAAAAAAAGTTCTGCAGGTTGGTGGTGGCACACGCCTGTAATCCCAGTAATCTGGGAGGCAGAGGCAGGCGGATTTCTGAGTTCAAGGCCAGCCTGGTCTACAGAGTGAGTTCCAGGACAGCCAGGGCTATACAGAGAAACCCTGTCTTGAAAAAGAACACCCCCCAAAAAATGTTCTGCTCTTCCAGTTTCCTAAGCTGTAGCTTTTTAGTATTAGCCATAGGAAACTAAAGTAGAAAGGAAGAAGTAAATTATGTCTATAAGTAACATTATTTATAGAGTTTCATGAATAAAACTCCAAAAAATTCCTTTAAAAGCTATTGGAGCACATGAACAAATTCAGTAAAGATACACACACACACACACACACACACACACACACACACATTTTGTTTCTCTATACTTCTAATGAATGAAAATTAAGAAAAGAATTTCATTCACAACCTCAACTAAAGAATAAAATAATAGGGGCTGCAGATATGGCTCAGTGATTAAAAGCACTAGCTGTTCTTCAAGAGGACCCAGGTTTGATTCCCAGCACCCACATGGCAGTTCACAACCATCTGTAACTCCAATTCCAGATTTGAGGCCCTCATTTGGCCTCCACGGGCACCAGGCACTCATGTAATACACATTCATGCACGCAGGCAAAACACATATACACAGAAAATAAAAATTAAAAATAATACTCAGGAACAAATTTAATCAAGGGTACAAAAGACCTGTTAGTAAGAAATACAGAGCATTACTGAAAGGAATGAAGTAACATCCTGTGCTGACGAAGACTTACCTGTTCCTTTAGGAGTTTATTGTATTGAGACAAGGTCTTGCTATAATGTCATGGCTGACCTGGTATCGCCATGAAGTCAGAGCCCCCAACTTAGACACATGCTCCACTATGTTCATAGCAACCTTATTTATAATAGCCAGAAGCTGGAAAGAACCCAGATGTCCCTCAACAGAGGAATGGATACAGAAATTGTGGTATATTTACACAATGGAGTACTACTCAGCTATTAAAAACAATGAATTCATGAAATTCTTAGACAAATGGATGGAACTAGAAAATATCCTGAGTGAGGTAACTCATTCACAAAAGAACACACATGGTATGCACTCACTGATAAGTGGACATTAGCCCAAAAGCTTCAAATACCCAAGATACAATTCACAGACCACATGAAGCTCCAGAAGAAGGAAGACTGAAGTGTGGGTCCTTTTGGTCCTTCTTAGAAAGGGGAACAAAATATTCCTGGGAGGAGATACAGAGACAAAATGTAGAGCAGAGACTGAAGGAAAGGCCATCCAGAGACTGCCCCACCTGGGGATCCATCCCATATACAGTTACCAAACCCAGACACTGTTGTGGATGCCAAGAAGCGCTTGCTGACAGGAGCCTGATATAGCTGTCTCCCGAGAGGCTCTGCCAGAGCCTAACAAATACAGAGGTGGATGCTCACAGCCAACTATTGGACTGAGCATGGGGACCCCAATGGTGGAATTAAAGAAAGGACTGAAGGAGCTGAAGGCATTTGCAACCCTCTAGGAAGAACAACAATATCAACCAACCAGACCCCCCACCTCCCAGAGCTCCCAGGGACTAAACCACCAACCAAAGAGTACACATGGAGTGACCCATGGCTCCAGCCACATGTGTTACATAGGATGGCCTTGTCAGGCATCAATAGAAGGAAAGGTCCTTGGTTCTGTGAAGGCTTGATGCCCCAGTGTAGGGGAATGCCAGGGCAGGGAGGCGGAAGTGAGTGGGGAAGTGGGGGAGCACCCTAATAGAAACAGGGTGAGGGGGGATTTTCAGAGGGGGGAACGGGAAAGGGGATAACATTTGAAATATAAACAGAGAAAATATCCAGTAAAAAAAAGAAATGTAAATAAAGAAAATAACCAATAAATTAAAAAAAATAACAAGTCAAATGGAAAAATAAAGATGCCAACCCTATCGAACTCAATTACAGATTCACATAATCATTATTAAAATTCCCTCAACATAGTATTAATATGTCTCTTACAGATCAGATTAATCATTTACAGGGAAATCATCTCAAGGAAGAGCCCTGTGAGCATAGCAATCAGAATTAAGTACTTAAATAGGGAAAGAGCCCCTTAGACAGAGGGAGCAAAGGAGGGAGGTGGGAATGGATTTGGCTTAGAGAGCAGGAAAGAAGCTCAGTGGGCAGTAGTGACCAGATCACACACTTGTCCGTGTGAGGACTGCAACTTTCTCATAGAGTTGAGAGTCGTATACATGGTCTAAGAAAACGGGAGACTCTGTTGGATTCCAATTTTAGCAGTTTTACCTCTCTGAGCAAGTGTAGTAGAAATTATTTTAATCCTGGCCCAGGGCTTCTACCCTGCCTTGATATTGACTTCCTGGATGAAGATACACTCATAGCCTTGATATTAGCTAAAAAGCTGCCTACCCTCCATGCTATTAGAATCTACTTTTCTATTGATAATCCTGAGTTATTACTTACTAGTTACTATGTTTCATCTGGGCTGTTCTTAACTCCAATTGCGCAGCCCTTAAGGCCACGATCTCTTGACCTTTATCCCATGACGGCTTTGATCAAAGCAATAAATAACAACATGATGCAAAATGGTAATCCTTGGTTTGGTTTGTTTTTTGTCAAGCCAGCAAGTAGCTGAATGTCCCCAAGACCAATCATAGGTGGACAAGAGGTGGGAGATGAGGGAGGAGGTGACAGATATCAGGTCAAAACAGACTTTGAATTCCAACCACAGAAGCTTAATGTCTATCATATAGACAAGAGAATTACAGAAGTCTGCGTATAGGAGAAATTCTGACATATATGGATGCTAGAACCAGCCCACAAGAGCTAATATGAAGAGCAGGCTGGCTATCAAAGTCACAAAGGATACAACCAAAGTGGTTGAGATGTGAGGATGAATGAAAGGGGTACAATTCACAAGCTCTTAAATAGGCAAAATGGGCCACATTTGGGAAATGCATATAGACATGAAGATTTAGTGATCTTTTATTCATTCAACAAACTCCAGCCTTCAAATAGCCCGGTAAAACTAGTACACATAGCATATTCTATCCGCCTTACCTTGCTTTATTTTTCTTCATAGTACTCATAACTGCCTTACACAATACTATGAAGCCATCCCTCTCTATCTGCAATTTCTACAGCTGCAGATTCAAATAACCACAGACTGAAAACCTTTGAAGAAATCTTTCTATTCTACACATGTACAGATTCTTCACCCCAAACAATACAGTATAACTGCTATTTCTATGGTATTTACATTGTGTTAACTATTATAAGTAATTTTAAAATGATTTAAAATTTACAAAAGAGCCAGGAAGGACAGACAGCACAGGAGATCACCTGAACCCATAATTTTGAGACCATCCTGGGAAAGATTGTAAGACCTTGTCTCAAAACGAAATTCGTCCAGCCAGGTACCTCCAACCTGTAAGTTGTCAGCCACTTACTCAAAGCTGTCAGCAACTTATTCAAAACCTGCCTGGGCTACAGTGAGTTCAAGTTCAGCCAGAGTAATGTCAGTGAGGCCATGTCTCAATATAAAATCTCAAAAGGAGGTATGTGCCTAGCATGTACAAGGAAATACAATGAAAACCATGAATGCTATGCTTTATATGTAGAATCTTGTTTGTATGACATGAAAAGAGAAGAGGAACCATTTGAACAAAGAAAGGAGTGAACAGAAAGGGAGAAAAACAACAAACTAGGGGGCAGATATGAGCAAACTATACTTGTACATGTGGATGAAGATGTCATAATTGAAGCCACTGTTTTGTATCCTAACTAAAATAATAACAAACTATGCAGTAGGCGATGCAATGTCTATATGCGAATGTTACCCATTTTTATAAAACAGTCTTAAGTATGCATAGATATTGGTGTTTGCAAAAAGACCTGGAATCAAGTCCCCAGGGATACCTAGGGACAACTGTGTTTTTCTTAATGATTATTGTTGACTTTTGTCAACCTGTGTAAATCTTGTCTGCTGGACCTAAGTAAGATCTGAGGACCTAAAATAGAGTAGATTATAGTGTGATACCATCGACAACCTTACTTCAGTTGTGTAGTACTTTATACAGGAATGTAACCAAGAAAGCAATGATCCAAAGAAGGCTGCCCAAGTTCAGAAAAATACGATCAGAAAAACGTAAATAAACGCCAGTAAGCACATACTAAATATTAAGAGCAGCCCCTTTCCGGAACTTCCTGAAGAGAGAAAAATTTAAACACAACTGCCTGGTGGCACACACTGTAGATTATAGCTGGGAAGGCACAAAAGCAAGGCAGAATGCCATATCTAGGTTCAGGGTACACTGACAAACCTAGGTTCTGGTATGATAGCTATGATCTGAAATCATAAACTGAACGTAAATGTTTGTCCCAGAAATCATGAAATCACGTCCAAGGACAACCCAGGGAACAGACTGCACCTCAGGTAAAGGTCCTCTGCCTTTTCCCCTGGAGCCTCCCTCACAGTTCCCCCCAAGGCATTGCTCACCGTGCGTCATTCTTGCGCCTGTGTTCCCATATCTCCATTTTTGTTTGTTTCAATTTTAAGCGATTTAATCTTGTTTGGAGCCTTCACCATTCTAAGAGAATTATGATCAGACATATAAGGATAAGATGTAAGAGTATTATGCATGGTACTTTACCACCAGGAAAGAAGATCTCCTTCTGCTATTGCTTCTCCTCAAATTCCAGGCAATTGTTTGGAAAATATCTGAACATTTTCATCCTGGTACCCAGTGAGTGGTCTAGTTCTTTATACCATATGGGGCACACGGCAATGGTTGCATGGCTCAGTATCCTGTCTTGGGGCAAAAGGTTTAAGTAAATAAGGTAATAGCAAGGGGAATATCTTGAGAAGTAGTTCCCTGCCCCCTTTTATCTTTTTAAATTGTTTCCTTTTTTATATATTTATTTTATGTGCACTGGTGTTTGACTGCACGTATGTCTGTGTGAGGGTATTAGATTCCCTGAGGGTGTCAGATCTCCCAGAACAGGAGTTACAGACACTTGTGAGCCACCATGTGGTTGCTGGGAACTGAACTCAGGTCCTCTGGAAGAGCAGCCATGTTCTGAACTGCTAAGCCATCTCTCCAGCCCCTAAAAGTTGTTCCTTACGGGTAGAATGTGTATGTTCTACAAATGTTTGACCTTATGGGTTATAAGGGATTCTAGTGATGTCTTTAATTTGCCATTCTTCATAGAATTTCCTAAAATTCCTACTAGTAAAAATTGGACCATTATCAGTTTTTAACTATGTAGGAATACCCATAATAATAAACGTGTAAAATAAGATGGGAAATAAAGCTTTGGAGGAGGGTAACATATAACTTTGACTATTGAATAGTTACTATTTTATCATGTAAGGCTTGAACATCAATACTTAAACTGTCAAGTGACCATCTTGCTTTGAGAAACAATATAATTAGCAATGGGGTACCCAAGATCTCAGATTCAGTGGCATAAACCGGGATGTTAGTCTCTTCCCAATTAACAGAACAAAGCACAGGAGGATCAGGTACACAAGCCCGGTGTGTCGCCGGAGCAACAGATGCATTCAACAGAGACAACATAGCAAGGGACAACCACTCTGCTGCCTAGCCCTTCCCTGAAATCCATCAACTCTTTTCCCTCAGTCACCAAAATCTTCATCTGAATCTCTGTCCCTTAGGTTTGCCAGCTCTGTTGTTCCATTCTCTATCTTTTCCTCAGGTGCAGCCCTTTGAAGATGCCTTGGAACATCTTTACCCATCTGCCATAGGTCAAGTCTGTCTTTGAGATGTCGACACTGGCTTTTCAGCAGTCTGAGGAAAAAGCACAAGCACAGCCTTCGCGCAGGTGAATTATTGGAGCCAGGCAACTTGATTGGCCACACATAACATCTCTCCAAAGAACTGTGACACTGAATTGTTCCAGAGCAACCCCAAAACATTCTGCAGCATCCTTGCCCATTTTAAAAAACAAGTATATAAAATAGAAGATATTTTGAAGAATAGTCAAACTACCCTACTCACCCTCCTTTATTTTTAAATAATGTTTAAGTTGTCCACTAGCAATTCCTACAAAAGATTGACCCTGAGCAGTATAAGAAATGCTTGTGCTATGGGCTATATAAGACTGTTGGCAAAATTCCTGAAAAAGATTAGCAATGTATACAAGAGCATTGTTAGTTTTTTTTTAAAGTATTTTACAGGGGCATAAATAGCAGAACCCAGTGTTAAGTCATCCAAAGTATTTAACAAAAATTTTAAAGCCAGGCAGTGGTGGTACACACCTGTAATCCCAGCACTTGGGAGGCAGAGGCAGGCGGATTTGAGTTCGAAGCCAGCCAGGTCTAAAGAGTGAGTTCCAGGACAGCCAGGCCTACATAGAGAAACCCTGTCTCAAAAAAAATCTTTAATTTTAATTATACAAATACAAATTTAAAGTGTTAATCTAATATTTATTTTTGCAAGCAAATCTGTTAGTGTTGTATAATTTTCTGTAGAAAGCAGAATATCATCTTCCACTCTTTTTAAAGCAGTTAACAGTCACCTTTCCAGTTAAGCCTTGAGTATAGGAAGGCCTACTATCAGCACAGAGGCAGATTTAATCATTAACATCTCCTTTTATTTCTAAAGGGATGGATGAGAGTCTGGTCTGCCACATTAACATTCTCATATGCCAGTTGTGTAGTAATAAGTATTTCTGCCTCTCCATCAACTATAAGACATTTGACCAGCTGTAGCAGACGGGAAACAAAATCTTGATGTGGCTCATCAGGGCCCTGTCTAATTTCCTAAAGTTCCACTATTTTTCCAGAATCTAGTAACTTCATGCCATGTGTCCTCACTCCCAGAAAGCAAAGGCGCTCCTCACCTCCCTCTTGCCCCCATACCCTCCAATTATCATTACAGTCTTCAGGCAGAGAAGGATACAATATTTCAGGCTAGGGAGCAGACAACAAGGTGTGTTCATTTTCAAGCTGAGCCAACAGTTTTGCTTTTGCTTTTGCTGTACTCAGTCCTTTATAACATTGCACTGTAAAAAACTTCTTTCTAAGCCAGGTGGTGGTGGTGGTGGTGGTGGTGGTGGTGGTGGTGGTGGTGGTGGTGGTGGCAGCGGCGGTGCGGCGGACGCCTTTAATCCCAGCACTCTGGGAGGCAGGCAGAGGCAGGCAGATTTCTGAGTTTGAAGCCAGCCTGGTCTACATAGTGAGTTCCAGGACAGCCAGGGCTACACAGAGAAACCCTGTCTCGGGAAAAAAAAAAAACCAAAAAATCCAAAAGAAAAAAAACCAAAAAAAAAATTCTTTCTAGCTTGTAAAGGGTGTGTGTGTCTGTGTCTGTGTGTGTGTGTGTATGTGTGTGTGTGTGTGTGTGTGTTTGTGTGTGTGTGTGTTTCATTATCTTCTTCACATGCCATGGCCTTTTCTAAATCCATTGGCTTATCCCCATTTATTGTTTCTATCGCAATATGAACCATTGCTCAAGTCACCCAGGATGGTATTAGAATACTTCCTCCTTGACTATGGGGTTTTGCTATATTTTCTTTAATTTGATCCCATACTCCAGGATCTAGAGTGGCCTTTCCATGAAACCAAGGATTATATTCTGTTATTGAATCCCAACAGTCTTGCAGCTGGGCTTTAGACATGGCAGCACTAGTCTTTTTAAGGAAATGATGTGTCAACTCATACATATGGTGCCGTCTTCCTACTTTTAGCCCCATATTAATCCCTGCTCACCTCCTCCTGCAAGGGTCCTTGTGTCCTCTCATGGCTTTTCATTTAGGTCCCTGACCCCTTGTCGACATTTTGGGCGACCTGAGCAGATCGTGTCTGCTGGACCTGAGATCTGAGGACCTGAAAGAATAGGGTGAGCCGGGCGTGGTGGCACACGCCTGTAATCCCAGCACTTGGGAGGCAGAGGCAGGTGGATTTCTGAGTTCGAGGCCAGCCTGGTCTACAGAGTGAGTTCCAGGACAGCCAGGGCTACACAGAGAAACCCTGTCTCAGAAGAAAAAAAGAAAAAAGAAAAAAAAGAATAGGGTGGACCACCATCTAATGCTGTAGACAACCTTACTTCAGTTGTATAGTACTTTATACAGGAATGTAACCAAAAAAGCAGTGATCCAAGGAAGGTTACCCAAGTTCAGAAAAATATGATCAGAAAGCCAGTAAGCACATACTGAATATTAAGAGCAGCCCCTTTACAAAACTTCATGAGGACAGATGAATTTAAACACAAGTGCCTGGTGGCACATACTATAGATTCTATCTGGGAAGGCATGAAAGCAAGGCAGGTTTAGGGTACACTGACCAGATTGGTTTCTAAAGCTCTGTTCTGATATCCAACAAGAATAAACATGTTCTATAAATTGAACGTAAATGTTTGTCCCAAGAGTCACAATCACGTCCAAGGACAATTCAGGGAACAGACTGCACCTCAGGTAAAGGTCCTCTGCATTTTTCCCTGGAGCCTCCCTCAGAGTTCCCCAAGGCATTGCTCACCGTGCGTCATTCTTGAGCCTGTGTTTTGACAACTATGCACTCATTAGACTGAACAGTCCACAAGGACAGCTAGTCTACCTATCTGGTCCACCATTTTATCTTCAATCCATGGAAGTGTGGGTAAAATGTAGGAAGGACTAGAGATGGCCTTTGGAAAGTTGGAAACTCACATGAGGATCTCAATATTTTTCTGAGGTTCCTGAATCTCTAAGTAATCCATTGTCATATAACTAAACAGCACAGCCATGTTATTAATACAAGCCAGCAAGTCACTGTTTTTTTGTTTGTTTTGTTTTGGGGGATAAAGTCGCATGTAATCCAGGTTAACCTCAAACTTGCTATATAGCTGAATTTGGCCTTGAACTCATGATCTGCCTGCCACTACCTCCCAACCACTGGGATTACAGGCATGTAACACCACACGCAGGATCCCCCAGTATTATTTCATTCCTAAATGTAGGAAAGCATCCCGAGAGCAAGCTGCAATAAAACCTTTTAAGGCAGGTGTGGTAACTCACACCCAGCACTTGAGAGGCAGAGACAGGAGGATCACTGAAAGGCTGAGGCCAGTGTGATATGGATAGTGAGATCCAGGCCAGCTAAAGAGAAGATACAGTATTTATTAACAGTAAAAAGAACGTTTCAATTTGGCCACCTCTACGGTCTTAAATACCATCTGGAAAGTATAGCCAAGATTAAAATGATCAGTATGTTTCTTTAACAGTTCAAGGGACTGCAGTCCTTGGATATTACTTAACTATATAAGCTGTTATTTGAACAACTATTTTTCACTAAAAATTCTCTTTTTAATAAAAAAAAAATATATTGCCCAGATATAGGACAAGACCTTGGCTCACTTAAGCACTGCAGAATCTATCTGAGGCTGAGAAAAACAGGCTTGTCTTCTCAAATACAGAGACCAAATCTAAAAGAAAACAAAGTTAAACAACAACAACAACAAAAAAAAACACCTGTATTTATCAACAATGAAACAAGAACCCCACTATCACTTTCAGGATCTCAGGGCTGTAATGTGTCCTTCTGTACCTGAAGCGCCCATGTTCAGTGATTAAAGGAGGCTCCAGATAACTCTGTCCAACTCATAGGTTTGGGGGAAATTATTCAGTGTCCCAAAGATTCCGAGTGGTATCCCTGGGACAGTACTAAGAAATCCTAATATATATATATTAGGATTTATCATGTATATATATATACATGATAAGATCACATTTTCTTTTAGATTGGTAATTAGATGCTGGTGTCGCAATTAGATATTGGGAGCCTCAACCAATGGAATCTGGATTTCACTCAGGTTTGGCCCACACTGTCTACTCCCACTGGACATTACATGTGTACTCAGAGGCTCTTGGTGCAATGGAACAATTATTTTAATTAATTTATCTTTCCAAGTTTCCAGGCATTCCCTCCATAAGCAGAAGTCTGATGCTAACAGACAGCTGACTGCATAGTTACACTCTGATCTGCCAAACACAACTTATGTCAATCTAGATTAAAGAGGATACCATTTCTCTGACCTTTTCCTTCTACAGGGCTCTGGTATATAGACCAGCAAGCTGCACAATTACATTTCCTCTTACTAAATCAAGAATTCTGTTAATAATAATGCGAAAAAATTTTCCCCCATTAATGCTGTCTCTTAATGCTCACCATGACACTATAATTGAGAAGACCTGATGGTCAACTTCTGAATTTACAATAGCCAATAAAAAGTATCCTGAGCTCTTATTTCAAACCAAGCTTACTCCATGGTATACATCATGTAGTGCACAGTGGTGACAAAAAAAAAAAAGTCATCAACCTTGCAAATGCCTATGACAAAGCCTGCCAAAATTTCATCAGACAGTCATGTTGCCTATTCTCTTCCCCTAATAAGGGTAAATCTGTCCCCAATCTTATTTTTCCAGGAATTCTAGTGGCACCAACAGTGTCACTTTTGGCATGTTACAGATGCTACCTTGTGCACACACCAAGGATGGATCACAGAGCCTTCTTATGTTCTGGAACTTGGTTATCTACTAAGTTTTATCATGGCTTCTTAGATTGACCCTTTTCTGACACACTCAAACCTCTTCAGTCAGTTCAGAAGCAGTTAGGAGTCTGTGCCCCAAACCCCTAACAGTAGTAGGGTGACCTCTAAGAAAGGATGGGAGACTAGGAATTGGGCAGACTCCCTGGTAAGCAGACAGATAGGAAGCATGGCCATAGCTAGGAAACAAAGGTGGTGAGCTTCCAACATGGCCGGCTCCCTGCTCGCCCTCCTGACCTGACAGCTTAAAACAAAGACCTTGTAGGCTTTTCCTCCTGCCAGTTCCCAAACTGATGCACTGGCTCAACAAGTTCTTGACCAGATCAGGACATGTTTACACAGCAGTTGGGCCAATCAGTTATCCTGTCTTCCTTCAAACTGATCTACTCTAAATTAGGGAGGAAAGACCCTTCAGAGGCTTTTTTTAAAAAGCCAGTCAAAGGAGAAGTCACACTTTTGCTTCCCAAGACAACCACACACACACACACACACACACACACACACACACACACACACACACACATTCTGCCAACAGTCTTTTCTCTGTGTGCTCATGTGTGTTTCCTTATCCCTAATAAAAAGCATTTCTTGACTGCTTGGTGAAAAAATATACAAGAATGTTGTATGTTATAGTAGTGGTGCTACTTGTGGTGAAATCCAAGCCACTGACCATGTTAAGCAAGTGTGCCAGCACTGAGTAACATGCCCAGCCCTCATCTTGTTGTGGTTTGTTTTGAATTTTATTTCACATGTAGTATTTTGCCTGCAATGAAGGTATATGTACCATGTGCATGCCTGACAACCTCAAAGAGTCAAAAGAGGGTTTTAGATCCCCTGAAACTGGAGTTACAGATAGCTGTGTACTACCATGTAGCTACTGGGAATGAAACCCGGTCCTCTGCAAATGACAAGTGATCTTAGCCACTGTGCCACCTCTCCACCCAGTCCTCATTTTATGTTTCATTTATTAAAATTTCATCATTTGAAGTGTGTGTGTGTGTGTGTGTGTGAGTGTGTGTGCATGTGTGTGTGTGTGTGTGTGTGTGTGCGCGCGCGCTATAAAAAAACTGCTGTAAAAGAAACCAGACATCTATGACTCAAGGAACATTGTGGAAGAGGGGACAAAGGTTGTAAGAGCCAGGAATAGACATGAGTGCATACACAAGACTGGAACAACAAGAGCCATATCAAATAGACAGGCCAACACTAAAGGGGGGAAATCTCCCTGGGTTCCATCCCTATACAAAGAGCTACAGACAATCAATGACTTCTGAAAAAGGAAGAATTAGCCCTTCTTCCAAGAATGAACCCCTTAATTGGTTATCTAATACAAATCATGCACACAAACAACAAAAACACATTCAATGAGTTCTCTCTGTGTGTGTCTGTCTGTCTTTCTGTGTTTCTGAGAGAAAACCTACTTAATATATATTTACACAACACATATACATATATATAAACATATACATATATATGTATGCCACAAATATAATCAAGGAAAAAGAAGCCATCGACTTGAGAAAATGAACAGGAGGGTTTGGGGGAGACTCTGGAGAGGAAAGGGAAGGGAAAATAATGTAATATTATTTAAAGCAAAAACATTTTAGCCGGGCATGGTGGCGCACACCTGTAGTCCCAGCACTTGGGAGGCAGAGGTAGGCAGATTTCTGTGTTCGAGGCCAGCCTGGTCTGCAGAGTGAGCTCCAGGACAGCCAGGGCTACACAGAGAAACCCTGTCTCGAAAAAACCAAAAAAAAAAAAATTTTTTTTAAAGTTGAAAAAATGGCTGGGCAGTGGTGGCGCACGCCTGTAATCCCAGCACTTGGGAGGCAGAGACAGGCAGATTCCTGAGTTCGAGACCATCCTGGTCTACAGAGTGAGTTCCAGGACAGTCAAGGCTACACAGGGAAACCCTGTCTCAAAAAAAAAAAAAACAAAAAAAAAGTTGAAAAAATAATTTTTGTCTAGAGAATATGCTTAGTCACAAAAGGCATCATAGTCATCAAAGTCACTTTTAAATATGTAACTTTGGAGTTGTATTGACTTTTATATCTATTTTACTTTTATTAACAAAAATATTTTTTCACTACAAAAAGAATGAATACAGAAGAAGAAAACTTTCAAAAAAAAAAGTGTTCGGTGTGGTGGCACATGCCTTTTATCCCAGCACTTGGGAGACAGAGGCAAATATTTCTCTGTGAGTTCGAGGTCAACCTGGTCTATAGAGTGAGTTCCAAGATAGTCGGGACCACACAGAGAAACCCTGTCTCAAAACAAAAAACAAAAATGAGTGTATTATCTTGATTGAGTTGTTTTGCGTCAGTTTCCTCCTCTGGGACACTAGCACCTTTGTGACAGCCTAAGGTTGTGGTGGCAACTACATGTTATGACTTGTGGAGACTTGTGCCATGTGTTTTCAGTGTCTGGAGAGGGAGGACATAAAGGGCCCAAGTGAGAAATCCTGGGGACACAGACTGGTTGGAGTTGGAGGGTAATAAAAGTAGGCTTTCTGAAGCAAGGCCAAACGGATGTGGAATGAGTGAATAAAGCAGAGAAAAGAAGACTATGGCTTCGGTGCAGCTCAGAGAACGCTGTGGAGGTGACTCATGGGCATGTCAGGAGCGAACTTGGTGGCTACAGAAAGAGGCCCATGCTTCTGTAACACTCTTTTTGAAACCCATACCTCTTATCAAATTATAAAGGAACACAAGACTAGGAATATCACAGGGACCTGGTTGTCCCTCCTAGGGAATCATCAGTTTACTGCTAGAGCCTAGAGAGGAAAGAAGACAGTAATAGAGACCGAGGAAAGCTGCAAAGGCTGGAATGCCGTGACTAGGGCTCAACATCCCTTTTCTCTGACTCATGCTGGGGACCTTACACAAGGAACAGGATATGTAGAGAGCACATGGCACCCCTGCTATTTTTGCAACCTTTCTATACATCTAACGTTTTTCACAAATAAAATACAAATCAGTATTTTAATGGGCCAGATATCCATGGCCAGCCAGCCTAACCTTAATTGGTAAGCCCCTGGTCCTAGTTAGAGATCCTGTCTGGAAAAACAAGATGAGTGATTCCTAAGGAATGACCCAGGAGGTTAACCTCTGGTCTCCACATGCATACACACACACACACACACACACACACACACACACACACACACGTACATACATACACAGAGAGAGAAAAATAAAATATTTATCATTCTTAAATCTCCCAAAAAACAATTCATAAAAAGTAACAATCCTATGTATGTGAGTATGTATGTATGTATGCATCAGACAACAAAACTGTAAAATTTGCAAAAACTGATAGGGTTCCAAAGACAAGTAGACAAATTTGCAGTTAGAATTGAATATTACATTATTTTTACATGTATTATGCACACATACACACACCATGACATGTAGAGAACTTGCTAGAACTGCTTTTTCCCTTCCAGTATGAGTACTGAGTCATCAATCTTGACAACAGGCACTTTTCCTACTGAGCCATCTCTCCAGAATATTCTAAGACCCTTCTTTTAACAATTGATAAAATAATTAAATAGAATGTGTATATTCTCTATATATTCTATATGTGATATAGAAGAACCCAGTAAGCCAGGCAGCGGTGGCACACGCCTTTAACCCCAGCACTTGGGAGGCAGATGCAGGCGGATTTCTGAGTTCATGGCCAGCCTGGTTTACAGAGTAAGTTTCAGGACAGCCAGGGCTATACAGAGCAGCTCTGTCTCGAAAAAACAAACAGAAGAAGAAGAAGAAGAAGAAGAAGAAGAAGAAGAAGAAGAAGAAGAAGAAGAAGAAGAAGAAGAAGAAGAAGAAGAGGAGGAAGAGGAAGAGGAAGAGGAAGAGGAAGAGGAAGAGGAAGAGGAAGAGGAAGAAGAAGAAGAAGAAGAAGAAGAAGAAGAAGAAGAAGAAGAAGAAGAAGAACAACAACAACAACAACAACAACAACAACAACAACAACCCAGTAGCCCACAATCAATCAACAAGAAGTAATATAGGCTACTCCATCCAACGAAGAGTAGAATATGCATTGTAACCTATTACTAATAGAACAGCTAACAAAACAGGTCATGTCAAAACTCAACAGAAACAGGAATTAACTATATTTCTATATGCCAGCAATGAAAAAGTAGAAACTAAAATAAAACAATCTTTATTCACCTCAAAGAAACTAAACACTTAGAAATAAATCTAACAAAACATATACAGGGTTCATATGCTTTAAATTGCAAAATGATGCTAGACATGGCTGTGTATGCCTATAACCTCATTACTTGGGAGGTTGAGGCAGGGGAATCATAAATTCAGGGTTACCATAAGCAGCACAGTGAGTGCCAGGACACCCTAGGCTATGTAGTGAGACCTGATTTTAAAAAACAAAAGCAAACTATTTACCTTACATTACAAACTAAGTCAAGACTGATGGTTCAGGCCTGTAATCCTAGCTCCTCAGGAAGCTGAGGCAAGGGAAATACAAGTTGCCTGGGAAACTTACAGAGACCTTGCCCCCCCCAAAGAAAAAGGAAAACCAGCTGGCTGGAATATAGCTCAGGGTAGGACACTCGCCTGACAAGCAAGGCCCTGGCTTTTGGTTCTAATATTAAAAAGGAAATTTTAAAAATCCACAATTCCACAATAAATTGTTGAAGAGTGAGATCAAAGAAGACTTGCACTAAATGGAGACATACTGTCTCCCAGTTTGGAAAGGCTTGTTGCATAACTCTTTTTTTTTTTAAAGAATATATATGTATACACACACACACACACACACACACACACACCTCATTCTGTTATTGCCCAGTTTTTCAAATAAATGAGATGAGCTGGGTGCGGTGGTACACACCTCAATCCCAGCATCTGAGATGGAGGTAGAGGCAGGCAGATCTCTACATAATAGTGAGTTCCAGGCCAGCAAGGGCTACTTGGTGACACCCTGTCTCAAAATAAAATGAAATAAAATGGATGAATGCTTAAATGTAGAGGCACCTTAAGGCCTTCTGTGAGACATCTCAGAACGAGTAAGGCACATCTGGACATCACTGCATCTCTAAAGGAAATGAAACTTTTAATTTTGGTAGATGAAGTGTTCCATTCTTCCTAGCTTATCAGCTCTTTTCGATATTATCTTGGATAAATGGCATCTGTAATTTCCGCCCAGACCTAAGACTCATTGTACTCTGTGTCACTGTGTGTGACATCACTGAGTTGCTATGGATACAGATCACTCACTTTCCTGTGGAAGTGGGGAAAGGGCAGAAAACAGACAGGACGCTGTATCCCAAACAAAAAGCGGCAGCTGGAGATGAGTGTTCTCTTATACAGTGTGAGACTGTACCCGTCTCTTCGTGGCCTGCTCACAATCCACCATCTTTGCAGATGAAATCAGGAGGCAGACTGATGAACAGGAAGGTTTTTCAAGGACTGACACAGCTGAGGCTGTTTCCATATGGAGAAGACAGCTTTGACCTTGTGCCTTAAAAAGGCAACTATCTAAAACAAATGCATTAGTTTAGTGTTATTTCTACTCAAACCTGAAATTCCTCGTAAGATTTTTAAGAAGCAAGTAAGCAGCTTCCAAAGTGTATATGACAATGCTGAGAAATGGATGTCCATAGAATCCTCGAAAACTCCAACGTATTTCCAGCAATTTGGAATGTTGCATGCTACCCAGGGCTGTGCTCAGACATAGGGATGTGTACACTGATGAACAATGAGGGTACCACAAACCACATGTGACTGAAACCAGAGAAATTGAACTTGTGACAGAGCTGTGAGCAGCATTACAAGGAGAAAGGTGTGCCTCAACAAAAGATGGGCGCGCTTGGAAATGGCAGTCACTGGTTCTAGACACTTAAGGAAACATATGGGCAGCCATTAGCTGACCACTTTGCTCACCAAGAAGAAGCTTCCGTGACCACACATGACAAATGATGAATTTACAAAATCAGTTCAAAAGCCAGCTGGTGATGGCAGAGCACTTGGGAGACAGAGACAGGTGGATCTGAGTTCGAGGCCAGCCTGGACAGCCAAAGCTATAGAGTAACCCTGTCTCAGAGACCATCCCCCAAACAATAGTTCATTAAAGACAATAAACAAAAACCCAATAATAATATACCAGAAGGAAACAGAAAAAATCAGATTATCAAAACGGCCATGTTTTTTATTAAAAAAAAAAAAATGAACATGGCAGAGTCTAACTATGTAGCCATGACTTTTAGAACTCACTATATAGACAAGGCTGACCTCTCACAGAAATTAGCCTGCTTCTGCCTTTCAACTGCTGGGATTAAAAGCATATACCACCATGCCCAGTAGTGTGTGTGTGTGTGTGTATGCGTGTGCGTGTGCGTGTGCGTGTGCCTGTGCGTGTGCGTGTGCGTGTGCGTGTGCGTGTGTGTGTGTGTGTGTGTGTGTATTTTTTTTGTTTGTTTTTTTGGGATTTGGTTTTTTCGAGACAGGGTTTCTCTGTATAGCCCTGGCTGTCCTGGAACTCACTCTGTAGACCAGGCTGGCCTCGAACTCAGAAATCCACCTGCCTCTGCCTCCCAGAGTGCTGGGATTACAGGCGTGCGCCACCACCGCCCGGCTTAGTGTATATTTTTTAACTTGCACTTCTCAATGCAAAATTATTATAAGCTATAAGAATAGTAAGAAAGTATGATTCATAGGCAGGAAAAAACGATCAATAGAAACTGGAGGGGTGGGGGTAGGGCAGACATTGGCCTGTGAGATGACTCAATGGGGAAAAGTCCTTGTGCTAATCACACAGCAAATGTCACGCTAAACACAGAGGAACTCAAAAGCTTTTCAATAAAATCCGGAACAGGACAAGGCTGTGCATTCTCTCCATACCTACTCAATACGGTACTTGAAGTCTTAGCTAGAGCAGTAAGACAAGTAAAGGAGATCCAGGGGATCAAATTGGAAAGGAAGAAGTCACCATTCCCAGATGATCTGATAGTATACATAAGTGACCCTAAAATCCCACCAGGGAACTCCTACAGCTGATAAACACTTTCAGCAAAGTAGCTAGACACAAAAACAACTCACAGAAGCCATTGGCCTTCCTATATAAAAATGAAAAATGGACTGAGAAGGAAATCGGGAAAACAACACCCTTCACAATAGTCTCAAATAATGTAAAATATCTTGGGGTAACTCTAACAAAGAGACCACCTCCAGTAGATAGGCATGGCCCCCAGTTGCCCAGAATTGTTCCTGTCTAAAGGAAATACAAAGACAAAAATGGAGCAGAGACTAAAGGAAAGGCCCAACTTGGGATCCATCCCACACACCTCACCAGACACTATTACTGAAGTCACGTTGTACATGCAGACAGGAGCCTAGCATGGCTGTCCTCTGAGAGGCTCTGCCAGCAGCTGACTACTAAGACAGATGCAGATACTCCGCAGCCAACCATTTGGAATGAGATCAAGGACCCCCATGCAAGCGTTAGGGGAAGGACTGAAGGAGCTTAAGGGGATTGCAACCCCATAGGATAAACAACAGAATCAACTAACCAGACCCCCTCAGAGCTCCCAGGGACCAAGCCATCAACCAAAGAGTATGCATGGGCAGGTCCATGGCCCCTAGCAGGTCTGTAGAAGAGGACTGCCTTGTCTGGTCTCATTGGGAGAGAATGTGTCTAATTCTGTAGTAACTTAATGCCCCAGGGAAGGGGAATGCTGGTGAGGGTAAGTTGGGGGTGAGTGGGTGGGTAGGTAGGGTGTGCACTCTTAGAAACAAAGGGGAGGGGCAATGGAGTGAAGAATCCAGGGAGGGAGACTGGGAAGGGGGACAATATTTGGAATGTAAATAAATAAAATAGTTTAATAAAAATAAAGAAAAACAGCCGAGCGATGGTGCCGCACGCCTTTAATCCCAGCACTTGGGAGGCAGAGGCAGGTGGATTTCTGAGTTCAAGGCCAGCCTGGTCTACAGAGTGAGTTCCAGGACAGCCAGGACTACACAGAGAAACCCTGTCTCGAAAAACAAAAACAGAAAGGAAGAAAGAAAGAAAGGAAGAGAGAGAGAGAGAGAGAGAGAGAGAGAGAGAGAAAGAGAGAGAAAGAGAAAGAAAGGAAGGAAGGAAGGAAGGAAGGAAGGAAGGAAGGAAGGAAGGAAGACTTGTACACTAAAACTTTAAGGACTTTTTATTTTATTTTTATTTTATAATATATTTTAAATTTATTTTTATTTTTTAAGGCAGGGTTCCTCCGAGTAGCCCTGGCTGTCCTGGAACTAACTCTACAAACCAGGCTGACCTCAAACTCAGAGATCTACCTGTCTCTGCTTCCCAATTGCTGGGATTAAAAAGATGCACTATCACCACCTAGCTTGAAGAAATTTAAGAAACTATCAGAAGATGGAAAGACCTCCCATACCCATAGACCAGTAGGATTAATATCATTGAGATAGCCATCTTATCAAAAATAATCTACAGATTCAAAGCAATCCCCATGAAAATTCCAACACAATTCTCCCCAGAAATTGAGATAAAAAAAATTTTCAGCTTCATATGGAAACACAAAACACCCAGCAAACACAAAACATCCAGCATAGCTAAAACAATCTGAATAAATAACACTGGAGATCTCACCATTCCAGATTTCAAGATATACTGTACAGCTATAGTAATAAAAACAGCATGGTATTGGCATAAAAAACCGACAAATTCATCAACAGAATTGAATTGAAGACACACATATAAGCCCACACACCTAAAGACACCTGATTTTTTTTTTTTTTGCATCTTACGCAAATGGTGCTGGACTAACTGAATGTCAGAATGTAGAAGAATACAAATAGATCCTTATTTATTACCCTGCACAAAATTCTATTCCAAATGGATCAAAGACCTCAACATAAAATCAGATATACAGAACCTGATAGAAGAGAAAGTGAGGAATAGCCTTGAACTCATTGGCACAGGAGAGGACTTTCTGAACAAGTGGCACAGGCACTAAATCCAACGACTAATAAATGGGACCTCATGAAACTAAAAATCTCCTGTACAACTAATGACCCCATTATTCAAGTGAAGAGTCAGTCCACAGAATGGGAGAAAAATCTTTATCAGCTATACATCTTACAGAGGGTTAGTATCTAGAATATAATAAATACTAAAAAAACCCTCTAAACATTAAAATTATCTTTAAACATGATTTTAAGACAGGGTAAGGAACTAAATAGAGAGTTCTGAAAAGATGAAATACAAAGGCTGAAAGATAGGGTTTACTTTTTAATGTTCAATTCTTTAGACATCAGGGAAATGCAAATTAAAAACTACTTTGAGATTTCATCTTACCCCAGTCAAAATGACCAAGATGAAGTAACAAATGATAGCAGATGCTGGCATGTATGTGCAGGGAGGGAGGGAGCACTGAATGACTGCTGGGGAGTGTGTAACCTGGTACAACCACTATGGAAATCAGTGTAGGTCCTCCACAAACCTGACAGGAGGCATACCATACCTAGTCAGGCTTCTTTTTTTTAAGATTTATTTATCTATTTATTTTATGTATATGAGGACACTGTAGCTGTACTGATGGTTGTGAGCCATCATGTGGTTGCTGGGAATTTGAATTTAGGACCTCTGCTCACTCTGCTCTCTATGGTTGACCCCCCTCACTCCAGCTTAAAGATATATTTATTATTATATCTAAGTACACTGTAGCTGCCTTCAGATATACCAGAAGAGGACATCAGGTCTCATTATAGATGGTTGTGAGCCACCATGTGTTTGCTGGGATTTGAAATCAGGACTCCTGGAAGAGCAGTCAGCGCTCTTAACCACTGAACCATCTCTCCAGCCCCTTCGACTTAAGTATATACCTACTCAAGACTGTATCTTGCTAGAGTTAATTCTCTATGTTTACTGCTGCTGTAGTCACAATAGCTAGGAAATGACAACAACCTAGATGGCATCAAGTGATGAATGGACAATTTCAATGTGGTAGCTTTACATTCAACTGTCAAGAACTATGGGATTCTCGAGTCAATGAATAGAACCAGAAACAATCATTCTGACTGCAGTAACTCCAGACCCAGATATATAAATGTTACATGTTTTCTCTCATTTGTGGATCTCAGCTCAGAATATTCAGATATATATGCTCAATTCAGAATACCCCTAGAAGTATTTTAAGAGTCCATGGTTGAGGGGGGCTTGCAATGGGAAGATAGAAAACAGTGGCATAAAGAAAGAGGAATAATGGAATAGGAAGGGTTAAATTGGGGTGGGGTGTGAGAGTGGGGTAGAGAAGAAATGAGAAGGGATAACTAATATGGATGGTCTTTGAAAATGCCATATAGAAACCGAATACTATAGATGCCTTCTAAAGAGGTTTAATGGAGCTACAATTCAACAATGATAGAAGACAATAACCCAACTAGATACCTTATACAAAAAGTAAAAACCCCAGCACTTGGAATAGGTTATCCCTTTTTGAGTTGTTAGTCCATGGGGTCACACACACACACCTTTTCCTAAGCATTACAGGCTACTGCAAATACTCTTGGCTGCTCTAGGACTTGATGGTTATGACTCTATGGCTGGAGAAGTACTTGAGTCCCAGGACATGAAGGACTCAAGCTGGTACTCACATGGAAACTTCCTCCCGACTGACTAGCATGCATGGTGCTTCGTGCATTCAAGTTGCCATGCATACCATTGAAAGAAAAAAGTAATAATCTCACCCAGCTATGAACCCTACAAATCACACACACACACACACACACACACACACACACACACACACACACACACACACAGAGGTGATTCATTAGAAATGCTCACAAGCTCTAGTCTAGCTAGTCCAACAATGGCTGTCTACTTACAGAAGGTCCAAGTATTTAGTAGTTGTTCAGCTCAAAAGACTGGATGTGTCAGCTGGTCTTCAGAATATGCTAGAATCCTAAAGAAGTATGCTCTAAAACTAGTGAACGAACAAACTTGCCAGCAAGAGCAAAAAAGCAAGGAGCAAGCTTCCTTCTTCCATGCCCTGCAGAAAAGGTTTATCTTCTCACCTCAAAGGATCTGAATTCAAGATGGCTCTCTCCACCTCAGAAGATTCAGACTGAAAGTAGAGCTTCTCACTTCAAATGATTTAATTAAGAAAAAGCCCTTCATAGGTATACTCAGCCAATTTGTTAATTACAGTCTTAGTTAATTACAGATGTAGCCCAAAATATCCACCACAGATCAAAGCATCTCTCAATCCTCAGCAGAGAAGTTTCTCCATGCAGTTGATGACAATTAACACAGAGACCCTAATATACAACTACTAAGAGCCTGGAGTGCTCAGCCTCAATGGGACATACATAGTGGTCTGTTCCCCGCCCCCCCCATCCCAAGGCTCAGAGACCTTGGAAGAAGAGGAAACAGACAGACTGTCAGAGGAGGTAGATACCATCAAAGAAACCAGCTTTTCTGCAGCCACAACATGGCAGGTGCACATTTGGCCTCACTGATTGCGAGCTTAAGCCAGATCAAATCCCAGAATGGAGATGCAGAGGTGGGCACAAAATTCCACCACTAGCTGAAGAGCCTTTGGCATGTGATCGCTGCCATGAGAGCCAGCTTTGTTTCTGTGACCCCTGGTTAGCTTGACCACATGCTAGAGCAAGCCCGGCTCCCAAGACTCCTGAGACTAGTTGGAAGTACAAACTCGATTCAATAGATAGAGGGGAAAAAAAGGAAAGAGGAAACTTCAGAGTTGGGTAGGAAGGGATGGGAGGGTGGTCATGGGAAGATTTGGAAGAGAGGAGATGAAGATGATCAATATACATTGCATAGAAAGATGGCTCAGAAGAGCGCTGGCTACTCTTCTAGAAGATCCAGGTTTGAGTCCCAGCACCCTCATGGTGACTCACCATCTGGAACTTCAGTTCCAGGGAACCTGACACCCTCTTCTGGTCTCCATAGGCACCAAGCACACAAGTAGTGCACAAACACACAGGCAGGCAAAACACTCATACTCATAAAATAATATAAATTTAATAATTATAATAGCATAGGAGTTGGATGCCTCAGCCATTAAGACCACTTGCTGCTTTCTCGGAGGACCATGGTTCAGTTCCCAGATCAAACATGATAGCTTACAAGCAACCATAATTCCAGGGGATCCAACCTCCTCCTCTGACCTCCACGAGCAGTAGATAGCACACACGAATGTGGTCTACATACATGCATGCATGCAGGCAAAACACTCATACACCTAAAATTTTAAAAAAAAACTTTTAAAAATATTTAAATTGTCACAACAATAATAAAATCAATGTAAAAGAGAGAGAGGAAGAAAGGAGAGAGGAAGGAAGGGAAAAGAAAAAAATATAAATAAAAATAAATGGACAGATATCCTTGTTCAGGTAGCATGGAAATAAGTATTGTTAAACTGTCCATACTACTCAAAGTAATCTGTAAATTCAATGTAATTGCTATCAAAATCCTAGGAAAAAAAATCTGAAATTCAAGACAGTTCTTAATAAATAAAGCAATCCTAAGCAAGAACAAAGCTGGAAGAAACTTCCTAATTTCAAATTCTATCACAGGCTTAATAAAACACACTCTAGTACTAGCATAAATCCATGTACCTAGATCCATTTTGAAGAAAAGTACCAAGAATGAATAATGAGGTAAAGCACATTTCTTTGAAAAATGGTATGCATCTCGTGCTCAAGCAATGAGCTGCTGACCTGTATCTGCTGTTTGCCTAGCAGGACTTTCACACGCCTTTCAAGTTTCAGCACAAAAGCTCACTCCTGCAAACCTTCTCCTTGCCAAATTTGGCCTTCCGTGTCCCACGCTAGAAGACTGCAGAAATCTCTGCTGTAGCAACAAGCATACTGGTATTTTCACTGTAGACCAAGAACTTCCTGGGGGCACGAAACTTGTTTTTTCATCTTGGTATAGCATGCCTAACTCTGTTCTAGGAATGTACTCCATGCCCAGTTAAGTTTCTGTTGATGAAAAAGAAGTAACATTGGCCAAGTATATTAATAGCTATAATGAAGAGATGCCAAATCAAAATCACAATAGGATATCACATATTAGGATGGATACTATAAATAAGGTAAGAGAAGCTAGACATAGTGGAACACCCTTTTATTATCCAAGTACTCAAGAAGCAAAGGTAGGATTCTTAGACGTTTAAGACCAGCCTGGGCTACATAGAAAGACCCTTGTCTCAAAAACCAAGGGGGAAAAAACTGTCAAAAGACAAGTGTTAAGAGAGGATACAGAGAAAAAGAAACTTGTTTTCAAAGTTAAGATTTATTTTTATTTTTTTTATTTTTAAACCTGGGGGGGGTGTGCAGTGCACATATGAGTTCAAGTGCTCGAGGTGGCCAGAAGAGGGCATCAGATCCCTTGGAGCAGGAGTGGTTGTTTCCCAGTGAAGGTTCTGGGGAAAAAAAAAAAAACAGGCACTTTGGAAGACCTCTTAACTGCTGGACCATTTCTCCAGCCTAAGAGGATCTCTTATTCACTATTAGTGGGAATTAGTACATTAGTACAGCCATTACAAAAGCAATATGGTAGTTGCCCCAAAACAAAAAATATATCTCTTGTGATGTTTAACCCAATTTAAGATGTTTACATCCAAAAGATAAACTATCTATATGTCCAAAGCCAACCTGGATTACATGAGACTGTCTTAAAAAGAAGTAAAAAAACAAAAAGTACAGTAAACATGTGTTTTTGGTTGTTATTGTTTAGGGTTTTGTTGTTGTTGTTTTGGGGGACAGGGGGACTGGTTTTGGTTTTTCGAGAGTATCTCCCTGGCTGCCCTGGAACACCGTAGGCCAGGCTGGCGTCGAACTCAGATCTATCTACCTGCCTCTGTCTCCCAGGTGCTGAGCTTATGACTTTTATCTATTACACTTCAAATGCTGAAAACTACATAGCACCTTAGAAAGATAATTATAAGCTGGGGATGGTAGTACATGATTACTTTTAGTTCCATGTTAGTGCCACACTGGAAATGGGTGAGCAAAGACACACAGACAAATGGAAGAGAATAAAGGAGCCAGAAATAAACCCACACCTACAGCTACCTAATCTTTGACAAAACTGTCAAAATATACACTGGAGAAAAGACAGCTCTTCAAAACATGGAACTGATGATAGCCTGTAGAAGAATGAAACATGATCCATCTCTTTCACCCTGCACAAAAATCAGTACAAAATGGATCAAAGACTTTTACAATCAGACCTGAAACTGAAACTGCTAGTGAAACATGGGGGTAGGAGAACACTTAAGGTATGTGCAGACGAGGACTTTCTGGAAATCACTGTAGAGAACAGGAAGAGGAGAACAGGAAGCAACTCCCCAAGACTGATAGATGGGATTGTACAACATCAAAAGGTCTCTGTACAGCAAAAGAAACCATCAGCAGAGACAGCCCACAGCGTGACTATCTTTGCCGAGTATACATCTGACAGTGCATGTATGAAATTCTCCAAAAAAAAAAATAATAATAAAAACATTTTTAAAGAACTAGCAGTTGGGGGGGTTGGAGAGATGGCTCAGTGGTTAAGAGCACCGACTGCTCTTCCAAAGGTCCTGGGTTCAAATCCCAGCACCCACATGGTGGCTCACAGCCATCCATACTGAGATCTGATGCCCTCTTCTGGTGTGTCTGAAGACAGCTACAGTGTACTTACATATAATAAATAAATAAATCTTTTTAAAAAAAGAAAATAAATAGCAATTGGCAATATTGTTTTAATATTCCCCACCCTTAGCCAACGGGGGAATTAGCCCTTTAAGACTGCTCTGAGAATCTATCTTATCCCAGTCAGAATGGCCATCATCAGGAAAACGAAGGACAATAAATTCGGGTGAGGATGTGGGTAAAGAGAAACTACTAGGCACTGCTTTGGGAAAGTGAAACTGGTGTAGCCTCTAAGGAAAGCAGTATAGAGAGTCCTTGGAAAGTTAAAAATTCAACTACTAAGGCTAGAGAGGCAGCTCAATAGTTACAAACATTTGCTGCTCTTCCAGAGGACCAGAGTTTGCTTCCCGACACCTATATTACAACCTGTAACCCCAGCTCTGAGGAATTTGATATGTTCTGACTTCTCCGGCACACCACCCACATGTGGTGTTTACTCTCACACACATAAACCTTTAAAAAGTACAACTATCATACAAAACAACTATACTAATTTTTGGATATATACTTGAAGGAATCCAAGTCAGCAGAGCCCAGGGGGAGCTACACATTCATGTTTTGGGGGTTTGGTTTTTTTGTTAGTGCCTTTTTAGTTTGTTGTTTTTGTTACTGCCTTTTTTTGTTTGTTTGTTTGTTTGTTTGTTTTTCGAGACAGGGTTTCTCTGTGTAGCCCTGGCTATCCTGGAACTCACTCTGTAGACCAGGCTGGCCTCAAACTCAGAGATCCACCTGCCTCTGCCTCCCAAGTGCTGGGATTAAAGGCATGCGCCACCACTGCCTGGCTACATTCATGTTTATTGCTATACTGTTTACAAAAGACAAACTAATGAACCAGCCAAGATAGCCGTTAACAGGTGGGGAATGTTTGTGCATGTATATATACATATGTGAGTATGCACACATGTGTGTGCGTATGTCAAAATAAAAACCAATATTTTGCACATGGATTTTAAAAGTTACATTAGAAGCAGAGAGATGTCAGGCGGTGGTGGCACACGCCTTTAATCCCAGCACTGGGGAGGCAGAGGCAGGCGGATCTCTGAGTTTGAGGCCAGCCTGGTCTACAGAGAGTTCCAGGACAGCCAGGGCTACAAAGAGAAACCCTGTCTCGAAAAAAAACAAAAAACAAAACAAAAAAAAGAAGAAGCCAGAGAGATGGCTCAGCAGTTAAAGCGGTTAAGATCATTTGCTTTTGAAGAGGACTCAAAGTTCAGTTCCCAGCAACCACACAGTGGCTGACAACCAACCATCTATAACTTCAATCCATGGGATCAGACACCTTTTCTGGTCTCTGTGGGCATGAAGTCATGTGCATGGTACAAAGACACATATGCAGGCAAAATAATATTTTTAAATGTACATTAAAAGAACAAAAACATTTAGCAGTTGCTTAGATTATTAATCATATGCTTACCATATATTGCAGCAATACAACTCTAGGTAGTCATGCCAAAGAAATGAAAACAGTCTCACACAAGGATTTTTAGCATTTTTATTTATAACTTCCTCCTCAACTGTAAAGAATATCTACTCGGGGTTGAATAAGCAGTAAGACACAATAGCATATGAAACAGAAATCAAATCTATTGATACATCCAGTGATATGGATCTCAAATCTATAATTTATAACACATTCTCAAAAGTTACATACTATTAAATTCCACTTACAACTCTTTTCAAAAGACAAGCCATAAAGTGAAAGCACAGGTCAGTGACTGTCAGGGAGAGAACAAGATTTGACTGTAAACACCAGGAATGGCAGGGGAGGCTGATAGAACTCTTCTGTCCTGTGTTAATGATTACTCATCTTTATGCACTTATCAGAGTTTATACAACTGCATCTAACTTGAATATAAGATTCAAAACGAAAAAGCTAAAAGCTTAATGTCATAAAATAAGTCCCTGTGTGACTTACGACATTCATACGAAGGAACAGGAAAGAGGTCTGTGCCTGCTAGGCTCTGAGGATGAGGGCAGGACTATACTACAAGAGGACACTGTAAGTTTAGGAAAATGCCACAAAAATTCTCTATTTTCATTATGATGGCAGGCCACCCCTGTTAAGAGGTGTCCAAACTTACAGGACTTACACTCATGAAGGATGAGATTTATTGTATGAAAATTATTATTTTTAAGGGGAAAGACCCAAGAAATTATTTTAAGAATAAAGACATATTCAGGCATGATAGCAAACACCTGCAATCCCAGCACTTGGGAAGCTAATCAAGCTAACCTAAAAGGTTCAGGAGCACACTTGCTTATAGGGGGAAACCCCTCTCTCTGTGCACGCACACGCTACCCCCTACCTTGAGATAGGTTAGAATCTAGAATTAGAATATCTAGAGCCCCACATCATTTTGTTTTGCTCTGAGTCTGACTCTGACTCTGCAGCCCAGGCTGGACTCGGCCTCACAGCCATCTTACTGCTTCAGCATTCTTAGTGCCTGCAGTACTGGTGTGAGCCACCTACCTGGTTTTAGTTCTATTTTATTGTGACATGATCATGTTCCCAAGAATCTAGATCCTTTTACTTCTACCAAAACTTAAGACGAAATCAGTGAATTATGTTGGACATTATTTAAAGAGATTTAGAAAGCATAGTTTTTTTAATAAAATACTACCATTTTTTAAAAAACAGAGTAGAGAAAATATATTTTAAATATATGACAACAGATAACACCACAGAGTGATGCTCGTTGTTGAGAAGGCAAAATAATGCAAACCAAAAGGCTAGCATAAGATTTGAATTAGACTCAAGTTTTAAACCTAGCACACCAGCACTTAATGTTAACCTGAGCACATTCTGTCAGCTTTCTGAGCCTTACCCCTTCCTGATACAGATATATTGAAGGTTCAAGGTGGGAACTGATTCTCAGAGTTTAGTAGTTTGTGCTCAGTCCCTAACCGTCCAGAAAACAGGTTCCATATACATTTCCTGAACATCCTTCAGCCAATGGCTTTCCGACTTACTATGAAAGGTATACCCCTTCTAGAATCTTCATCCTCTACCCTATCCCCAGACACATCCAGAGACAGAAGACTCACCACTGTCCTTCTCTACTCCTATACTACCCAGATGAGGACCTACCTATTGATTTGGAAAATACTTAGGCAAGGGCCTTGGCACTGAGATCCTGCAGGGTGATAAAAACTAGAGGCTCACCCATCCAGGAACAACCACCAGCTCTGCTGCCACTGCCACCAGGTTTCTCAGCAGTCTAGCCTTTAGAACATTTACCTGTCCAAGAGGTTAACTGTCCTAACTCACAGGGTAGGACACAGGAATTAGAGTGCAAGGTACACTGTCAGCACTTAGACTCTGCTTATTTGCTTTTTTAATAATTACAAATGATTTTTGTTGTTTTATTGTTCGCTTTTCGAGACGGGGTTTCTAGATGCAGTCCTGGCTGTCCTGGAACTTGTTCAGTAGACCAGGCTGGCCTGAAACTCATGAGATTCACCTGCCTCTGCCCCCAGAGTGCTAGGATTAAAGGTGTATGCCCAGCTTATTTGTTTTGAGCTGTTTTGTTGAGAAAGGTCTTGCCAGATAGTTCAGGCTGTCCCATAACTTACAGTCCTCCTAGCTCCAGCCTCCCAAGTGTCAGGGTTATAGGTATGTTGCCACCATGCCAAGAGTCCGCTGATTTTATTTACCTTGTAAAGCACAGTGGGAGCTGGGAATGGTGGCAGAAGCCTGTAATTCTAGACTTGGAAGGCTGAGTAAGCAGCCTCTCCCCCAGTGATAATGATGGATGGTGATGATGATGATTATGATGATGATAGTAATACTACATCTCGGTAATAGAATGATTGTCTAACATGTGTGAGGACCTATTAGGTTCAATTCCTGGCACCACAAAAACAAACACAAGGTCATTTTCAAAGACAGGAGGGATTAAGTAGAAGGTATTGGGGTTTGGCAGCTCCAGACCTTTGATAAGAATGGAGGGTCCGCAGCAGGAGATACACGATGTGGAGGTGTGCTACTATGTAGGTACATCAGGGAGAATGGAAAGGCATCTGGATTCTCCCATCCCACAGGAAGCAGTACTTGCAGTATGAGGAGAAGGTCAGCTGCTCAGTCACCAGCACAGTCATCAGAGTTGCCAGAGAGGTCAAGCATAGACATCATGGAGTCAGACAACTTAGTGGCGATTTTATCTGTAGATGGAGAAACAGGCAATCTTCGGGTAGCTGGCTTAGCTAACAGGCCTGCCACAGCCAGCTTATCACTAACTTGGCCCATACCAACCTCCCAACTGGCTCAGTTAATACATCTAATCATTCAACAAAACAGATGGGCCATTAAACTTGTCAACCTCACAGGGAGATCCATTCACCTATAAGTGATCACCCCAGCACAATTTCTTTCGCATGGTTTCAGACTTGAAGGATTTTAAGTATTTTTGTGTCTTCTGAGTACTAAAATAGTAGCTTCCTTCTATTGTGTGAACTTAGCACTCCTCCGTTTCCCCTACCCACACCGAAACAATCGCTCATAGTAAAAGAGTGCACACTAGTACTAGCTTTGAACTTGACCACGTACCACTCAGTCATCCTCGAGATACACTCGTTCCTCGGGGTTCCCTTTGGATTCCCAGGACTCACTGTAGAGCCAGAACAAAATAGCTACAAAATATGGCCTAGCTAAACAGAATAGATGATAGTGTCAACCAACACTACCTACATTTTTATACTGTAGCCACGGATACTGAGGCGTGAGAGTACTTACCTTTACTAACACACTGAAAACTGTTTTCTTACTCCTCAGTAACCATGGGGGATAACAAAGCCACAGCTTTACTGCAAATACTATAGTATCTTCATATAACCTACATACAACTTCCTGCATAACAACATTCCTTATCATACAATACAAACAATACAAAACAGCTGCTATACTGTGTCATTTAAGAAATAATGACAAGGAACATAGCCTGCACCTAGTTTAACTTTAAAATTGTATTTAGGCAGAAGTAGTAGCACACGCCTTTAATCCCAGCACTCAGGAGGCAGAAGCAGGTGGATCTGTGAATTTGAGGCCAGCTTGGTCTACAGAGAGAGTTCTAGGCCAGTCAGGGCTACACAGCGAGACCCTTTCTTTCTTTCTTTCTTTCTTTCTTTCTTTCTTTCTTTTTTTTTTTTTTTTTTTTGGTTGGATTTGGTTTTTTTTCGAGAAACGGTTTCTCTGTGTAGCCCTGGCTGTCCTGGAACTCACTTTGTAGACCAGGCTGGCCTCGAACTCAGAAATCGGCCTGCCTCTGCCTCCCAAGTGCTGGGATTACAGGCATGTGCCACCACCGCCCGGCTAGCAAGACCCTTTCTTGAAAAATTATTTTATGTATATGTATGTGTGCCTGAGACTATGTATGTGAACCACATGCTAAGTGCCTGCAGCCAGAAGAGTTGGATGCCCTAAATCTCAAATTACAGACACTTGTGAGTCATATGTGGGTACTAAGTAACCAAACGTGGGCCCTTGACAAGAGCAACAAGTGTTCTTAACAATGGAGCCATCTTTCCAGTCCCTAAGAGATGCGATTTCTTCCAAATGTTTATTTCCACTTTACTGAATCTGTAGTACAGAAGCCACAGATATGGAGGTTACTATAAGTAACCTGAAAACCTGTAGGGGTCAACAATAAAATCTCTTAAGACTTCTTGTCATAGGCAGCTGGTTAATACAAAGAGATGATTTATATAGTGATGTGGAAATATTCCTAAGATACAGAATGGAGAAATTATGACACAAAAACTGTAGGCCCAGTGACAAGCATTTGTGTGGAAAAGAAATTCAGAACATATGACTTCTCCATATATCTGTCTTAGGAAGGACAAGAAATTAACCAGCTGCCTATGACAAGAAGCCTTGAGAGATTTCATTGTGCATCCTCTGGGTTTTGGATACACTGCCTATTTATAGAGTACAAATGATAATATGCATTCTACCTAAGAGACAGAAAGCTCCCAAGAAATGGGGACATGATACACAGACAAGGTCAGTGGTTCTACATGTGTAGGCTCCAAATATCTGCCTTAACAAACCCTTCAGGTGACATTGATGCAAGCCAAAATTTTGAGAACCACTTGCCAGTCCATTAGTTTCCTAACCCCATCTCTCCAACTCTTTCATCGAGCACAGGAATGGTCAGGTACCCCTACCTGAACGTTTCTGCAATTTTTTCTTATTCTTCAAGGCAGATGCCAGAGCCTGGCCTTGTTGAAGTGGGTCTGTCTCCAGGATCCTCTGCAACATCGGGCGGCGGTCCACAGAACTGACCTCTACTACACGGTTATTTTGGGGGCAATGGTGGTCCACATTGCGTTTAGGCCACCCCATCTGATGACGGTTTGGTTTGGTACAATACCCAGTGAGATTTCCAATCTGGGAAGAAAAAGAATAATGGTGAGGTCTTGATCTCCAAACACTCCTACAGAGAAACCAAATATAGAGGTGGGTAAGAAGGAATCTGGAGGCAATTATGGCTCTGCCATACTCTAACTGACACTTAGGGAGCCCATTGGCCTCAATGTGTTCATCTTGTTCATTTGTAAAGTTCTTTGTTGTTGTTTTTCAAGACAGTTTCTCTGTTTAACAGCCCTGACTGTCCTGGAACTCACTTGGTAGAACAGGCTGGCCTTGAACTCACGGTGATACCCCTGCCTCTGCCTCTGGAGTGCTGGGAAGGCTTAAAGGTGTATGCCATGACCACCTTGGCTACAAGGCTTTTACAAGAATTTGATAAAGGAAAGGCAGCCGTGATTTACCCCTGTAATCTTAGCAGCCGAGGGGCTGAGGCACGATTGCCATAAGCAGAAGGCCAGCCTGGACTAGATGGATGAATTTCTAGGTTAGCTCGGGCTACAGAGACTATCTCAAAAAAATACAGAGAAAAGTATTTACTTGATTAGTGACAACTGACAGTATAATGATCCTTTGTTGAAGTAACCTTCTAGGCCTTACTCAGGTAGTACTTTTAACACCTACTTTGGGCCCAGCTATATGGGACAAACCTGGGAACAAAGAAATGTTGGTCTTACTTCCACCTTCAGTAAACAACTAGGCTAAGCCTGACCAAAGCATGTTGTCTACCCATGAAGGCAGTATGAAGGGTATCTGTGTGGTGGGTACATGTTAGTAGTAAAAGCAAATATTAACAGAGCATGTACTATGTATCATGTACCAATGTACATATGAATATACACACACCTAAGGAAGTACACAGTCACATAAACATGATTCAGGCAACAATGAGCCACATATGTGACAGTGGCCTACGATGAGCATCTTAGTTTATGGTAAATTTATGGTAGGACATGCTACCACAATGAAGATCCTGTCAAGGTCGGCAGACACGGTAGCATTAGCATACCCATACAGTATTCCTTGAGAGTTGTGTAATGGGGAGATCTGCTGAGGGCCCTGGATAGAATCTGGAACTTGTAGCACAAAAGTGGGAGACTACTGTCCGTTTCTAAGAAATACACTCTATGCTCAGGGGCTTATGGCTCAGTGAAAAAGATTATGTGGGAAGGAAGCCTTAAATAGACAGGTTTATAGATTTTTTTTTCTTTAGGCATGAGAAACTTCTAGTACTACATGAAGATGGGAATTGTGTGATCCTAGACACTACACACGTACACACCTTACCTTGTACAGCATACTAACTGGAGGTGAGTTTCCTCCCTGGCCAACCTGAACCCCTTTCTTTCCGAATGACTATTCTCATTCACTGGCGGGATAAGAGATGTTTGTTAAATATTTCCAGATATTATGTCACCATGAAAAATAAGAGGTCTTGAAGTAATTACTAAACAAATTTCTAAGTGAAATAAGTAAAGTACAAAACAATGGGAAAAGCCTCCTCTATATTAATTAAAATAGTTATTTGGGGCTGGCTGTGGCTCAGTGGCAAAGGGCTTACCTAGTGTGTAAGAGAACCTGGGTTCAATCCTCAGCACTGACAAAAAGTAAATTATCTCAGCCTGGCATAGAGTGGCATACACCTTTAATCCCAGCACTTGGGAGGCAACAGCAGGTAGATCTCTGTGAGTTTGAGGCCAGCCTGGTCTACAGAGTAAATTCCAGAACAGCATAGCCAAGGCTACACAGAGAACCCCTGTCTCAAATTTTAGAAAAGGGTAATCTCAAACTAGTGTACATGTGTTTGTGTGTGTGTAAATAAATACAAGACAGGTCTGAAAGGATATCCCAAATTTGATAATAGTGACTGTCTCCAAAGAGGGAACAGAGTGAGTGGGGGACAGAAATAAAAGACTGACTTTCCATCATGCAGCCTTCAGTCCATTCTCCATTTTAAGTAATAAGCATATATTGCCTAGTTTAAAGTTTTTATTTCAATATGTAAAACTAGAGAGTAGATTTGACCCAGAATGAAGACAGGCAACCATCAGTGCTTTCCTGTTGCCTTAAGGGTCAAAGTCAAACTTCAGGCATGCATTCTATGCTCACATTCCAGATTCATCTTTCCAACCTCTACTCTAGTCACCTAGTATCACCAGGGATTCCCTCCAAACACCATCTCTTTGAGCCCTGTTACGAGCCCAGAGAACTCAGCCTTCAAGATGAAGCTTAAGGTTCTCTGACCAACTAACAAGTAGTACAGTTTAGGGCACTTAAATACAGGCCCTTCCCATATTATTGCCCACTCATAATCGCTCCTTCTATGTGTCTGAAACAAAAACTTTGGAGGAGCACAGGTGGGTGAAAAAAAAAGATGCTGGAAAAACCAAGAGTGGCCCAACCATGGAGGAGCATGCTTTAATCCCAGCACTTAAGAGACAGAGAGGGAGGTGGATCTCTGTGAATCTGAGACTGGCCTGGTCTACATCAGAGCTGTTACACAGAGAAACCCTATCTTGAAAAAGAAAATAATAACAGAGTCATATGATGCTATGAAGGCGTTGTATAGCAAAGCATGAAAAGGTGTTTAAGAAGGGAACTGACAGGTTCGGACTAGAACCACAGAATAGCCAGGCATGATGATGCACACCTGTAATCTCAGCACTGAGGAGTTGAGAGGCAGGAGGATCAGGTGTTCAAAGCCAGTTTTGGCTATATGAGATCCTGTCTCAAACAGCAATAAAAGAAACCATGGAGCATATGCCCAGGTAAGTTGAAGCCTAAAAGCATACTCTAGGATTACAGGAATCAGAGATGAGAAATGTTGACCATGTCTCAAGAAATAAGGTAAGGAATAGCCACAGGACTTGGTGACTAACAGAGTATGGAATTGTGGATACTAGTCAACAGAAGGAGTCATCTGCTAATTGAATAACTGGGCGTGTAAGGTGGATGTGCCTGTGCTGTGGTCCTGAACCAGGGCTAGGAAAGGTTGCTTGTAAGAGCTCCTTAGACATGTCACTGTCTAGCCAAAAAAACACCAGGTCAAGCATCTACAAGTCCACAGGAAGTATGTAAGCGACTCATACCTCACCACCCCAGAGGAGATATGCAGAAGGAACTGACTCCTTCCCAGGACCCTGTGCATGAGACAGCTGCCGTGAAGATGTGAATAGATAGATACCTTATACACAGTGGTTCTATTTTCAATGGCATCTGCTATTTTCACCAGTGGAGAATGGAGCCACCTGACCTCCATTTCTTGTGGGTCCATGTCACCCAACAGCTCATCGGATTCTCCCACAGCTAAGCCTGTAACACAAACATCACTGTTAGAATCCTAGCAGCCCCTTGCTGGCAGTCTTCTGGTTAGGTCTCAGCAGAAAGGATGTGAGGGCGCCACCAGAGGTGTGGGGGAGGTTGTTTCTGCCTAGAGGCTACATAACAAATATTTAAAAGCATGACTAGTAAATCCAGGTGGTGCATATCTGTAATCTCAGCACTCAGGAGGGTAAAGCAGGAGGATCATGTGTTCAAAACCAACCTGGGCTATATATAGGGAGAGATCCTGTCTCAAAATAAAAACAGAACAAAGGCATGACTATTATAGGACACTTGCCTGCTGGGAGGTAGCCTTAAAGCTTCAGCTTGCTCATGTGAGAAATGGGAACTCCGCACTCTTAACTCAGAGGATTAAGAGAAAACCAAGCAGCTGGGCGGTGGTGGCGCACGCCTTTAATCCCAGCACTTGGGAGGCAGAGGCAGGTGGATTTCTGAGTTCAAGGCCAGCCTGGTCTACAGAGTGAGTTCCAGGATAGCCAGGGCTACACAGAGAAACCGTGTCTCGAAAAAAACAAGAAAGAGAGAAAGAGAAAGAAAGAGAGAGAGGGAGAGGGAGAGGGGGAGAGAGGGAGAGAGAGAGAAGCAAGCAGAAGGCATCTACTGTACTCTGCCTCGAATGTGATGAAGACAGCCATGAAGATTCCTTCCTAGAACCAGCCCTTCTGTCCTCTTGCCCCTTGCCTAGAAGTGGCCTCCAGTGCAACCCTCAGCCATTCCTATCGATTCCTGCCACGCCGCCCTCAGACCTCACCTCTACCAACTCTATCCCTCCTACTTTAAGGAATGCCTTAATTCCTGCTCACTCTTCAGGATGCCACACTAGGACCAACTCCTCCAAATACTTTTTACCCATAAGCTCTTCCCCACCTTCGTCTTCTCCCTACAGTGATGACACACCTTTTGTCCTTAAAAATCCAGGCTCAAGCATCACCCATTAAAACATAGTTTTAAATCCCTCTCAACTGCCCACTTGACAGAATCAGAATTTAAAATTGAGCCAGCAAGCGGGCTGGCTTGACTCAAGCCACACATAAAAAGAGAAGGCAGGCAGGTCCTTTTGTCCTCATTTATAATCCAGGACTTGAGAGCACCCACAGAAGAAAGTGACAGGCCTTTAACAGAAATAGGACTGCAGGTCAAACAGTGCTTTCACAACTGTTCCCTAATGTGTGACCAGAGAGTCCTGCACAGAGTAGAGAATGAAGTAGGAACCACAGGCACAGACCAGGACTACAAACAGTAGTGTCTAAGAGCAGAAACCTATTCACCAGTTTCGGGAAGTCACATCTCCATATCCCCCAGATAGCATGTACAGAGCACTGATGTACTATATGCCAGCCTCTATTTTTCTATATGCTTTACTCTTTCTTAGTGCTGAGGGTCGAACCAGGGCCTTGTGAATACTAAACACGAGCTGTATCCCGGAGCTATACCCCTGGCCCTCATTTACAAATTAGGTAAATCAACACAATACCTTCTGGAATGGGTGCTACTGTTCTTATTTTACAGATGGTATCACAGAGACAGAGTGAAATGAACAGACTTGGCCAATATCATACAAGTAATGAAAAAAACTTAAAATTTATTCAAATGCAGGTAGTCCACACTTATAACCACCTCACTACTCTGCTGAGGAATTTAAGACCACAGAACAGAAGAGCTACCATTGGCTATGTGCCCTTCAGATAACTCCTTTTGACACAGGGTCTCACAATGAAGCTCTGGCTAACTTGGAACTCATAGAGATCACCTGCTACTGCCTCTCAGGTAATGGGATTTACCACACCCAGTAAATATCTTTTTTTCACTAGAATATCTTACTAGCCAATGGAGGTAAAAAAAAAAATCTAAGCAAGCTGAGAATACCGTGGTGCTCCACAGGTACAGTGGCACAGACCTACTCAGAAGTCTGATAAGAGAGAATTATCTAATGTTCAAAGTCAGCCCGGGCTATACAGTGAGCGCTAGGTCAGTTAAAGCTACATAGTTAAAATCCTGTCTAAAAAGCCTTGAACCTGTGGGTGTAGCTCAGCGCTGGAGTGCTATGATAGCAAGCACAAGGCTCTGGGTTTAATCCTCAACATCACTTTTTCAAGCCTAGGGCAATAGGAGGGAGGAGAATAGGGAGGACCATTTAGTTGTTTGATTCAGTTGTTTGGCTGCAATTACAGGCCCATGTAAACATGCACAGCCATTTTTGAGTCTTTAATCCCAGCAGTTGGGAAGCAGAGGTAGTTTATGGCCAGCCTGGTCTACATATTGAGTTATAGGCCAAAGACTACATAGTGAGACTGTGTCTCAAACACACACATACACACACACACACACACACACACACACACACACACAGACACACACACACACACACACACACACACACACACACACACGAGCTTTTTAAAGGGATGTTTCAGACCAAAAGAAATGGAGCCTCACTTTCAGAGAACTAAGAAAAGGGTTCCAGTTAGTCAGCCAATCTACCAAAAGTTCACCACAAACACCACCCCTACCCATAGCCTCACAGCCCAAACTAGAATTTTCTACCTTGCAGGACAATGAATAAATTTTAATACCAAATCCCAAGTAGCCCCAGGGAAGGGGAGATCAAATGTGTGCTCTGACTTTAGGTCTGGGCTCCATTAGGACCAAACAGGTGCCCTGCCCATCCACACTTACACTCCATGGTGTCTTCATTGGCCTGCTCAGTATCTTCTATATCAAAGACCTCAGTCATCTCCTTGACAATCTCAGCACTGAGATGGGTGGGCAGAGTGTGAGTGGGCGGTGGTGGTGTATAGAAGCTGATCTTCCCACTGTATTGGAAGATAAGGAGGGGTCACTGGTAATATCACTGAGAACAAATAACCTACCAAGAGGACGCAGGACAAGAAAGTGCAGACAACAGTGTCTCAATGATGTGTTGAACTGCTGAATAACCACTAGGCCCAGAACGCTGAGCAAGGTCTAGTGACCAGTTCCTTGGCTGTTCCCTACCTTGGGACCCAGGAAGTCAGGCATCAATAAATATCACCTCGTACTCAAGCGCCTCCTCACCTCACCCAGTCAGCCAGCACAGCTTTGGCAGCCTGTTCTTGACTATAGACACCTCCCTTCTTCTTCTTTCCCAAGCGATGGGCCACTGCAGTCAGAAAGTGCTCAGTCGTCTGGAATCCAGATACACCATAGTAGTTGGAAATCTAGCAAATTGAAGAAGAAAAGCCATGAGGAGCAGTGAAGGACCTGTGAAGTAGTGGGATAGGGCACGCATCCACCGAGGACCCTGCTCTATACCTCCTCCAGGTTGCAGCGCTGAAGGATGGTCTCCACCGGGGTCACGGGGTCTGCCAGCTTCTGCACATGGATGCAATTACGCAGGATGGTGCCCACCTCTGAATTGGGTCCTGGGACAATGCCTGGTGCATCCAGCAGCCTGATAAACTTGTCTAGGTAGACCTCCTGCATGAATCTACAGAGAAAAACAAGGCCCAGCCTTATGCTATCAAGTCATAAATGTTGGGTCTTAGGGGAGGGTGGTGGAGGGTGACCAAAGAAGAGAGGGAAGGATATTTAAATCTTAGGTGAAGTGGAAAGGGGTAGGGCCAGGAAGAGAGATCTGCGGTGCTATAGACCCGGGACTAATTCTAAAATTTATTCTCTTATATTGGGGACTTACCTGCAGGATCTCAGACAAGTTTCTGATTCTCTGGGTCTCTGCTGCTTCATGTAAGCAACAGAGCTATCTGTAGGTGTTGGGAAGGACCCAGCAGGGACCAAGCCTACACCTGCGATGAGCCAGGTACATGAGGGCTATTAGTAGGATTCCTAAACCCAGGGCATGAATCTGAGGATGGTCCACAATTAGAAAATGGGGCAGGGGCTCACGAAGGCATGTGAACTAGGATGGAGTGGTAATGTAAGGAAGTGGCGTAGTGAGCAGATCTTACTTTGTGACACCAGGAACAGCTCCCACACTACACGCACGGCTGCGCTTCAGGCTATTGATCAGACTGCTCTTCCCCACATTGGGAAGGCCTGCAAAGTAGGAGTGAGCGGAATACTCAGGGCAGAAAGTACTCACCGGAATTCAGGCCAGCATGTTTAAGAACAGGCCTGGCAAAGGCAGTAAGCAGGCCCTGGATGAGCCAAAGTACACTCCTTCTTCCCACCTCAGACCCTGGCCAAGCCTCTGAGGGCCATTCTAGTTCTCTCTTCTGTCAGCATTCTAGGCACACATGGCCCTCTCTCTAGATGTGCAGTTCACCTCCCACCACAACCAGCCTAGAGGGGTGCTCCACATATGGCCTCACAGACATGACCTAACAGAAGGTGGATATCAAGTGTTGAAACAGGCCCACCTGTTCCAACTTGTAATTCCCCTGGGAGAAGGGACTACTCACCAGATGCCCCCCTCTCTGCACAGCTGTCTTGGCCTGTGGAATCTTTGTGTCTGAGCACCTGTGCACTACTTTCAGGCTGGGGCTGTCTTTGTGAGTTTCTGCCTCACTGGATATCATTCTCAGTGCCCTCGATGGGTACTGAAGTTTACCAGTATGCACTACTCTTTTCCACGTGTGTCCGGGAAGATCTGTGGTAGGTACTTGGAAATCTATACATCTCTATGTCTCCTGGTCCTTTTCATTTCAAATGTGACCACTTTTTCCTTGTGTTGAACCTCTCGCAGCTGTTTTTGAGGCTATCTAAAATGTCCTTTCTCATTCTGGACACTATCTTTTCTGATTCTCTCCACCCCATCCATTCCACTTCTGACCACCTAGCCACTCTGCTCCTTTCTCTCTGGACTGTGTCTATAGATGTGTCCCCATTCGTTTTTCATTGTGGCCTTGGGTTTTTTTGTTTGTTTGTTTGGTGTGTGTGTGTGTGTGTGTGTGTGTGTGTGTCTTTAATTCTCACTGTTCAAACATTTTGTCTCATCACAGGCACGTCTGCCTCTGTGTGATTCTAGGTTGTATCAGAGAGTTACAGTGGGTCTGGGCACATGTAGTATCCCTGTGGCTTCATTTGCTTTGGGGCAGCAGAGACAGTGCGAGTGTGGCAGAACTTGCTTTGCAGGTTTTGCCTCTGAATTTGTCTGTGCCTGCAGATGTGTCCTTTAGGGGCCTGTACATGACACCATGCATGGGCATTTACATGTTCTTCAGGATCTGTATGTGTGTGTAGACCTGTTGTATATAGACAGCCTATGTCTATATCTATCTTTGTCGTTCAAACTGTCTACATTCCTGTATGTAGTTTTGTTTTTAACCCCGAGTGTCTCTTCTTCACCAGCCCCTCTGCATGTGTCTGTACATGTGTCTTTATCTCCTGTTGTTTTTAACACTGGGGACTGAACCCGGTGTCTCACGCATACTAGCGAAGTCCTCCAGCACTGAGCTGCACTCCCAGCTCTCACTTTTTTATGAAACAAGGTCCCATAAGTTCCCTAAGGCTCGCCTTCAACTCCAACTTTCAACCTTCTAAAGCAGCTAGCACACAGGTCTGAGTCAGCAAGTCTGACCAAATCAGTTTTTAATGTCCCTTTTAGCATTTCTTTGGGATAATATCTCCTTCATTCTCTTTATAACTGCAACTTAAATTTGTCCTTTTCATTTTCCACCAACTTCACAATCTGGCCTCCTTGTTCTTTTTCTGTTGTCTAGTCAAGAGTGTGGTGTGTACGGAGTCAGTACAGTTCTCTTCAGTGTCAGGCGGAGACCCTTTCCCTCTTTCCCTGCCTCTCAATTTTCCCATTCTCTTTCATCTCCTACAGTATTTAGGTTTCAGAAAGACAGAGACTTAAGCCTCAGCTCCGCCTTGTTTCCTTTTGTGGATCTCACTGTTGTCTCACTGTCTGGAAGAGGCGGCTGGATCACACTTCCCTCCCACAGCTCTGACAGCCCGTAGTGTTTGGTACCAAGTATTTGGTTCTAACATTGAATCCGAATATGCCTTCCCATGTCCCACTAGCCAAATTGCAAATGCAAAACCACTCCAGGGCTCTTCCCCAAAGACACTTCACAAAGTTCCAAACCCTTTCCCTCAGTGAAGTCACTACCCAAGGAAGGAGTCTGGGCCCTGTGCCCAATTTATCCAGCCTTACCTACAACACCCACACGAATGTGGCCACGCACTTCCCCCAGGCGACAATAGTTCCCCAGTACCCTCATGAGGTTTTCAGCTCCAAAGCAGGCTTTGCTTTTCAACAGTGACTCAGAGGCCTGGTCCACTGGAACTTTACTCCGAGTCTGAAAATGGGGAATATTATAAAAAATGTGCATCAAGGAAGAGATGGAATTTGAGCCTAAATTTCCAACCTGCAGTGGACTATTCAGGGCCACCCTGGGATTGCTAAGCTTGGTTGTCTACCACGCTGCCTCCTACCCAGCACTCCTTGGTTTCCGATGCTGTTGTCTATATGTCTCCAACTCCTTCTGTCCCTGCTTCTAACTCAACATGCATGGCTTTGACTCCCAGCAGAGGCATGAAGGCATCCCAGCTTGAGGCAAAACAGGTTTCATTTCTCTCTCTCTCACTCACAGGCCTATGAGGAAAAGTCTATTTTCCTTCGTAGGCCATTAGTGTTCATATGCACAAAAGAGAAGCCTTACCTCTCTGCCTGTGCTGAATGAAAGGATGCCAGGCCCAAAGCTGATCTTCCCTTGACCCCTCACACAGGACAAGGCTATCCCAACTTCCCTACTTTTAGTTTTGATGGTGGGGGAGCAGGGAACCACAAAATTGTAAGTGAGACATCTTATATTGGCAAGAGTGTAGGAAAAGAGGTTCTGTTCACATACCCATCAACCCAAGTGGGAGGAGAATTAATTGGCATTGCTATCATAAAGAATAATTTGTCAGTGTCTAAGAAAATATCAAAAGCATAAGTCCATAGGCGGCTGGAGAGATGGCTCAGCGGTTAAGAGCACTGTCTGCTCTTCCAGAGGTCCTGAGTTCAATTCCCAGCAACCACATGATGGCTCACAGCCAGTAAGAGATCTGATACCCTCTTCTGGTGTATCTGAGGACAGCTACAGTGTAGCTGTACTTATGTATTCACATACATAAAATAAATAAATTTTTAAAAAGAGCATAAGTCAGCGGGCGGTGGTGGCGCATGCCTGTAATCCCAGCACTTGGGAGACAGAGGCAGGCGGATTTCTGAGTTCAAGGCCAGCCTGGTCTACAGAGTGACTTCCAGGACAGCCAGGGCTATACAAAGAAACCCTGTCTTGAAAAAAACAAAATCCAAAAAAAAAAAAAAAGCATAAGTCCAATATATAGCCCAGCCACACCATTGACCAGTACTTAGCCCACATTAACATTGGTCCACATCCCAAGGAGATACAGGCAAGTGGACTAATAAAAAATACTACCTAAATAATAATGAAAATTGAAAAATAGGGTCTCGATGGTAGAGTGTCAGAGCAAGATGCTCTGAGCTCCATTCCCAACACTGTAAAAAAGAATAGTGTAACATTGAAAAGCTTGCCCCCAGTAACCAATTTACCTCCCCAGAAACAACCAATGCTACTATAATACCTTAGTGTTTTACAAATATTTCTTTATTGGTATCAGTAGGAAGTACTATGCCTTGTTTGAAGTATTGTTTTGTGTTTCTTTGTTTTTTGACACAGGGTTTCTCTGTGTGGCCCTGGCTGTCCTGGAACTCACCACCGCCCGGCCAGAAAGAACTCTTAACCACTGAGCCATCATCTCTCCAACTTCCTATGCCTTGTTTTAAAGGGGGGAAATTTTCAAAAAATGGATATTTTTGGAAGAGTTAAGAAGTAGTTAATTCAATTTTCCAGATCTCCCATTGATTTAGTATGATTACATACATTCTCAAAGGTGGAAAAACATGCTTTCTGAAGGGCTATAATATAGGAAGGAGTTGAAATAAAAATTAACAAGTCACCCACTAAAGAAAATACCTCAATGTTGGAAGCCCAATCTAAATCTACAACCATGGCCCCAAACCACAATGAAAAAGGCGAGACAGCCTAACTCAACGCTTACCAAGTTTTTGACCTGATGATGCTGGGTGCTGGCTTTGAAAGCCACAGTTGGCAGTTCATTCCGAAGGTATTCCAGCCACTTTTCCACAATCTCCTTGGGAACCAGGTCTTGGAAAAATAGAAACAGCCACAACTTATAAGATCATTACTTTGATGGCTTCCCTCAAGCCAGGCTGGACCCATGTCTAGGTCCGCCTCCTACTAAAAACAGATTTCTACTCTTGTCCTAACTGACCCTGCCTAGTCCCCAGGATAGAGTTACAAAGAACAATTTGATCCACAGGCCCAGTTGGCCATCCCTGAGATTTATTCTCTTCAAGAAAATATATAAAGAAGTGGTTTTGTCCCAGTCACCCCGTTCCATGTCAAGGCGCACAAATATTTCATTCCATTTCCTTTCCCAATCACTGTAGGCCAAGCTAAATGTCAAGAAAAGCCATCACCCAGAATGGCTATGATCTGTGGCAAGTGGATTGATTATACACAAAGCTCTGCATTAATTCTCACAACAAAGCTATGAGACTGAGATGTCCATGACCCTCTTTACTGTTTTGTAGACCCAGAACAGAGAAATCGTGGGGGGGGGGGTGATTGGGGAATGGTTGAGGGGGAGAGGAATTATGGGACATATGGTGGGGGGGAACTGGGAAAGGGGAAAGCCTTTGGAATGTAAACATAGAATATAGAAAATAAAAATTAAAACAAAAAGAAAGAAAGAAGTAAAAAAAAAAAAAAAAAAGAAGTTTTCCGTGAGTTATATGACCTATCTGATATCCCAAAGAAAATAGCAACAGGATAAGACTAAACCTTCAATGAGTTCCAAGCCATGTGCTTGCCCCAATCTGTGAGTTCCAGTCTGTGGGGAGAGGTCTCTAAGAATGACCAGCCTTTGAACTAGCTCAAAATTGCAAGGAAAGGGGGCTGAAAGGCAAAAGGGTTCAGACTCTACTCCCTACCCCCAAGCCATGTTATATTCTGTGTATGTCTGTGAGTATATCAGACGATATTTCTGGCTGTGGAAATTTGAGCAATTCCTAGTATGAATGACTAGTCTGAAAGCATGCCACTGAGTTGCTGGGTCTCAGCACCTAATCTGAGCTAGCCTTAGCTTAACCCTTCCCTGCCTTACCCAGCCCTTCTAAAACCTACCTATCTTATTTAAGACCAAGACCAGCTTCTTGTTGCCTTCTGCCCGAAGGACAGTCTCCTCCATCTGGAAACAGCGGCAGCCCAGTGGGTCTCTGGCATCTAGGACTTCCAGAATCACATCAGAGTACTCTACAACCTGCGGGACAGAGAATACAGGGGAAGAGGGTTGAGAGCAGATGGGGTCGTAGTCTCCATCTCAGGAAAAAAAACAGGAAGAAGAATGGAAATAAACTGGAGTCCTCACCAAAGGGCTTTAAGAAATGAATACTTGCTGGGCGGTGGTAGCGCACGCCTTTAATCCCAGCACTTGGGAGGCAGAGGCAGGTGAATTACTGAGTTTGAGGCCAGCCTGGTCTACAGAGTGAGTTCCAGGACAGCCAGGGCTACACAGAGAAACCCTGTCTCGAAAACAAACAAACAACAACAACAAAAAAGAAATAGATACTTATTATACAACTCAACCGTATAATTCTAGCACTTGATTAAGCAGGAGGATTGCAAGGAGTTCGAGGACAGGTTGGGATCTAGGTTAGTCTAGGCTAAAGAATAAGATCTTAATCTAGAAAGAAAGAGAGAGAGAGAGAGAGAGAGAGAGAGAGAGAGAGAGAGAGAGAGAGAGAGAAAGAAAGAAAGAAAGAAAAAGGGAAATGGATCTTACCTTCCGGAATTCCTTGTAATAGGCCTTCCTTGTGGCCTCATCATCCAACTGAGGAAACATATTTAATTGCTGCAAAACTTCCTCCTGAAAAAGAAAAAAAAAGAGAGAATAGCCTAGGGGAAACAGGGTCAAGTAGGGAAGGAGAAGAAAGAAGCGAATAAGGAAGGAGGGAGGATACAGCAGAACAAAGCCTTTGGAAAACTGTACAAGGGCTGGAGAGTTGGTTCAGCATTTAAGAGCACTGGCTATTCTTCCAGAGGTCCTGAGTTCAAATCCCAGCAACCATATGGTGGCTCACAACCATCTGTTACAGGATCTGAGATTTGATGGCTTCTGTTATACAGGCATATGTGCAGATAGAGCACTCATATGCATGCATAAATAAATAAATAAATCTTTAGAAATAAATAAGTAAATTAAAAAAAAAACAAAGAAAAGCATAGGAAGCTAGAAGATACAGGTGAGTCCCAGACCACCTAAAAGTAGCACTGACCAGGCCAACCCGATGGCTCAGCTACTAAACACACTTGCTGTGAAGTCTGATGATCTGAGTTCAATCCCTGGAACCACAGTAGAAAGATAGAACTGACTCCATGTGAGCACTAGGCATAGGCCTGCTTGGTCACAAGTGGGTTAGTGGGAAACAAAAAGAAAGTGTGAAAAACTAATGCAGGAGGGACATGAGACCAGGTAGCAAATCCTTTACAGCATGTTATCAAGGGCGCGGGAGCTGCAAGTGCACATCCTGTTTGCAAGACAACAAATGCCAGAAAGGGAAAGACACCCACGAGCGAGGAAGGTGAGACACTCCTTTGTCTCTCAATCCTCCTTCCTACGCTCCCTCCTGCCACATCCCCTAGTCACACCTCTCCTGCTCCCTAGTCCCACTGCCATTCCATCTTTAGTCTCAAACTTACAAAAGGCATTCTCCACATCTGTGGGCACATCTGCTGCAAATGGCCCCCTCCCTCCCTCTTCTCTTACCTCTCTCTCCCAGTTGTTTTCTTTCTCTGCACTCATCCCTTTCCTCTCCTGACCTTATATCCCTTCTTTTTCTCTTTTTCCCTTCCTTGAGACAAAGCTGTCACTATGTAGCTATTTCTTTCTTTACAGCAAAACAGCAAATCTGCTCCAATCACAGCCAAAGACAAATACTGCTTTCTTACCTTTTGTTCAAACTCCTGCTGCCGTTTCAGGACATCCTGACAATAGCTCTCCATGGTCCTGTGTCTCTGTCTCTCTTGCTCCCGGGCAATCTGCTGCTTCTCCCTCATCTCCTCAACCTAACAAGCACACACGTGACAGGATCTGAGTAGGTCTACAGGATAGCGGAGGAAAGAAGTGGGGATAGAGGGAAAAGGACAGACAGGAGAGCAAACATACTCCAGAAGAAAACTGGAGAGTAAGGGAAGGAGAGTGGCGGAGAAAAATTAAAAGAGCAGGACGTAGCCGGGCGTGGTGGTGCACGCCTTTAATCCCAGCACTTGGGAGGCAGAGGCAGGCAGATTTCTGAGTTCGAGGCCAGCCTGATCTATAGAGTGAGTTCCAGGACAGCCAGGGCTACACTGAGAAACCCTGTCTCGAAAAAAAAAAAAAAAAAAAAAAGAGCAGGACGTAGTGGCACACAACTCTAAATCCAGAATATTGAGAGGTTGAGGCAGGAGAATTGCCATTATTAGATCAAGGCCAGCCAGAACCACATAGTGAACTCCAAGCCAGCCAAAGTATATAACAAGACCCTAAATCATTCAAGCAAGTCTAAAAATTAAATAGGGGCCAGGCGGTGTGGTGGCGCATGCCTTTAATCCCAGCACTTGGGAGGCAGAGGCAAGTGGATCTCTGAGTTCAAGGCCAGCCTGGTCTACAGAGTGAGTTCCAGGACAGCCAGGGCTACACAGAGAAACCCTGTCTAGAAAAAAAATTAAAAGGGGGTGCGGGCTAGCAAGGTGGCTTCATGGGTAGAAAGGCTTGCCATTCAAACCTGACAATCCCAGTTCAATCCCAGGAGTCTCTACTGGAAGGAGAGAAGCAATTGCCAGAGCTTGTCCTCTAACCTCTACATAAGGACCAGGCATGTTTAAGCTTGCATGTGCCCCTCCCACCACCACTTCCTCCTCCACCACAAAGAAAAAAAGAGTGTATTTTAAAAATTAAAAAAAGTGGGAGTGATTGTGGTACATACCTTTAATCCCAGCACTTGGGAGGCAGAGGAGGGGGATTTCTGAGTTCAAGGCCAGCCTGGTCTACAGAGTGAGTTCCAGGACAGCCAGGGCTTTTAAGAAACTCAGTCTCAAAAAATAATTATTAAAAATGAAAATAAAAGTCAAAAACTAAAAAGAGCAAAGCAGAGAGAAAAGCACTTTGACAGGAAAACACTTAAAGTCCAACAAGGACAAGGTCCTAGGAGGGGAGAAAGAGGGAGCTGCCACACTGGCACACACCTGTAGCCACAGCTACTCGGGGCTTGAGGTAGGAGTTCACACAGCCAAGCATTCAAGACCAGCTTTGGCAACAAAGCAGGATCCTGCCTCAACAAAGGAAAGGAGAAAAAAAAAAGCAACAAAAGACTGCAAAAGGCTAGTCACAGAGGAACTAGCTAGCCATCCAGACACAGAGTGGGAAATGACAAAGACAACAGGCGAGCACTCCGAGGAAGGCACGGGAGCGAATGTGACACGGGAGGCAAGAAGAGCAGCAAAGGTCTGAGTCGGCCACTGGGAACATAAGGCAGACAGCAAGGAACTGGGAGGACAGAGCAAGGTGAGCAAATGGGAAACTAAAACCAGCATCAAGGTGACCTGCCCCACTCCCCCACCCCAACCACGAAGGGCAACAAGAACCCCTGCCCTCCCGCCCAATACTAGGCAGATCTGAGATTCAAATCAGGCCATCACTCCCCTAAGACAAAAGGCTCACCCTTTTCTTCTTTAATTCGGCCTCGCGACTGGCATGGTCATTGCCATGAACAATCTGGGGAACAGATGATGATGGTCTGGCGGTTACTTTCTTCCCATTTTGCCTTGCGGGCTGGTTGCCAAGCAAGAAAAGGAAAACACAGTTGATGAATCCATGGAAACCACCTCCCACCCAGAGGAGCAGGGAAGACAGTCTGGATGAGGGCTGAAATCTGCTTGTCTGGCCAGGGCAAGGCCCTTCTAATAACCAGGCAGGAACTGAGAGGAAAGTGGTAGGGACAGGGGCAGCCGGGAAGGTTTCCCAAGGCCAAAGAGAAACCTTTCTTGACAAACAGCTCCCAAAATGAGGTCTTGGAACCCAGAGCAACAAGCCCTGAGGGTGTGTGACTCAGTGGCAGAACACTTGCCCAATATGCTCAAGGCCCAGTATGGCTCAATACCCACCCCTACAAACGTACATAGGGATCTCAAGAATCTCTTACATGTAAACCAGGCACAAAGCAGTATACAGCTTTCTCAGAAAAAAACTCAGATATTCAGGTAACTCTCCTACAGCCATATGGACTGGGCGAAAAGGCCAGATCTGTCCATCCTTATAAGGAGTCACCCAATAACTAACCTGACTCCCAACAATACACATACCTTACCTGAAGGTAAGGCCCACTTACCTTCTTACAGCCTTTGGAACCTTTACCTGGTTTTTTGTTTTCTGCAGAGAGAGAGAGAGAGAGAGAGAGAGAGAGAGAGAGAGAGAGAGAGAGAGAAAGAGAGAGAGAGAGAGAGAGAGAAATGAGAATATTACTATCACCCCTCTACCCATTGTCAATTAATACTTTAATCAGAAGGCCAAGCCAACTAGGAAATTTAGAAGCCTCGATGCCATGTCTGTCTAGATCCAGCATAAGATAGAGCTACAGATGGCGAAGACCATCACATGTCAAGAGGAAGTAACTAGGCACAATACTCAGAGAACTGTCTCAGTGTAAACTCCATAAATTCTTAATGAAATTCTCTTGAGTGACCTGAATGGGTGTTTGTTACTACCTCTCCTCACCATGCCCAAAGTACTGCTTTGAAACACGCCTTTGGGTGTGTCTCTAGCAGTGTCTCCACAGAGGTTGAAACACTGGTACAAACATCATCCCATGGACTAGAATCCCAGACTGAATCAGAGGGAGAGAAGACAGAAGGCAGCTGAGCGCCAGCATTCCTCTGCCCCTCTTCCTAACCGTAGTCGCCAGTGAGCAGCTGCATCACGCTTTACCCTTCCACAGTGGAATGTAACCCAGAAAAGAAGAAGTCAAAATAAGCCCTTCATTAAGGACAGCAGCAACAACTGAATTGATAGGCTAGAAGACCACGGAGAGAGCTTATTTGGAATAAAAATTCAAAGAAAAGAAATTATAAATGAGAACCAAACTGGAAAATGTAGAAACTAATCTTTAAAAACAGAATTCTTGGGAAAGAAAAGGTACAAATAGAGAATCAAGTATTTTTTAATAACAGATGAAAATTCTTTACCTTGAAAATTGGCTTAGGGTTTCAGATGGGAAAGGTATATAGAGCATCAAGATTAAAACATGGGTGCCAAGAGTTGATCTTCTGGTCAAAGTGAGACAAGCTGGAGAAAAGGGTTCTACACCTGAGAAAACCTCTCCATAAGACTGGCCCATGGGGCATTTTCTTAGTGATTGATGGGGGGGGGTGTGTGTGCAACGCATTGTAGGTGGTGCCATCCCTAGGCTGGTAGTCCAGGGTTCTTTAAGCAAGCAGGCTAGGCACTCTAATGCCAGCATGGCCTCTCAGTCACAGAGCTCCAGCCAAAGAAGGAGAATGAGTAAGGAGGTGCCCACACCACAGCTCCTTTAAAGAAGACTGTCCACATATCTACCATTGGTAAAGCACCCAGGAAATAAGTGGGTGCAAAGCCCCTCACAAAAGGTGCCCTCTATGGGAGATGAAGAAAGTTCATGTTACAGGCCTGGTACTAACGCACTCTATGAAATCAGAAACTAACAGAAGTACACTGAAACTCTGTTTTCAGTGTCTGGGGCAAAAAACTGCTCAGGACTTCAAAACAGATGTGCGCTTCCAGGTGTGGCTACTGGTGTTCTACAGGAGGCAGGCGAGGCCTATCTGGTTGGCATTTTTTTGTATGTTCAAAATATCTCCTATTAACTTTATTAAAAATATGAATGAAAATACATTCTATAAAAAACATGGTTGCATGAGAACATACATTATGCAAAGTGTGTGACATAAAATGTAGCAGATCTATTCTTAGGTTTCTGAGGAACCTTCACACCAATTTCTAAATTGGCCTTACCAGTTTACACTCCTACCAGCAGTAAATGAATGCTCACCTTTCCCTACATCCATGCCACACTTATCATCAGTATATTTGGAGAAGCTGGCTTTTTTTTTTCCGAGACAGGGTTTTTCTGTGTAGCCCTGGCTGTCCTGGAACTCACTCTGTAGACCAGGCTGGCCTCGAACTCAGAAATCCGCCTGCCTCTGCCTCCCAAGTGCTGGGATTAAAGGCGTGCTCCACCACCGCCCAGCTGGAAGCTGGCATTTTGAAGATACCAACCTATGTGCTATCCATGCCAAACATGTAACAATTATGCCAAAAGATATCCAGCTAGCATGCTGCATAGGCGGAGTACGTGCTTCAGAGTTCATTATGAGGGGAAACATTTCATTCTCAAAAAAAATAAATAATTCCTCTTCCTGTTATCAGTAGTTCTGAACGTTAGATATTTTTTCCATAGGGTCAAAAGGTCTGTAAGTATATGATTGTAAGTGGAAACACAGGGAGCAGAATCAGGTATTGTCAGTTTCTCTGTTTTTGTTTGTGTATGAATTTTTTAAAATATAAATAAAAGATGTTAAAGCATTAATGTAAGCAAAATGTTTCAGTGAACACATTTCAACAGTGCAACTTTATAACAATTATAAATAATCCTGTTAAAATTTTCTAGACAATGCCAGCATTTGGATTTAAAAAAATAAGTAAATTTCTTATTGACAGCAAGTAGATGGTGTTTGTAGCATTTTTATCAGACAGTAGATTCCATCCGCTCACTATACCTTTTGAAGTTATCCTACATGCAAGTATGTTATCTATCTCTTGTGTTGTTTCTGTAAGTTTGCTATTAAAATACATTAAACTATTTTTTTTAAAGCTGGGCGATGGTGGTGCATGCCTTTAATCCCAACACTCAGAAGGAAGCAGGTGGAACTATAAATTCAAGGCCAGCCTTGTCTACAGAACAAGTTCCAGGACAGCCAGAACTGTTACACAGAAAAACTGTTTCAAAAAATAGAAAAGAAAGAAGGCAGGCTGAGCAAGCCATGAGGAACAAGCCAGTAAACAGGACTCTTCCATGGCCTCTGAAGTTTTTGCCTCCAGGTTCCTACCTTGAATTCCTTCCTTCAATGACAAACTGTGTGATTAGGACATGTAAGCTGAAATAAACCCTTTCTTCCCAACATTGCTTTTTGGTAATGGTGTTTTACTACAGCAATAAACACCTAAGAGTGGGGTCTGTGAATGTGTTCAGTAATGGATTAAATGCTCAGCAATGACCTGGGTTCTATCCCCAGTAGTGACAAAATAAGAAAAAGTTACCAACAACAAAATCCACCCTAGCATACCAGACAAAATTTCTGAACCCTGTGAATAAAGAAAAAAAAAAAAAAACGTTTCAGGCTGGGAGCAATGGTATATGCCTTTAAACCCAGCACTCAGTAAGCAGAGGCTGGCGGAATGCTACATATGGATCTCTGAGTTCAAGGCCAGCCTAGTATACACAGTGAGTTCCAGGACAATCAGGGCTACAAAAAGCAACCCTGTCTGAAAAAGAAAACAAAAGAAAGGCAGGCAATGGTGGTATATGCCTTTAATCCCAGCACTCAGAGGTAGCAGCCAAGTGGATCTCCAAGTTCTGAGGCCAGCCTGGTCTACAGAGTAAGTTCCAGAGTACTCAGGGTTACACAGAGAAACCCTATCTTGAAAATAAAAAACAAAAAACAAAAAGAAAGCGGGGAGGGAAGGAGAAGAGACGGAAAAGTTTTACAAGTGTCCAAATCAAAATTCCCAGCAAAAGAAGCAGAGTATGAATAGTTAACAGCAAGGCCATTATGGTTAGGATATCTCTTATCCAAAACACTTTTCATCAGAAGTAAGTCAGATTTTGGTTTTTCTAGTTTGGAATATTTTTTAAATTTTTTTTTTTTTTTGGTTTTTTCCCCCAAGACAGGATTTCTCTGTGTAGCCCTGGCTGTCCTGGAACTCACTCTGTAGACCAGGCTCGTCTCAACTCAGAAATCCGCCTGCCTCTACCTCCCAAGTGCTGGGATTGCAGGCGTGCGCCACCACGCCCAGCTAGTTTGGAATATTTATATATAAACAATGGGATATAAAAAGGGAAGAGCTGAGGATATAATTCAGTTGATACAACACTTGCACAAAGCCCTGGGTGAAGTGGAAAATCCATTGTGTTAGATGGTGTTTTATTGGTCAGATCTACTCTTTATGTTTTGTTGGTAGCCATATTTTCTCCTTCCCAGTAGATACATAAACATAACCACATCCCCATCTTAAAAGTATTGCTGGTTTCCATTCTAATGTCAACAAATCCTTAAAGTATATTGGCTGGCCCAGTTCCTCAGGTTTTTTTCCCCCCTGGGCTGCTGTCATTCCTTTTTCACCAACATTAAGAAAATTGAGAGCTAACACCCGGGTTCTTTACCTAACACCACAAAAACCAGCATGGTGGTGCACATCTGTTATAGCAACCCTTTAAGAGGCAGAGGCAGAACTAATAGAAATAGAAACTAATAGTAACTCCTTGACTGTGTAGCAAATTCAAGGCCAGTGGGGCCTACTTAAAACATTGTCTCCAGGAGCCTGGAGGTGGTGGCGCACACCTGTAATCCCAGCACTTAGGAGGCAGAGGCAGGTGGATTTCTGAGTTTCACGCCAGCCTGATCTACAGAGTGAGTTCCAGGACAGCCAGGGCTACATAGAGAAACACTGTCTCGAAAAACCAAAAAAAAAAAAAAAAAAAGTCTCAAAAAAAAAAAAGAAATGTCTTGAGACAAGAGAGCCAGGTTAAACTATGAAATTCATTTGTTTCATAGCTACCTTAAACCTAGACTCTAAAGGTAATTTTTTAAATAATTTTGTGTACGTGACAAAATTTCAGTGTAAATTTTTCACTTGTGACATCATATGAGCACACAAACCGTTTCAAGGTTAAAGCATTAAATTAGGAAGTCCAGTAAGTCCCGAGGAAAGGAACTAATTATGTTCCAGCCAAATTTCTCGATCTGATCACTTTTATGTTAAAAATATTTCCGTCCTTTCAAAACTACTGACAAAAAAAATAAAAATCAGGGACTATGGTAGAAATGTATTCAACAGGTTCCAAGGTCCAAGTGAGGGTGGGGTAGGAAGAAGAGGAAAAGGGGAGGAATGGAGATAAACAATAAAATTAAATCTGAATAAAGGCTGCAAAGTAAATCAAACAAAATAGGGTTAAACAGGAAATTGGTAAATTTTGATTGATTGGTGATGTGGCTGAGAACTGTAACTTAAAAGCCAAGAAGAAAATCCCCAGGGACTAGTTCAAAATGAAGACATCAATTTCAACAAACCCCAACAATCAAGAGATGGGCACCAGAAAAACAAACCACACAAAATGTGCTACAAGTATCACGCTGAACTGGTAGGAACAAAAGAGCTACTATTTAACTCTGGTAACAGTTTAGCAAAAAGGAGGGAGTTAGAGGAAACAGTATCTAATGAGATGGTAGAAATCTAACCAGAATATTAGTTGCCATAGCAACACAGGCTGGTCTTAAACTTGTAGCAATCTTATGTAGCCCAGGCTGGTCTTAAACTTGTAGCAATCTTCCTGCCTCCCAAATGCTGGGAACACAGGTATGAGCCAGCAAACCCAGCAATGTCGCTGCTTGAAAACAAGAGCCGGGTGGCGGTGGTGGCGCACGCCTTTAATCCCAGCACTTGGGAGGCAGAGGCAGGTGGATTTCTGATCGAGGCCAGCCTGGTCTTCAGAGTGAGCTCCAGGACAGCCAGGACTACACAGAGAAACCCTGTCTCAAAAAACAAAAACAAAACAAAAAAAAAAACAACCAACAAAAATAGCCCTCAAGTCTTTACTTACAAAGTATTTTGTTGCAACACAAAGGAAAGTGATAGCTAGAATGAACTAGGTCTCAGTATTTTTACTCAACAATTTCCACATCCCTGACTTCCTTGACAAAGGAGCCCTAGCACTGGATATAGGTAAACAATGAGAGAAAAGGCATCACTCAGAGGAAAGTATCCACTTCAAAGAGGAAAAGAAAGAATGGGAGGACAAAAGGGGATAGAGTCAGTCACTACTCAGCACTCAGGAGTCTCTGGCCACTGGCTTTACTACAGTTTCTTAGGGAAAACATCCACCACTATGTAGCTGGCAGATCGGCTTCTTACTCTGCCTCAACACCTACCTAGATATATGATTCTGAAGAACTGTTTTTCTTTTAGAGAGGTGAGTCTTACTATGTTGCCCAGATGGGTCTGAAACTCTGGCTCAAGCAATCCTCCTATCTCAGTCTCCCCAGTAGCTAGAGATAGAGGTATACACCATCACATAACTGATTTTTTTTTAATTCCTAAGACCCATTGCCTGCATCTACTAATATCTGGGCCTAAAACCATCAATTCAAATATCAGTATCTAACACAGATTTGTCCCTTATATCTCTCATCTTCCATATTCTTCCCACCCAAATGTCCCTGTATACCCACAGATGCACTGACTTTACCTGTCCCTTCTGTCCTCTTCCTGGCATCTAACTTACCTTGATGTCCTCTAGAGCTTCTACATATAGGTGATCAGCATTCTTAGACGCCTTTACCCTCTCCTCAGGACAGCTGATCAACCTCCCACCCTTGGTCTTGGCTCTCCCAGCAACAAAAGTTTACTTGTAAAAATTTTCAAAAGATGGATGTTCATTCTGGAACATTAATCTTGAGCCCAGAAGGGAAAAGAGGTGTCCTCCAGACTCACCATTGTAAGATTGGAACTATATCTCCACCTCTTCTTAAAAAAGAAAAAAACTACAATAAAATCCCTGCTGCTCTTCTAGAGTCCCTATCATTCTGCTCATAAACTCATTCTTTAGTGTCAATTAAGAGTCATTTCTCCCCATTTACTGAAATTCATGGCTCTCAGCTTTGTTTTCCAAGTTCCATCACCATCCACTTGGAGGTCACCAGGTAGCCCTTCCAATAACCTGGGTTTCCTATTTCCTTGGTATCCTCACCTCTAAAGATCTCCACTAACCATACTGCTACTCCTAGCCCTTCTAATACATCAACCCCAATCCCTACCCCTACCTTTATACTTACCTCTTACCCATACCCTAACCTAAACCAGACCCAACCCTAATTCCAACTCCAACACATACACCTACCATTTCCCTTACACCTACCCTTAAACCTACACTTACATCTGTATGCCTAACCCAAACCTGACCCCTACCCCTTCCCCATCCCTACTATTAACTTTAACCTGACACTTATACTTACCTTTACTCCTTAGCTTACCCTTACCCCCTACCCCTACCACTTTCCCCACCAATTCCAAACATACTATCCCCAATACTTCCCTTACACTTACACAAACCCTTCCCTTTTCTCTAACCCTAACCCTACCTAACTCTAATCTTTACCTTCACAGTTACCTTATACTGACCCTACATCACCGAACCATCCATTCATGACTAGACTAAAGGGGGCACCATGTGCAGTTTCCTGAACTTCTGAAAGTAGTCTCAGACACCTCTCTCCCAACTTCAAGTTCATGAGTCCAGTCTCCTAGATACTCAAACCTTGTATTCATTCTTTACTAATCCAGGTACCTCCGTTCCCTCTGTTGCCCCACCAGGATACCTTTTTTGTTTGTTTGTTTTGTTTTTTGTTGTTGTTGTTGTTTTTGAGACAGGGTTTTCCTGTGTAGTTCTGGCTGTCCTGGAACTCACTCTGTAGACCAGGCTGGCCTCGAACTCAGAAATTCGCCTGCCTCTGCCTTCCAAGTGCTGGGATTACAGGCGTGCGCCACCACGCCTGGCCAGGATACCTTTACTAGTACTTATTAATCAAGTAGTCAGCAAGCAGGCTGCCTCCAGATTATAAAACCTCTGCCACCAACACTTGCAATTATGAGGTTTGGGGTTTGGGATTTTTCTGAGCTTTTCTGATACAGTGTCTCATTTTTTTATCGCAGGCTTACCTGGAACCCACAGCAATTCTATTGATTCAGCATCTCAAGTGCTAAAATTACAGGTGTTACCTTCCACATCCAGCTAATAATTTGCTTTTTATTTTGCATGTGAATGTGGATATGATGCATGTGCTGCACATGTATGCTTGCATGTATGAGGCACAAAGCAGGCATGGAGGTACATGTGCATGTATGTGGAGGCCCAAAATTCACACCACATGTCTTCTTCAGTTCCGCTCCACTTTACTGGAGCAGTGCCTCTCAATTGAACCCAGAGCTGATTTGGCTAGGGTTACCTTGCCAGCTTACCCCCATGGACTGCTATCGCTGCCTCTGAGGTACAGAGATAACAAGAGGCTACCATGCCTGCCAGCTTTTATGTGGGTCCAAGGGATTTGAACTCTAGTCTTCATGCTTACATGGACGGTACTTTATCCACTAAGCTGGGTCCTCAACCTAGATTTTTTTTATCTTTTTTTTGTTTGTTTTGTTTTTTGTTTTTTGTTTTTTTCCGAGACAGGGTTTCTCTTTGTAGCCCTGGCTATCCTGGAACTCACTCTTAGACCAGGCTGGCCTCGAACTCAGAAATCCGCCTGCCTCTGCCTCCCAAGTGCTGGGATTAAAGGCTTGCGCCACCACTGCCCAGCTAGAACATGCTTTTCAAAAAAAAGAAAGAAAGAAAGAAAGAAAGAAAGAAAGAAAGAAAGAAAGAAAAAGAAAGCAAGCTGAGCCAGGCTGTGGTGGCACACGCCTTTAATCCCAGCACTCTGGGAGGCAGAGGCAGGCACATTTCTGAGTTCGAGGCCAGCCTGGTCTACAGAGTGAGTTCCAGGACAGCCAGGGCTATACAGAGGAACCCTGTCTCGGGGAAAAAAAAATCCAACCCCCTCCCCCACCAAAAAAAAGCAAGCTGACCAAGCCAGGGGAAGCAAGCCAGTAAGTATCCCTCCCTCCATGGCCTCTGCATCAGCTCCTGCTTCCTGACCTGCTTGAGTTCCAGTCCTGACTTCCTTTAGTGATGAACAGCAATGTGGAAGTGTAAGCTGAATAAACCCTTTCCTTCCCCCTCCCCCCCCCCAAAAAACCAATAAGAATTAAAAAAAAATGACAGAGAAAAAGAGATAAGTTCTGAAGGCTGAGAAAACAACAATTCATCCACTGGGCCTGATTTAGTTAAGAAATGTCTAACATTCAGAACTCAGGCAATGTGGTGGCAGTATCTTTTAAGGAGCTAAATTCTGAGGAGCACGAGTCTGGCAGAGTGTTTTAAAACAAGTTCTTGCTGTATAATCTAAGCTGGCTGCAATTCCCTATGTAGTTAAGACTTAAATGTGTAACGATTCTCCTACTTCTGTCTTCTGAGTGCTAGGATTATTAGTAGGCATCAGCATGCCTAGTAAAACTGGGGAAATATATATTTGTATATTTGTATTTTCGAGACAGGGTTTCTCTGTGTAGCCCTGGCTGTTCTGGAATTCCCTCTGTAGACCAGGCTGGCCTTGAACTCAGAAATCCACCTGCTTCTTCCTCCTGGGATTAAAGGTGTACATCGGTATGTCTGGCTCAATTTTTTATTCAAATACTTACAGCACAGTTAGCTCTGTATATCTATAGGTGATGCATCCACTGACTAAACTAACTGTGAAACAATAACTGCATCTAAGGGCCAGCAAGATGGCTCAGCGAGTAAAGGAACTTGCCACCAAACCTCATGGTTCCATCCCTGGGTCCACACAGTGGAAGGAACTCCCTCCTGAAAGCTGTCCTCTGAGCTGCACATGTATACCATGGCATGCACATATACAGACATTCATAAATGTAATTAAAAAACTATCTGGGGCTGGAGAGATGGCTCAGCGGTTAAGAACACTGACCCCTCTTCCAGAGGTCCTGAGTTCAAATCCTAGCAACCACATGGTGGCTCACAACCATTTGTAATGAGATATGATGCCCTCTTCTGGTGTGTCTGAAGACAGCTACAGTGTACCTACATATAACGACTAAATAAATCTTTAAAAAAAAAAACTATCTGTATTGGATAGTATTCACCATCATTCCCTAAACATGTCTAACAACCATTTACTTATACCATTTTAATAGATTATACTATTGTATTACATTGTATTAGATTATTACAAGGAACCTAGAAATGTTTTGAAATACAGAGGAAAATGTGTGGGGGCTAGGTGACAATACTATGCTGTTTTACAGAAAAGACTTGAATGCTCACCAATTTTGTATCTGCCAGAGATTTTGAAAAGAGTCTCCAGCTGGGCGGTGGTGGTACACACCTTTAAATCCCAGCACTTGGGAGGCAGAGGCGAGTTCAAGGCCAGCCTGGTCTACAGAGTGAGTTCCAGGACAGCCAGGGCTACACAGAGAAACCCTGTCTCAAAAAAAAACAAAACAAAAACAAAAACAAAAAAAGAGTCTCCAATGGAAATGCAGAAAGTACTGTAGTTACAGAAGGTGCTTACCAAGTGCTAGCCCCTCCCCCCTCTAACCCATTTCATCTCTTTACATTCATGAATTATTCATTATTCCAGAAACTCAGGAGACTAGGATGAAAGGAGGGCTTGAGCTCAGCATTTGAGGGCCAGTCTAAGAAATATCGCAAGACACAATCTGAGAAACCTCTCCTGGGCCCAGGGAGATGGTTGAACTGAACGGGTCGGTAAAAAGATGCCTGCCCTCAAGCTTGACAACCTGAGTTCTGTCCCTTGGCCCACCCATGGAGGGGGAAGAGAACTACTTACCACAAGTTGTCTCTGACCTCCGTGCATGTGCCATACCATGTAAGCACACACATATACATTCACATGCGTGCATAAATGAAGAAACAGTTTTTAATTCTATACCAGAAATGGTTTCATCAGCCTGTAACCCTAGGACTAAGGCAATGGAAACAGGAAAATCCAAGTCATCTTCATAGTGACTTCAAGGCCAGCTTGAACTACATGGGACATTGACTCAAAAAGAAATTCCTCTTGACAGGTGTGGTGCCTCTTTTTTTTGTTGTTGTTTGTTTGTTTGTTTGTTTGTTTGTTTGAGACAGGGTTTCTCTATGTAGCCCTGGCTGTCCTGGAACTCACTCTGTAGACCAGGCTGGCCTCGAACTCAGAAATCCACCTGCCTCTGCCTCCCAAGTGCTGGGATTACAGGCGTGTGCCACCACGCCCGGTGGTGTGGTGCCTCTTGATACCTGTAAAGCCAGCATTTCAGGGATGAAGTCAGGCTGAAGGATGGCAAGTTCAAAGCTAGCATAGGCTACCTGGGAAGACCCTCTGTCAAAATGAACAAAAACAACAAAATCCTCAAAATACAAATAGGTGGATATAATTAATGACCTTTGTGCTGTAAATAAGGAAAATGGAGTTAAGGAGTTAAGCGACTTGACCAAGGCTATACATCTAATTAAAAAAAAAAAAAGAGGCAAGATGAAATCAGTGTGGCTCCACCATAGAACCAGTACAACTTATGGGAGCAACTGAAAGGTCTAAGTTATAAGGACAGATATTAGGGCCTACTCTGCAGCATCACATGATATTAACTGCTGTTTACCTCAGATTCAGTCACTTAACCTTGCTGAGTCTCCATTTTCCCATTTATAAAACAAGAACCACAAGACATCATAAGAATACCAAAGATATCATATGTAAAGGACCCAGACTGAGAGAGCAGGAACATACTGAGTAGTTTTGGAGTTGTGAGCTGAGCACAGCAACACACTCCTACAATCTCAATACTTGAGAGGCTGAAGCAGGATGGGAAAGGAGTTTGAGGCCAAAATGGAGTACTTAAAAGAGCTCGAAGCTAGCCTCAAAAAAAAAAAAAAAAAAACCCACATGTGGTGGAACATGCCTGTAATCCCAGCACTTGGGAGGCAGAGGCAGGTGGATCTCTGTGAGTTTGAGGCCAGCCTATCCTACATATGGAGGTCCAAGGCAGCCAGGGCTACACAATGAAACTCTTGTCTTTGGGAAGAAAGAGTTCAAGACCAGCCTCAGCCAAGTTCAAAGCCAAGCTCCCATAAATAAATAAGACAGCAAAGTTGTTGCTGGGCAGTGGTGGCACACGCCTTTAATCCTAGCACTTGGGAGGCAGGGGCAGGCGGATTTTTGAGTTCCAGGCCAGCCTGGTCTACAGAGTGAGTTTCAGGACAGCTAGGGCTACACAGAGAAACCCTGTCCCGGAAAAACCAAAAAACAACAACAGCAAAGTTATTGTGAACAAAATACTATGATTATTAAATGTTTAGGGCTTGGAGAGGACAGCAGAAGAAACTCACTGTGTCTAAGCTTCATCATGATGATCAGAGAAGCTGGAAAGAGAGATGTTCAAATCTGTCCACTTCCTCCTGTTGGAACAGAAGCAGAAATTTGAAAATACACCTAGAAACCACAATTCTCCTTGAAGCCCCCGAAAGGCAAAAGAAAATGTCACAGAACATGATCAGGAAGCCCTAAACAATTGGGAAATTAGGAGAATGGGCTATTCTGGATCTAGGGCCTAATATGGCTTAGCAGATAAAAGGAAAGGAGTATTAATTATATCACTCAGAGAAATAGATCAGAACCGTTCTTCCTGGATGGAGTCCACGCCTCCAATACAATTAATGGGTACTTGTAGTATCATATCCCAGGTTAAAAGACTGGTGCTGAATGCCTCCACACTGGGAAGAGCAGATGATGTTTCTTCACTGAGGTAGAGTGATAGTGTGTTTTTTGAAGGGGGCTTCTGCATGTCATCTACCCTTCAAGATGGAGAAGGAAACAAATCCTAGGAGTCAACCCTGGAGAAATAGGTTCTCAGAATTGTTACTTATGGCTACATAGACTGAAGTCAATGCTAATGTCAGGAAGTGGTGCAGGGGTACCTCACCTGCATATGTGGCCAGGGGCTGCACCCTGGCAAGAGGAGGAAGGATTTGTCATTTGTCCCTCCATTCTTGGGCCACTGACTAAAAAAATCCAGCACAGTGGCTGTGTCTCTGCTACACGGGAAAACACTAATCCAGGCAATTCTTAATTGTTGGAGAAGGTAGAGCCTAGGTCTCTTTACTCATCTGTCAATGAGGGGAAGGCTGCTATGCTTATTTTCATGATGAGGTAGAATGAAGGAATGTGTGCAGGTTTGAATGAACAGGATCCACACACTTGTTCCTGATGAAAGCTATTCTGAATCCTTCCATAGGTGGTGGACTGGAATGGTGTGTGTAGATTTCATTTAGGTTGATGTCAACAGCACATTAGTATTGAAGGAACTAGGGCCTCTGGTTCTCTATAAGAGTAAGAAACAAGGCATAAGGCCATACAATTATAAACTCAATGAATTTGTTCTTCCCTTGGGAAGTGTGCATCTCTCATTTTACCTTAGGTGAGAAGAAATATTCCTGGCAGTTGTGATGCATACTTTTAATCCCAGCACTCAAGAGGCAAAGGCTGGCAGATCTCTATGAGTTCGAGGCCAGTCTAGTTTACAGAGAGAGAGTTCCAGGACAGCCAGGGCTGCACACACATGCCTCACCAAAAAAAAAAAAAAAAAAAAAAACCTGTCTCAAAAACAGTAATATCAACAACAACAAAAATTAAGGGGCTGGAGAGATGGTTCAGTGTTTAAGAGCACTGGCTGCTCTTCCAGAGGTCCTGACTTCAATTCCAAACAACCAAATAGTAGCTCACAGTCATCTATAATGGAATCCGATGTCCTCTTCTGTTGTGCAGGTGCTCATGTAAATAAAGAAAGCATTCATATACATAAATAAATAAAATTTTAAGCAGGAGAGAAAATCTGAGCTCTTGTGCTATGGATAAGGAGAGATTTCTAATGCACTGCATTGTAGGATGATCAGTGATATCACTGGCTTTCTGGGCTAAGTGGGAGGGGAGAGTCATCTGCATCTCTACTGCTCAGATGCCCCTCTCTTGGTCAATCTGGTGATTATAAATCATTTGGAGGGTGGGGTTCTGTCTCTATCTCAAAAGGGAAGAAAATAAACCTGAGTTTCTCTACCCTGAGGTCTATTTAAGAGGCATAACATTATCTCAATGGACTAAAGTCTATTCCCAGGCACTGTAAGCCAGTTTGGGTGGGCCTTTACTAAGTCAGAAAACAGCAATTCTTTATAGGGTATATATGGGGTCTAATTTTCCATAATGAAGAGTCTCAGTGCAGGGGGAGGGGTAAATCTGTGTGGTTGCCCATAAGTCTCTGTCTCCGATGATTTTGAGGGCTGATAATCAGGCCGATGGTATCGACTGGTTACTCTACAAGAAGGGTAAACATGAGAAGGGCAGGTCTCTACATTAGGAGCTTTCTTCCTCTACATATTACACATTTCTGAGCTCCCCTATAGCCGTATGGAGATAGACAAGCCCAGTTGAAGACCTATGCCTTAATCAGGCAGAAGTCGGCCTGCTCAGCCTTGTATTGGAAATTATTTTCTTATAGGGCAGGGATGATATCATCCACCATTTGATGGGTTGACACCTGTCTCCATTACGCAATGAAAATATAAACGCAATAGACGTTCTCACACATGGAAAGGGGGCGTCTGTCTATATGGGAGAAATGGCAGTAATGCGAAATGACGCCCAAATATCCCGAAAGGCGGAAGGCAACCGACATTTTGTCTCATACGCATGGTCAGTGCCTCTCTACATATCCAGGATGCACCTTTCAAGCCTCTCTCAGAGGCCGCCAGAATGCAGTTCAGCGCATCGCCACATGTGGAGCTAACCGTACCCCTCTTCCAGGCCCTTCTACCTTATAAACGAGCCAGATTTTCATCTCTCTAGTCCAGGATGGCAAGCATCTCTGGTTTCACCTTTAAAAAAAACAATCCTCACTTCACTGCTGGCCTGGCGATCACTCACCACGGAAAAACGAGAGTAGTCTCTTACCTACACTTCCGGCAGGGACCTCGGAGAGCAGCTAGAAGCACGACGTTGGCGGTTGAGGAGTGCGCAGCTAGGCTCCACCCAGACTTCCGGATCCCTGCCCAGCTCTTTGCTCCGCCTGATTTGCGTAACGCGCAAGGGCGGAGTTTCGAGATAATTGCTGCGTCGCGCAGTCCCGCCCCCGCTCCCACGCTGGCCCCGCCTCCTGGCTGTCCGCGGGTAAAGAAATAACGAAGAGGGGGCGGGAGCCCGGCGATCGGGGGTGTGGGGGCCCTGGGGGTGATTTGTGTCTGTGTGTTTCTGTATACTCATGTGGCCACAAAAGCTATTTGTAAGATGAACTCTTTTGTGCGGCCCCCTGACTCGGGTTAAAGATGTATCTTCTCTTAGTTACCAAAGTAATCACTGGCGGCATTAGATGAGGGTAGGGGGCAATGATTCGTCCTCCTGGAAGATGGCGACAGACCGGGTGCGAGAAAATGGCCGCCGGGATCACGTGTCTATTTGGCTGCGTATTTCCCACCTGAAGTGAGTTAGCTGCTTTCAGCAGCCTTCCAGTCTCCCAGGACCCTAAAGCATAGCAAGGCTCAGCCGGGAGCAGGAAATGAAACTCTTTGGGATTGTCACTCACCGGTTTACCCTCTTCTCCCTCATATGTGATTCCTGTGTCTGCAGAAAATAAACCTATCCTTAAAGCGAGGTTAGGTAAGGGTGTCTTTAAAATCTATTTCAGGAAACTCCTGTCTTGACTGGGAAGTGAGATAACCCTCCAAAAAGCCTAACTATTAATTCCTTCCTGTTCATTTACTTCCAGTCCCTTCCCCCTCCTCAAAGTCTAAACCTTAAGGGTGGGGTTGGGCTAGGTAAAGCAACCACCCAGAACGTGCGTTCTTCACCTGCAACTCATTCCTGCTGAAAATAAGCTCTTTTGCTCTCCTTCCCTTTATAATACAGGATTCGCTGCTACCTTTCTCTCTAGACACCAGATTCTTCTGGATCCCCAAAGTAGCCATAGTATTTACAGGTTCAATTTACCTATTGTCGCTCTATGCAATTTCTAATACAATCGTTTTTTATGACTTCCATTTGAATAAGAATCACAGCATTCCTTGTCTGTACGGCGTTTATCACAATACTACACTGTAGTAATTTTTTCTTAAAAATTTTTTATAGATTTGTTCTAGTTTGTGTGTGTGTGTGTGTGTGTGTGTGTTGCTTTTATGTATGTATGTGCCCCATATAGATGCCTAATGCATGTGGAGATCAAAAGAATGCTTTGGATGCCCTGAATCTGGAGTTGCAGATGGTTGTAAGCCACCACGTGAAAGCTTGCAGTCCAACTCAGGTCCTCCACAAGAGCAACAAGCACTCCTAACTGCTGAGCCATCTCTCCAATCCCTGTTCACTATAGTTCTTAATGTGGCTGCATCACCACAGGAGAGAGGACTCTTCAGAGAAAGGACAGTTCATCTTTGAACTCTCAAAGAAACCAGGTACAACACTAGCTTCAAGCAAATTTGTTAACTGAAATTAAGAGCTGCACCACAAACCAATGGGGGATTGAACAGTTTAATAGATAGCATTGGGAAAATTGGATCAGGATAAAGAAATATAAATGCCAGGTATGGTAGTACATACCGCAGACTACAGAGTCTGAGATTGGAGGATCAGGAATTCAAGGTCATCCTGGTTTGCCAGGGTGATTTAAAAAGGAAATTCATGATTTTGAGACAGAATGTCGTCTAGCCCAGGATGTTCTCAGAAGCTTTGTATAGCAAGGATGACCTTGAACTTCCTGATCCTTCTCTGTGCAGCTCTGGAATAATAAGATTATAAACATGTACCACCACACCCAATTTCAATGTATGCCCTGCGATGGATCCAACACAATGCCTCTTGTGTCTTAGGCAAGCCCTGTACCATCTGAACTATATACCAGTTCAATCCAGTATCTTAAATGATTGTCTCCAGGAGGAACAGGAAAGTACAGAGCACAAAAGAGAGTTATGATACAACAAAACCTGTAAAGTAATACAAGCTCATCTGGTGCATTAAAAACACAGAAACAGAAGGAAGATAAAATTTGCAAATAATCTCTTTTTTTTTCATTAGTGGTTCTCAAACTGTGATACTTGAACTACCAGAGGATCTTGGAAATGCAAATTCATGCATCAAGCCTAATTTTCTCAACTAGAATTCTGGCTGTGTACAACACCAGTTATTTGATAAAGTATCCAGTAATCATTATTTTATAACTATCTAAAATTATGTGTATATATATACATGTATATTATATATTACATATTTCATATAATGTATATTATATATGTGTGTATATCTATACAATATATAATACATATATAATAATATTTATTATACCTTTTTTGTTTTGTTTTTTTGAGACAGGGTTTCTCTGTGTAGTCCTGGCTGTCCTGGAACTCACTCTGTAGACCAGGCTGGCCTCTAACTCAGAAATCTGCCTGCCTCTGCCTCCCAAGTGCTGGGATTAAAGGCGTGCGCCACCACCGCCCAACAATATTTATTATATCTTAAAGGAAGTTGACTTGAGCTGACAATACTTCCCACAAAAGCCATAGCTTAACAAAACCCCAGTACCATGCATGAGAAACATCCTTTCAGATGATTGGGTCAGGGTAGTCAAAGTGACTCTGAAAACAGTATAGATTATTGATGTAGCTCTTGGTTGTCTTTCAGAGCTTGAGGGTGAAGACACTGTACACTTAAGACAAACTCATATGATTTGAGCTGGGTCTAGCCTGAAAGCCTGTGTTTCCTGTGCTTCCATGCTTCCAAAAAATACTATACAAGCTACCCAGGGAGGGAGGCAATTAAACAGTTCTATTCAGCTGCAACACCTATGAGCCACTATAATTACCAGTGTTTTATCTATGTTTTGCCTTGGTGTATGTCTGTGCACTGTGTGCATGCCTGCTTCCTAGAGAGGCCAGAAAAAGATGTCATCGCCTGGATCTAGAGATACAGTTGTGAGCCTCCTTGGAAGTGTTAGGAATCAAACCCCAATCCTAACAAGCTGTCAGTACTCTTAACTGGTAAGCTAAGTCTGCAGCCCCTATGTCATACTTTTTAGTACTAAGTTTGAATTTTGAGCTTGGAATGTATTTACAGACATTCTACCACTGAGCCAAACTCACCCCTAGTCCTACAGTCTGAGCTACAGAATGAGTTCAAGACCAGCCTGAACAACTGAATGAGACCCTGTCTCAAATTTTAAAAAGTCAGGAGGCTGATGACAGCTGAGTGAGAGAACACTTGTCTAGCATGGGAAAGGCCTAGGTTGCCATCCCTAAGACTTCAGAAAACCACAATAATTTAATAATGCACTTAAATATGGTCTAGGGCTGGGGTTGTAGCTGAGTGGCAGAATATTTTCCTAGCATGCACAATGCGCTGAATTCCATCCCCAACACTGCCAAAAAGTTAAGGCAAATTAAAATATATATATTTAATGCATGCATAGATCATCTATATACAAATATGTGCATGTAACATTCTCAAATTACCCAATTATCCTCAAAATGTTTTAAAACTACTACTTTTTTTGATCCCAGCTTCTCATCAACATGCATGCATTACACCCAACCTGTTTTAATGTACAAATGGACTCCTAAATTTTGTTAGGAATTGTATGTTTTTCTTTGAATTTTTATACCTCTTCTGTATTTTGTGAGCTTCAAATAATATTGATTGTTTTTGAGACAAGAGCTCATGTAGCCCAGGCTAATCTCAAGCTGGCTATGTATTGGAAGATGACCTTGGCCCGGTGTGGTGGCGCACGCCTGTAATCCCAGCACTTGGGAGGCAGAGGCAGCGGATTTCTGAGTTCAAGGCCAGCCTGGTCTACAGAGTAAGTTCCAGGACAGCCAGGACTACACAGAGAAACCCTGTCTCAAAAAAAAAAAAGATGACCTTGAATTTCTTCTAATGCTTCTGCCTCTACCTCCTAACTACTAGAATTACAGTTGAGTATCACCCTGCCCAGATATTGTTTGAATATATTGATAGATTGGAAGAGTCTAGGCTATTTATAGAATGCCCCAATTTTGAAATTTATATTCTTGTTTTATGTAATTATAGTAAGATTGGGTATTCTCAGCAGGATAGTACATAGGAGTATATAGGGAATCTCACATCTAACTTGCATTGGCTACTGGAGAGGTCCTTTACTGCATTGTCTTTGCAGATTTAGTTTGGGAATTTTATTTTTTAAAGTAGTTCCCTTATAGGCTGCAAAGAAATTCTTTTATTTTTCTGTTAACATGTTTTTTTTTAAAAAAAAAGATTTATTTATTTTACATATGTGAGTACACTGTCGCTGTTTTCAGACACACCAGAAGAGGGCATCGGATCCCATTACAGATGGTTGTGAGCCACCATGTGTTTGATGGGAATTGAACTCAGGACCTCTGCAAGAGCAGACAGTGAGTGCTTTTAACTATTGAGCCATCTCTCCAGCCCCTGTTAACATGGTTTTAATGGTTAATTTTAGATCTCTGTCTATGTAGGATCCACATTTTTGTTTTGTTTCCTTTTGTTTTGAGACAAGACCAGGCTGGCCTGGAACTCAACAGATCTGCCTGCCTCTGCCTCCTCTGCTGAGATTAAAAGCCTGTGTCGCTGTGCCTGGTATATTAGAATCACACTTTAAGCAGGAGGTAGAAATGCAGTTGTCGCTGGGCAGTGGTGGAGCACGCCTGTAATCCCAGCACTTGGGAAGCAGAGGCAGGTGGGTTCTGAGTTCGAGCCAGCCTGGTCTACAGAGTGAGTTCCAGGACAGCCAGGACCACACAGAGAAACCCTGTCTCGAAGAAAAAGAAAAGAAAAGAAAAGAAAGAAATGCAGTTGTCTTTCTTTTCATGTAATGAGCCAGATTTCCTGCCATCAAATACAAAATAAATTATTTTCCCCATTAACTTACCATGACAAATATATAACACACACACACACACACACACACACACACACATAGAATGGTCTGTTAATGTCACTTTGATTATAATGTTTTATAGTGTAACTTGGTATCTGATAAGGCAGTTTCTTCTCTTTAGTGCTTTTGTTTTTGTTTTTGTTTTTTTGTATTTGGTTTTTTTAGAGACTGGGTTTCTCTGTGTAGCCCTAGCTGTCCTGGAACTCACTCTGTAGACCAGGCTGGCCTCGAACTCAGAAATCCGCCTGCCTCTGCCTCCCAAGTACTGGGATTAAAGGCATGCACCACCACCGCCCCATCCATCAAAGCTATTTTTAAATATACTTTTGGGAGAAACACTGTGTTCAAGGGCACCCTGGGCTACATAGTGAGAATCAGGCCAGCTGGAGTTACACAGTGAGATCCTACCTAAGAATACAAACAAACAACAGAAACATTAAACAAACACAAATTATATTCTTTTATATGGCCTTTTTTCATTAATTGTCATTGTATGTATACATGTGTATGTATATACATGCATAATCCTAAATACAACCTGCTTAGTCAGTATAATGCTACTTATATGTATGTTTTCAGTGCTGACCATTTGGTATTGGACAACCAATTAGTGTGCTCTTCCCTGGGGAATTCTATTTCTCCCCCATTCTCAGGATCCCTAAATTGCCTACAGTGTAGGTTTGAAGGCATGGGGCCTTCCCCTGTCCACTTTGGCATGTTTATTGCTGTTGTTCATGTTCACCTAATGCTTAGGCAGTCATAGATGTAATAAAAATTAATTTTTAAGATTCCATTAGGGGGAGGGTATGGCGGGACCCTGCCCCCGCAGAGGGTCAGTTTGGTGACGCCCTGCCAAGGGGGTTCGGGACGCTGGCCTGCATGACCTTGGGTTTGCCTCTTGGAATACGCCCTATTGATGCCCGGTTCGGATACTGCACAGCGCCGGGGGAATCGTGATCCCTGGCGGCTTCCTGCATGGATGAGTGCTTGGGATTCCATGTGTGTTTGCTGAACTTGTAAGAGACACCTGGATGGTAGATTAACAAGAACACTGACCCGTGGGCAGCCTCCTAGCTGAGAACATTGGATATTCACCCTAGTCCAGCAACTCCACTGCTCACATAGATGCAGATGAATGAAGACCCCATTCAGGAAAACACCTAGCCAGCGGTCTAGAGCTGATACAGGCCATGCTGGAGTATCTGCAAACATGATGAAGAAGAGGACATCTCACAAAAAAAAAAAAAAAAAACATCCAGACCAGTGTAGGACCAAGCAAACAGGTGTCCCAGGCCCCGTGGAACATCATAGGCTGCAGAATCTAGCATGGGTGGAGAGAGGGCAACGGCCCTGTCACCCAGTGGAAGGGGACTGTCCTGGACCAGGTGCCTGTGAATCCTTCCCTGTGGGCTATAAAGTACGATGGACGTGACTGTGTTTATGGACTAGAACACAGGATGGAAGAGTTTCTGCACTGGAAGTCCTCCTTGATAGAGTAGCAACATCTCAGATCAGCGATGCACACTTAGTGGACACAAAGATTGGCAAAGCTGTCGAACACATGTTTGAAACAGAGGATGGCTCTAAGGATGAGTGGAGGGGAATGATCTTGGCACAGGCACCTGTCATGAACACATGGTTTTACATCACCTATGAGAAAGACCCTGTCTTGTACATGTACCAGCTCCTAGACAATTACAAAGAAGGCGACCTACAATTTGGTGAAAACATTCTAGATGTCATCACAAACTTTGCCAAATTTGCGGAACTATTAAATGTATAATTTGGAGACATAAAGACTTGATGGCTTTCCAGTTTAATGAAAGCTTCCATGTCCCTGCAAACCCACAATCTCCACCAGCAGAGCTGGTGTTGTTCTGACTAGTGCAGACTGATTCGAACACAAGGCAGATGTCTGTGACGGGAGTCTTCCCTCTTCAAAGTATCTGTGTGAGGAGGTCCTCCCTCTTACAAGAAGGCTGTCTATTGAAGGTTACAAGCAAGGTGGTAAAAGTTAAACTAGTATCATAGTCATTTAAACCTGGATAGGTTGTAACCATTTTCCCTTCACTCTGACACTATCTTATTCTGCTGCCACAATGCAAGCATAGTTTGTTATTTTTGTTACTGCCTTTGAGAGATTATGTATCTATATAGCTGCCTGTCTAGATCTGCATCTGTGTGCCTATGGATATATTATACACACACAGAGGCACTCAGGGCTGGCACTCTTTCCTTGTGGATTGGGGTGGGGGGGATAATGTTTTCTCCAGTTCAACAGCAGTGTTTGACCCAAGTCAGTCCTATTTATAATATGCCTGCTCTTTGTTTAAAATTAACTTTGGGCACAGGAAGCACACAGAGACATTTAGGTTGTTTCAAAAGTCAGAATTGCCAGGCGGTGGTGGCACACGCCTTGATCCCAGCACTTGGGAGGCAGAGGCAGGCAGATTTCTGAGTTTGACGCCAGCCTGGTCTACAGAGTGAGTTCCAGGACAGCCAGGGCTACACAGAGAAACCCTGTCTTGAAAAACCAAAAAAAAAAAAAAAAAAAAAAAAACCCGAAAAAAAAAAAAGTCAGAATTTCTGAGTACCATTTCAATCTGGAGGCTTTTAGCTGATTCCAGGTATAAATTAGCCATAAACAGTCAGTAACCCACAGTAGAATTTAGTAAACTGTTGAGAAATCTGGATAAAAGGCTGCCAGCAGTTCTAAGCTTTGTGTGTGTGTGTGTGTGTGTGTGTGTGTGTGGTGTTTGTTTTTATTGTTTGTTTGTTTCTGTTGTTGTTTATTCTTTAATCATAAGTACTTTTAAGCCAGGCAGTGGTGGCGCACGCCTGTCCTGTAATCCCAGCACTTGGGAGGCAGAGGCAGGCGGATTTCTGAGTTCGAGGCCAGCCTGGTCGACAGAGTGAGTTCCAGGACAGCCAGAGCTACACAGAGAAACCCTGTCTTGAAAAAACAAAAGTACTTTTAAAATAGAACCCAGGTGTTTGGTTCACATGGAATAATATAGATGTGCTTTTAGATGGCACATTGGTCCATTTAGTACATGGACCAAAGAGGCAATAATACATCAATGGTTTGTATATGTGGTAAATTCCCCCAAGAGCATTGCAGTTATATTAGAAATATAAGTTTTAAGTATAGCCTTGTTGCCTTCTATAAAAAAAAAGATTTCATTATGTTGGCCACTCTGGTCTTAAACTGCATGATTTGAGCAATGCCATTTCAACCTCCAGGGTAGCTGGGACTACAGATATGTGCCACTGGGCTTAGCTTTTTTTTTTTTTAATTTGACTTGCTCATATTTTTTATTTACTTACTTATTATATGTAAATCCACTGTAGCTGTTTTCAGACACCAGAAGAGAGAGTCAGATCACTTTAGGGATGGTTGTGAGCCACCATGTGGGTACTGGGATTTGAACTCATGACCTTTGGAAGAGCAGTCGGTGCTCTTACCTGCTGAGCCATCTCTCCAGCCTGTGCTTAGCTTTTATTATTAATTAATTAATATTCATAATTTTAGTACTTGAAGTTCTAGCTAGAGCAATTAGGCAACAAAAAGAGGTCAAACGTATACAAATTGGAAAGGGAGAAGTTAAAATTGATTTAAAACAATGCATGAAAATGCCATGATGTTCCAGACAATGGTGCACACCTTTAATCCTAGCACTTGGGAGGCAGAGGCAGGCAGATCTCTATGAGTTCAAGGCCAGCCTGGACTACAGAGGAAGTTCCAGGACAGCCTGGACTGTTACACAGAGAAACCCTGTCTCAAAAAACAAAACAAAACAAAAAGCAAAAAACAGAGAGAGAGACAGAGAGACAGACTCCTTAGTGGCGGTGGTATAGGCCTTTGATTCCAGTACTTGGGAGGCAGAGACAGATGGATCTCTGAGTTTGAGGCAAGCATGATGTACAGAGCAAATTCCAAGTCAGCTAGGGCTACACAGAGAAAAAAGAAGAAAAGAAAAAGGCATAATGTAATCCATTACTTTGTATATTAATTTAAAAATTAATAAACATAGGACACCTGCATTCATGTGCACATGCACATACATACTTATACATACAATTTAAAATAAAATTACTCTGGGGCTGGAGAGATGGCTCAGTAGTTTAGAGCATATTTTGTTCTTGTATAGGACCAGAGTTCAATTCCCAACACCTATATAATAGCTCGCAACCATTCATAACTCCAGTTGCAGGGAATCTGATGTCTTCTGACCTCTCTGTGTACTAGGCATGCACATGGTACACATAAAATATGCTCATATGCATAAAATAAATAAAATTTAAAAACAATCTGGGTCACCTTGGTGTACACTTTGACTCCCAGCACTTGGGAAGCCAAGACAGGTGGATCTCTGTGAGTTCTACAGACTAGTCTACAGAGCAAATTCTAGGACAGGCAGAGAAACCCTGTCTTGAATTTTTTTTTTTAATTTTAAGATTCTTACTGAGCACCAATAAACATAGCATTTGGGAAGTGGAGTCAGGAGGCTGAGGAGTTCAAGGTCACCCCAGCGCAAGTTCTAAGCCAGCCTGAGTACAGAAAACGCTAACTCAAAAAACTAAAGTCATCACTGACAAGAGTTTTCTTTCTAGATATTTAACAAGGTTCTAGAAATAAAAGAAAATCCAACAATGGCAACAGAAAAAGGGAAAGAAGATAGCTAATTCATGGAAAAAGATAGGTCGTTTTTACTTTTTTTTTTTTTTTTGGTTTTTCAAGACATGGTTTCTCTGTATAGCCCTGGCTGTCCTGGAACTCACTCTGTAGACCAGGCTGGCCTCGAACTCAGAAATCCGCCTGCCTCTGCCTCCCAAGTGCTGGGATTACAGGTGTGCGCCACCACTGCCCGGCGTTTTTACATTTTTTTATTAAAAGTTTTTTCCTTGGGAGGCAGAGGCAGGCGGATTTCTGAGTTCGAGGCCAGCCTGGTCTACAGAGTGAGTTCCAGGACAGCCAGGGCTATACAGAGAAACCCTGTCTCGAAAAGCCAAAAAAAAAAAAAAGTTTTTTCATACAACTCTTTTGATCATTTTCTTCTCTATCAACTAATTAAAAGGAGAGTTTGAAGGGGTAGATGTGTAATTATAATAACAAAAAGAAAAGAAGAACTCAGAAGCTCAAAAGTTAATTTGGAATTTTTCTAATTGTGAGTCTTCCTGTCTAAGAACATGAGACACCATTCTGTTTCTTCCACTGGGATGTTATAAATGTTTCTCAGAAAGGTTTTGGGCATTTCTTTTGGAAATTGTTTCTAGGTATTTTATTTTCTATTGCCATAACAAATGGAGCCTTCTCAGTCACGTGATAGTGATGCACATCTTTTTGTTTGTTTACTTGGTTGGGTTTGTTTTTATTTTTTTATTTGTTTTCTTTTTGGGTTTTTTTTTTTTGAGACAGGGTTTCTCTGCATAGCCCTGCCTGTCCTGGAACTCTCTCTGTAACCCAGGCTGGCCTCAAGCTCAGAGATCCTTCCTAAGGATTAAAGGCATGTGCCAACAAGACAGAGGCAGGCAACCTCTGAGTTTAAGGCCAGCCTGGTTTACAGATTGAGTTCCAGGACAGCCAGGGCTATACAGAAAAAAACTGTCCCAAAAAAGCAAAAAAAAATTACAGGAAAATGGAATGCCTTAAAATGTATAATATTCAGCAGGGTTATACAGACTCAGAAGGAAAAGAAAAAAAGTGCATGTTCACTTTCATATGCCGAGTTCAGCCAATAGTGAGTGAGTGTGTGTGTGTAAACAAATGTACATGTGGATACAATATAACATAAAGAAGAAAGAGAACAAAATATTAAATAAATATTAGGGTATGAGGAAGGCCTAAATGCAAAAAAAGAATATGAAGCTATATTTTTAGTTCTAATTATCCTATAGATTTTTTTGTTTTAATGGTGCATTAGTGTATAAAATATATTTGCTGCTGAAAGTATACAATTGAATGTGAATCTCCACAACTTCCATTTTAAATGCCTATTCTAACTGTATATAAGTTCATTGTGTTGGATAGATTTAGGGTTTGGTTAAATTTAATGTTTTGTTTATTTGTAAGTTTATATAAGATTTAAAAAAAGAAGAAGCCATATTCCTCTTTCAATTGAAATGTTTTAAAACTTATTTCTTTTTTTGTATGTGTGAATGCCACACGAATGCCTGGTGCATATGGAGGCCTACTGGGGGTGTCAGATCCTTTGGAACTGGAGTTAAGGATGGTTGTGAGCCACCATGAGAGTGCTAAGAACTGAACTCAGCTCCTCTTCTAGAGTAGCAAGAGCTCTTAACCACCATTGAATCTCTCCAGCCCCTCTTGTTGATTTTATAATTGAATTTTTTGAGACAAGGTCTTTTTTTTTTTTTTTTTTGGTTCCAGACATTTGCCACATCAGGACTCTAGGTGTGTACCTCTGTTTCTGTCTCTTGCCCTTGATCCTTTATTGGAGCCCAATCATGACCACTATTCAATTTTTTCTTTTCCCCCTTTTTTTTTTTTTTTGTTGTTGTTGTTGTTGTTGGTGGTGGTGGTGGTGGTGGTGGTGGTGGTGGTGGTGGTGGTGGTTTTTTGGTTTTTTTTTTTTTTTTTGGTTTTTTGTTGTTATTGTTGGTGGTGGTGGTGGTGGTTTTTACGAGACAGGGTTTCTCTGTGTAGCCCTGACTGTCCTGGAACTCACTCTGTAGACCAGGCTGGCCTCGAACTAAGAAACCCACCTGCCTCTGCCTCCCAGAGTGCTGAGATTACAGGCGTGTGCCACCACCACCCGGCAAGGTCTTATAACTTGATTATCCTTAAATTCACAGTCCACCATACTCAGCCTCCCAAGTGGCAGGATTATGTTTTTGTTGCTTTTCAAATGCTCTGTATACGCTGGAGGTCATAATATCATTATTCTACTTGAGTTACATAATGTTAGATTTTATCAGTAGGTTTGCTAGTGTTGAAATGATTCTTACATCTCTGGAATAACCCCCAATCCCCCCCCACACACACACACTTCCAAATTCTGTTATTTAGGATTCTGCATCACTAATCACAATGAGGCTTAGTCTACATGATTCTCTTTACTAATGGCATCTTTGTCAAAGCTTTAAAAGTGGGCTGGGTATGGTGACACATGCCTTTAATCCCAGTGCTTAGGAGGTAGACATAGGAGAATCTTTGTGAGTTCAAGCCTAGCCCCAGCCTGGTCTACAGAGCAAGTTCTAGGACATCCAAGCTTGTTACACAGAAAGACCCTGTCTCAAAACAAAACAAAAAAATACACACCTGTAATCCCAGCACTCTGGGAGGCAGAGGCAGTGGGATTTGTGAGTTCGAAGCCAGCCTGGTCTACAGAGTGAGTTCCAGGACAGCCAGGGCTATACAAAGAAACCCTGTCGAAAAAAAAACAAAACAAAAAACAATTCAAAACTATAAAGTGTTCTTTGAGTATAGCTTAATGGCAAAGCATTTTCCCAACATGAACAAGGCCTTGGGCCTTGAACAAAATCTTTGGGGTTATGTGCTTTTTGGTGTTAATGGGCCTCCCTGTGTACAAAGATCTTGGATCAGTACTTTGGGGTGATAGAGTCTTATAAGTATCTCTGTGTCTTCTAAGGACATTGTTCCATATGAAGTTTTGTCTTTTTAGGGCCACTCTGGTACACAACATTTTCTTATGACATTATCCATTTCTTCCTGGTCTTTAAAACCCTTTGCATGGAATTACATAAAGGAATCATGGGTGGGCATAGTGCTACATTTCTCTAATCCCCGCACTCAGTAGTCTAAGGCTAGAAAGCCACAGCTTGTTCAAACCAGCTTGATAGAATAGCAAGTTTGAGCCCAGTTTGGGCAAGTTTGAAACCAGCCATAAGTCTGAGGTCAGCTTGGGCAAGTTTGAGGCCAGCTATAGGAAAAAAAAAAAAGAGCATGTTGTTTGTTTGTTTTAAACTTTTGGGTTTTTTGTTTTGTTTTAAAGATTTATTTATTATTATATGTAAGTACACTGTAGCTGTCTTCTGACACACCAGAAGAGGGTATCAGAACTCATTACAGATGAGTCACCATGTGGTTGCTGGGATTTGAACTCAGGACCTCCGGAAGAGCAGACAGTGCTCTTAACCACTTAGCCATCTCTCCAGCCCTCAAAAAAACTTTTTTTTTTTTTTTTGGTTTTGTGAGGCAGAGTTTCTCTGTATATCCCTGGCTGTCCTGAAACTCACTCTGCAGACCAGAGTGGCCTCGAACTCAGAAATCTGCCTGCCTCTGCCTCCCAAGTGCTGGGATTAAAGGCATGCACCACCACTGCCTGGCTTCAAAAAATTTTATGAAAAAAACAATAAATAAAAGGTGTCCATCACTTCACTTAATGCGGGGCACTGGTGACCCATGCCTTTAATTCCAGTACTTGGGAGGCAGAGGCAGGTGGATCTCTGAGTTTGAGGCCAGCCTGGTCTACAAAGTCAGTTCTAGGACACCCAAGACTACACAGAGAAACTCCATCGTATAAAGCCAAAAAATAAATTAAAAAAAGAAAAACCTTTATGATATTTAAACCATCCCTTTATCATAGCTATATTCAAATTTTTAATTTCTTTTTTTTTTTTTGAGACAGGGTTTCTCTGTGTAGCCCTGTCTGTCCTGGAACTCACTCTGTAACCAGGCTGGCCTTGAACTCAGAAATCCGCCTGCCTCTGCCTCCTAAGTGCTGGGATTACAGGAGTGCCACCACTGCCCAGCTAAATTTTTAATTTCTTATTTTGTATATTGGTGCTCTTGTACTTTTTCCTCTTCTTGAATATGTAAGCTATTATATATACTAGCCTTTAAAAAACAGAATCAGCTCTGTCGTTCTTACTTCTTTATTTCCTTTGAATTTTTTCCTACAACTTTTCAAGTCTAATATTTTTTCACTGCAGTTTTCCTTTTTATTCAGTACTGAGCAAACACATTACTGTAGAGCTATATCACCAGCATTCTTTAATTGTCTTTATTTGTTTTGAAACAGGTCTCACTAAGTTGCGCAGGCTGGCCTTGAACTTGGAAACTTCCTCATGCTTCAGCCTGCCAAGTTCTGGGAGTGTAGGCCCAGGTCTCTAGGCATGGCTTTCCTGGTTTTCAATTTTAAGTGTGTTTAGGCTATACCTTTTTTTTTCTTTGACTACTCCTTTAGCTGTATCTACCAAATCTGATATTGATAGTTGCATTAATTACTTTTCTGCTGCTGCAAGAAAACTCCATGACCAAGAAAACTTGTAGAAGGAAGGGTTGATTTGGGCTTATAGTTCCAGAGGAATAAGAGTCCATCAGCATGGCAGCAAGCAGCAGGCATGGAAGCAGGAGAAAGCTGAGAACTCACATCCTCTGCTTAAAGCACAGGGGTCAGCCGGGCGGTGGTGGCGCACGCCTGTAATCCCAGCACTTGGGAGGCAGGGGCAGGTGGATTTCTGAGTTCGAGGCCAGCCTGGTCTACAAAGTGAGTTCCAGGACAGCCAGGGCTACACAGAGAAACCCTGTCTCGAAAAAACAAAAACAAAAACAAAAACAAAAAAAAAAAGCACAGGGGTCAAGCCTGAAGTAGGGCGTAGAGAGGCTTTCAGCTCTCAAATCAATTCTTGGTGACATGTTTCCCCCCAGCAAAGCCACACCTCCTAAACCTTCCAAAATTGTGCCACCAACTGGGGACCAAGTATGCAAATCCTGAAACCTATGGGAAGGTGTTTCTCATTCAAACCACCACAGCACTGTTTCCCTAGCGCTGTGGTCTAGAAATTCAGATTTTTTTGTTGTTGTTGTTTTTGTTTTTTTGTTTTTCGAGACAGGGTTTCTCTGTGTAGTCCTGGCTGTCCTGGAACTCACTCTGTAGACCAGGCTGGCCTTGAACTCAGAAATCCACCTGCCTCTGTCTCCCAAGTGCTGGGATTAAAGGCCCGGCAGAAGACACATTTAATATTGAGTGCTTATTTTATCCAGTTGTAAGCAAAGAAAATTGTCTCTGTGCTGTTTTTTGGAACTCACTGATATTTTCTTATGGTTAATATTGATTTGTTGCTTAGGTTTTCTGTATTATTGCTGACTGGTGTGTGACATTTCCTGGAGAGATGTGAACATTTCTATCTGCTTATTGGTGCCCTATCTACTATTAAATAGCAGATAGGGCACCAATAAGAAACCAAAGGGAAAAAAAAAGAAACCCAAGAAACAGACAGGTGTTGGTGGCACATATCTTTAGTCCCAGAATCTGGGAGTCAGAGTTGGAGGCCAACCACGTCTATGCAGAAAAACTCTGATTTAAAAAAAAAAAAAAATGCCGGGCGTAGTGGCGCACACCTGTAATCCCAGCACTCAGGAGGCAGAGGCAAGCGGATTTCTGAGTTCGAGGCCAGCCTGGACTACAGAGTGAGTTCCAGGACAGCCAGAACTAAACAGAGAAACCCTGTCTCGGGAGGGGGGGGAACAGGGCTGGAGAGATGGCTCAGCAGTTAAGAGTACTGACTACTCTTCCAGAGGTCCTGAGTTCAATTCCCAGCAACCACTGGGCAGTGGTGGCGCATGCCTGTAATCCCAGCACTTGGGAGGCAGAGGCAGGCGGATTTCTGAGTTCGAGGCCAGCCTGATCTACAGAGTGAGTTCCAGGACAGCCAGGCGTACACAGAGACACCCTGTCTCGGAAAAAAGAAAATCAATTCCCAGCAACCACATGATGGCTCACAACCATCTGTAATGGGATCGGATGCCCTCTTCTGGTGTGTTTGAGGACAGTGACAATGTACTCACATACATAAAGCAAACAAATATTAAAAAAAAGAAAACAGAGAGAAGGGAGGGAGGGAGGGAGGGAGGGAGGGAGGGACAAAGCCTGGATTTTGATGAGTGAACCAGTGAATTTATCAAGGTTATTTACACTGAAAAACTTGTGGCGGTAGCCATACAAATGAGGGGATATTGCTACTCCTCACTGACAGGCATAGGGTCTTATAATGTCCACCCGCACAGAACAGGTTAATTTATTTGCCTGTCCCATCAGAGCCTCCATCTGTCAAGATTCTAATCAGGATATGTTGTATATCTGGAGTCTATCATGTCAGGAAAGGTATGACATAATGTCAGGAACAGGAAGCTGGCCCATCATATTTTCATCTACACACAGGAAATGGGGGGGTGGAGTTGGCTGAGACTCAGACCCTCAAAGTCTGCTTCCAAGTAATATATATGTACTTCCTGTAGCAGAGCTCATCCTTTCAAAGGTTGCATAGCCTCCGCAAACAGCACCACAAACTGGGAATCAAGTAGTTAAATACTGAGCCTATTCAGGACATTTCTCATCCAAGCCACCACAGCAACCCAGTCCTGTCAGTATTCTGACTTACACCATCTATGTATGAGACAGGAATGTGTGATGGTCCTTCCAAAATTGTATCAGCCCTAGCTGTTGGTTTATTATTGGGGAGGACCAGTGACTTAAAATGGCAATGGTTCCAACCCAGTCTGCATGGCATTGATGACAGGGCTCACAGACACTGCTCTAAGTTGTCATGTGTACGCCACCTTTGCAGAGTCTAGTTCTCTGCCACCTGTCTTAGGGTTATTATTGCTGAGATGAAACACCAAAAAGCAATTTGGGGAGAAAATGGTTTATTTCACTCACAGTTCCATCCGACTGTTCATCACTAAAGGAAGGCAGGACAGGAACTCAAACAGGGTGGAAACCAGGAGGAAGGAGCTGACACATGGCCTTGGGGGACTGACTTTCTTTCCACAGCTTGCTCAGCCTGATTACTTCCGGAACTCAGAACCTCCAGCCCGGGATGGCACCACCCACAAAGGACTGAGCCCTCCCCATTCAATAAACTAATTAAGAAAAATGCCTTACAGGCTTCCTACAGCTTGATCTTTTTTTTTTTTGTTTGTTTGTTTGTTTGTTTGTTTGTTTTTTTTTCGAGACAGGGTTTCTCTGTATAGCCCTGGCTGTCCTGGAACTCACTCTGTAGACCAGGCTGGCCTCGAACTCAGAAATCCGCCTGCCTCTGCCTCCCAAGTGCTGGGATTACAGGCGTGCGCCACCACGTCCGGCCCCCAGCTTGATCTTTTACAGAGCCATTTTCTCAACTGAGGCCTCTCGACATTGATGACTCCAGCTTTTGCCAAGTTGACTGATTATCCGTCATCACCCCAGAAAGAGGCTTGATTAGATGGCTTCCAATCCTACCTTTAATTGGACAAGCTGATTTTACTGTTATAAAGTGGAACCAGTGAGGGATCCTTCCACCTGTTGCAGTTGTCTTTCGCAGTTAGCATTAGCTGCTGTAAAGTTGTTAGGCGAGCTTCTGCCCATTTCCACAACTGGACCCCAAAGCCTATTGGAACCATTTACTCAGGTTGGTTTCTTGTTTTGCTTTGTTTTGAGACAAGATCTCATTATGTAACATTGGCTAGCCTACAACTCAGCCTGTATCCCCAGAATGCCTTCAACTCACAGGGATCTACCTGCTTCTGCTTCTTAAGTGCTGACTACATGAATTCTGTGGCCCATATGTACCTACACTCACATGAACACAGCATACACACACATCGTACATACTCCTAGATGTAATGAATTAAAAATGAAGAGAATTGGCCAAAAGTATAGCACAGTTAGCCTAGTGCGCATGAGGCCCTGGGTTCAGAGTCTAGCATCAAAGGAGGAGGAAGAAGAGGAGGCAGAGGAGAGAGGGGGATGGGGGAAGGAGGATGGAGGATAAAGAGGAGAAGAAGAAGAAGAACGATGACGATGATGACGACAAGAACTTGTTTCCTGAGAGTCTAGAGCAAGGCGCCTGTAAACCTAGCTAGGTCTCTGTTGATGGAGAAGGGAGGTTCCTGGCTGCCAATATCAGATTTGTTTTCTTGAGATGATCTCTCACATACCCTAGGTTGGCCTTAAACTCCCTATGTAGTCAAGGATGTCTTTGAACATCTGATTCTCATGCCTCTACCTCCCAGAGGATCATAGGCATGAGCCACAAACCAAACCTTCGGACATGCTGGGTGGGTAATGATTGAGTCAAACCCCCAGCTCATGAGTTACACTTCAATGTTGTCAATTCTTTTTTTATTTATTCATTTATTTATTTATTCATTTATTTATTTATTTATTTATTTGGCTTTTCGAGACAGGGTTTCTCTGTGTAGTCCTGGCTGTCCTGGAACTCACTCTGTAGACCAGGCTGGCCTTGAACTCAGAAATCCGCCTGCCTCTGCCTCCCAAGTGCTGGGATTACAGGAGTGCGCCACCACCGCCCGGCTGTCAATTCTTTTTATTGTTATTCTTTTGGTTTGATTTGATTTGGTTTTTGCTTTTTCTCAAGACCAGGTTTCTCTGTGTAGCCCTGGTTATCCTGGACCTAGCTCTGTAGACCAGGCTGGCCTCTGCCTCCCAAAAGCGGGGATTAAAGGTGTGCACCACCTTCTCCCAGCTAATTTTCTTAATTCTTGTCGATCTGTTCAAATTGATTTTATAATACTTTATAACATTCTTGTTCTTTTATATTTCCCTCTCTTATCCAAGGTTCCAGCTGATTTCTGTCTCGTACCTAAAAGTTGGGATTCCGGCTGGAATGCTTGGCAGTGCCTTCACAAAAGCAGGAGGAGGGCACCAGCAGGATAGCCTGCCTATCACTTGGGGGCTGGAAGGAGTTTGGTTCCCTTGCACTTCCAAAACTTGGCTATGTGTAATTCCCTGACTTTGAATATTTGTGACTCCATAACTGTGTACACTCATCTATGAATGTGTGTATTTATACATGATGCTCTGCCCTCCTCACGATCTGACAGCAATAGAAGACTAAGGGAGAAATTTTCAAAGGGAAGGAAGGAGTCACTGGGATGACTCTGTGTAGCTATTCTTCTGTAGCAGTTTGCACAGATCTCTGAGCCGGAAGGGGCAATTCCATGGGTTTTTGAATGTCCCTGTGTATTCTTGCATCTCTGCCAGTGACTGATGAATTCTGTGTGCTTTTTCCATGCCTAAGTATCTGCATCTGTGAAAGTGAGTGTTCCTGAGTATTTGTATGTCTCTGCTTGTGTGTGGGTTGCTAAGAATGGGGGGCGGGGTTCTGAGTGCACCCCTGAGTTTCACAGAAGATATATATGTACAATGTGCACTGCTACGTGGCAAGTTTAGACTCTCCCTGTCTGGAAGAAACATTACAACAGGAAATAGTCTAGATTCCGGCTTCCGGATGGAATTTCACTCTGAAAAATACCCCTTCCCGGTCCTCTCAATAAATGCAGCATTCTTTGTCTTTCTTCAAGAGGCTGAGTTGAGGGGGTGTATGCTAACCTTGACCTCGGAGGCCATGCCTTTCAGGAGGTTTGGCAGAACCATGAAATTCCACACCCTGCCACTTGCCTTTTGCCAGGCCTACTTCTTCCTCCTGAACCCTTTTATAGCCTCACATTATCTACCAGATTAATTCCAGTCTAAGCTGTTCAGAGTGGCCAGATGAAGACACAGGACGATGAGACAAATGAACAGCACCAAGTTTTTTATTTTGTTTCTAGCAAATACATTTATTTATACAGGGGAACAAGGGACAGATATGAGACAGAGACCAAAAAAAAAAAAAAAGTGTCTGAAAGAGTTGATCAGACAATCAGAAATGGAGAGCAAAGCAAGCAATAGGTGGAGAAAGATACAGAGTTACATTGATGCAGAAAGAGGACATAGCTTAGATGAGACCAAATGTAAGAAGAGACACATCCAGCCAGATGTGGTGGCTCACACTTTCAGTCCCAGTGCTCAGGAGGCAGAAGCAGGAGGATCTCTGAGTTTGAGGCTAGCTTGGTGGATGTATGGAGTGAGTTCCAGGACAGTCAGGGCTACACAGAGAAACTCTGTCTTGAAAAATCAAGAAGGGGGAGAAGGAAAAGAAGAAAGAGAAATCATTAGGGTGCACCCTTATAATCCCAGCACTCAGAGGGCTGAAGCAGGAGGACTAGGAGTTTTGAGGGCAGCCTGAGCTACACAGTAAGACCCTATCAAAATAAAAAGCTAAATATGATGTCTTTTATCTGTAATCCCAACATTCAAGAGGCTGAGGTAGGATAATCATCATGAGATCAACCTGAACTACATAGTGAGTTGCAGTACAGCCTGAGCTATAGTATAAAAGAGAAATGAAAGAAGACTGGAGAGATGGCCTAGTGGTTAAGCACTTGCTGCTCTTGCAGAAGACAAAGGTTTATAACTCCAGTTGCAGGGTAATCTGGCATCCTTTTCTGGGCCTTCTTGGGTACTGTATGCATGTGGTGCTCATGCATCCATGCAGACAGAACATTCATACACATACAATAAAAATAGATCACTGCATCCCAGGTGACTGTGGCCTAGACCTTTAATTCCAGCACTCAGGAGGCAAAGGCGGGTGGATCTTTGATTTTGAGGCCAGCCTGGTCTACAGAGCAAGTTCCAGGACAACCAGGGCTATTACATAGAGGAATTTTTCTGGAAAACAATCAATCAATCAATCAATCAATCAATAAATAAATAAGTAAGTAAATAAATAAATTCAAAGGAAAGAAACGAAGGGTAAGAAACATAGTTTGGGTGGAAGTATGTGGAAGTAGACATAGATGGATATAGGCTGGTGACAATGGGCAGAAAGGTATTGATGTTGAGCATTTGTTCTTTCTGAGGTATCATTCTTCCAGTTAGCCATATATTAACTCATTAGCCCTCACAGTGACAAATGAAGCATGAGAACTGCTATCATTTGTCTTATTCTACAGATAAGGACACCACAGCAAGGCAGTAACACCACCACTAAGATAGAATCTAAACAACCTAGCACAGGGAACATGCAGTTCACCGTTCTGTCATGTATGTCCATGACATGAACATGTTGATAGGGACAAAGGATGTGAGTGGGGGAAGATGGAGGTGAAGACAAATATGGAAATTGAAAGAGAAAAGCTAGAATAGAGAAAGACAGTAGGAGACACATGGATGAATGCAACAACACAATTAAGGAAGATGAGTTGGAGATGAGCAGAGAGAAGACAGATGAGAACAAAGTGTAAGGACAGGATACGAAAGAAGTCAAGGAACCAGTGGAAATTGAAAAAGAAATACGTCAGAAATTCTGCAAGAGCAATGTAGTCTGTGTATAAGGACAAAGAGACAGACCAAGATGGAGACCATGCATTAAAGACATGTCATAGACAAGATGGCCCAAAACATAGCTAAAAAAAGTAACAGAAAAAAGAACAAGATGAATAGCGAATCTTAGAAAAAGAGCAGGAGACCTGGAAAGACCAGAGTTCAATTCCTAGCACCCACATGGCAGCTTACAATGGTCTGTAACTCCAGTTCCAGGGGATTTGGCACCCTCTTTTGGCCTAAATGGGCAGCAATTGTGCATGTGGTGCACCGATATACATGTAGGCAAAACACCCACACACATAAAATAAAGAACTGGAGAGGGGGGAGGGAGGGAGGGAGGAAAGGAAGAGAAAGAGAGAGAGAGAGAGAGAGAGAGAGAGAGAGAGAGAGAGAGACACGCTGCTCTTCCAAAGGTCCTAAGTTCAATTCCCAGCAACCATATGGTGGCTCACAACCATCTGTAATGGGATGTGTGTGCATCTTCTGGTGTACATGAAGACAGTTACAGTGTACTCATATACATAAAATTACTACATAAGCCTTTTATTAAACAAAAGCCAGAGTCCAGTCAGTCTGCTTCTAAGGCTACATCTTTGAGCAGGGCATTCTGCTTGAGTGGTGGCTTGTTGGACACTGTAGGGCCTCCGGGACAAGTGGCCCTCTGGAGCTTCTGCCATCTCCGGATAGAGACAGACCTAGTTTTGTCGCCATGGGAAAGTTGTATGAATTGCAGAAGTAACCCACTCTGGGAGAATGTTGGCCAAGAGAAAGCAAAGGAAGCTTCCCAAAGTAGGAGAGTTGAAGGACAGAGTCACATGAGAGTTGAAAATCTCCTTTCCATAGGTACTAACTTATCTTACTATAAGAAAAGTGAAAGACATAAATCACATACCAAGTGATGTCTCACAAGAAGAAAGGAGTGGACACTGGTGCTAGAATGGACCAAAGCATCAATGTGGGGGAGTACAAGAACAGTGAGGTGGGAGGGGGTGGATGAGGGAGCAGGGGGAGGGAAAAGGGCATGTGGGACCTTTGGGGGTGGGGAACCAGAAAAAGGGAAATGAATTGTAAATATAGAATATATCCAATAAAAAAAAGAAAGAGAAAAAAAGAAAAAGAAAAGTGAAGCCAGGCTTGGTGGCGCACGCCTGTAATCCCAGCACTTGGGAGGCAGAGGCAGGCAGATTTCTGAGTTCGAGGCCAGCCTGGTCTACAGAGTGAGTTCCAGGACAGCCAGGACTACACAGAGAAACCCTGTCTCAAAAAAAAAAAAAAAAAAAAAAAAAAGTGAGCCCTCGGCTGGTCGTGGTAGCTCATACATACCTGTAATCTCAGCTCCTGGGAGGCCGAAGGAGCTCAAGTCCCGCCAAGGGTACCTGGAAAGCAGGACCCTCTCTGAAAAATAGTTCTAAATACCCCCAAATCTTACATTTCATAGGTAAAAGACAACAAAACAAGTTCTATCGCATTTGACACTGGTTTTAAAATATACACATTGTTATTGTGAAATTGAAACTTTTTAAAACTATCAATGTTAAAAAAAAAAAAAAAAAAAAAAAACACTGGCAAGGTGGTGATACCAGCCACCAGGTCTGAGGATCCTAGTTAGATTTCCAGGCTCTGTATAGTGGTAGGAAAGAACTGACTCCTGAAATTCATTCCCTGACCTCCAGTCATGCATCATGGCATACACCACACACAGATACACACGAGAGAGAGAGAGAGAGAGAGAGAGAGAGAGAGAGAGAGAGAGAGATATGCACACACAGTTTAAAAAATAAATATGAAAACAAATTTCTTTCAACCACAGTATTTTTTTATTTTTATTTTATTTTATTATTATTATTATTATTATTATTATTATTATTGGTTTTTCGAGACAGGGTTTCTCTGTGTAGTCCTGGCTGTCCTGGAACTCACTCTGTAGACCAGGCTGGCCTCGAACTCAGAAATCCACCTGCCTCTGCCTCCCAAGTGCTAGGATTACAGGCGTGCGCCACCACGCCCGGCTTGTTTGTTTTAAACTATGTCTTCCTCACATTTATTGCTTGCTTTAAATCTTTTTGTTCAAAGTGATAATCTTCATAAGAATACTCATCTCCTCCTCTTCACCCCTGAAACTGATTTTCTGAGGTCCCCTCTAGATTCCAGTAACAAGTATTTCCTTGTGGGTCTGTCAGCCCCTAGGCTAGGCTCCGTGGGACCAAAAAGAACAATCAGATAGAGTTGCCCTGGAGGCGAGGAAACAACAGTCCTATCTGAGAAGAATAAAAGGTGACCCTAGGGATACAGTGCTCTGTGAATTTGGGGGTGAGGAAGCTGACTCGAACATGTTCTTCTTACCATATGCTGGCTCTCATTGTGTCTTGTGTTCTTTTGTATGGCCTTGACTTCGCTGCTGGAGGACAGCTGTACCGCCCTCTACAAGCCACTCACCAGCTCCTTTGAGACAGGGCTGGAAACATTATAGGTGTGTGGCTGACGTTAGGCGTCACGGGCTTTAGCATGCAGTTGTGGGCCGCTCGAGAATCCAGGAAAAAAATCAGACAGCTTGGTTGGTACACCGGTGAGGGTCTGGCCTCTGTTTGCACGTTGCTTCCTTGAACACTGAATTGTCTGGGGAAAAGGAACTTGGTTTTCTTTCTGGAGCAGAAGAGCTCTACAGCTGCCTAGGAGGAGGAAGATGGAAAAAATGATAGAGACAGAGTTATGCTTTTGAAGCTGGAAGTCCAGGGAAGCAGTCAGGCTCCAGGAGTCTGAGAGTTAGTGCAGGGTGGGTGGGAGTGTCTCTAGAGAATGAGAATGCAGGGTCCTTTGTGGCTGTCTGAAGGGAGATAAGAGATTTACAACTCAGAAAGCCTGCAAGCCCAGCAGTGAGTCTACCAGCACCTGCTAACTCCATCACTTTGCATGCTTGTCCTTTTCTGGAATTATGGCAAGTAGGGCAAGACAGAAAGAGGGTGGTTCTCCTTTCTTTGGTCCAGTGCCCCAAATCCCAGCCTCCACCCTTTCTCCCATACCACCCTCAACATGGCGTCATGTCCTCTGGGCTGGTTGCAAGCTCACTGTATGGTTGAGTACAGAGCTGAACTTCTGATCCTCCTGTCTCTACGTCCTTAGTGCAGATTACAGCATGTGACTCCACACCTGGTTTCTGTAGTGCTGGAGATCAAACCCAGAGCATTGCGCAAGCTAGAAAAACTCTCCCAAGTGAGCTGCATCCCCAGCCCCCTTTCTCTGTCTTTCTACTAGATCATTCCCAGCACAAACCAGTCTAGTATCTCCTGTCTTTTAAAAAAATATCATTCTTGCTTTGCATGATGGTTCATGCCTTTAATCCTAGCACTGGAAGGCAGAAGCAGGCAGGCAGGGCAGGCAGAATCAAGTCTCCATTGAGTTCCAGGCCAGCTAAGGTTACATAGTGAGACCCTATCTCAAAAATAAACAAACAGGACAGTAGTGGCACATACTTTTTTTTTTCCCGAGACAGGGTTTCTCTGTATAGCCCTGGCTGTCCTGGACTCACTCTGTAGTCCAGGCTGTCCTTGACTCAGAAATCCGCCTGCCTCTGGCACACACTTTTAATCCCAGCACTGGGGAGGCAGAGGCATTAGAATCTCTGAGGTCAAGGCCAACCTAGTTGATAGAGCAATTTCCTGGATGGTCAGGACTACACAAAGAGGAGGAGGAGGAAGAGCAGAAAGAGAGGTAGATAGATAGATAGATAGATAGATAGATAGATAGATAGATAGATCATGTTGGAACACTCAGGAAGCTGAGGTTGGGAGATTATGGAGTTAAAACTAGCCCGATCTACACAGTGACACCCTGTCAGACACACACAAAAATAAATATTTACCCTCCCCCTAATATAACCCTGCTGCTTGACTGTGTTTTCTTTCACAGCCAAGTTTTTCAGGGGCTTTGTCTACATAGCTAGCCTAACTTCGGTGAGTAGGAAAGAAGGGGGTCTGATCCTTTGACCTTAGGGAGAGTCCTGTGGCAATCCTGTACTCTAGTACTAGAGCCAACAAGTACTCTAGTCCATTAGTCCTGTTTGTTAAAATATAATGCATGTTAAACCGGGTGTGGAAGTATACGCCTGTAATCCCAGCACTTGGAAGGCAAAGGTAGACAGATCTCTATAAATACAAGGCCATCCTGATTAATATAGTCAGTTCCAGGCCAGCCAGGGCTACACAGTGAATCCCCCCTGAAAAAAAAAATACATCCTAGCCGGGCGGTGGTGGCGCACGCCTGTAATCCCAGCACTTGGGAGGCAGAGGCAGGCGGATTTCTGAGTTCGAGGCCAGCCTGGTCTACAGAGTGAGTTCCAGGACAGCCAGGGCTACACAGAGAAACCCTGTCTTGAAAAATCCAAAAAAACAAAAAATACATCCTACATTTTTTCATGATATGCATTTTAAAGTTCAGAATACTAGTATACTTACAATTGGAATACACAATAAAACAATTACCTGAGTACCCTAAACCCCCAGAGTCAAGAGCAGATTGTTTACTGATGACAAAATCACCTTCGGAACCTTCCCCAGTTGCATCTCTTTCTCCTACCTGCAAGTTAACCACTTGTGTTGGACTTTTCCTTTCTCCTTCCTCTTTTGTGTACTTTGAGAACATATTGCAGCATCCATGTGTGGTTTAATTTGCACGCACTTCTCCTTTAAATATGTTTTTGGTAACTGTTTTTGAATCAGCATTCAATTTCCAAATCCTGCCAATGTTGGTACATGTAGCTGCACTTCATTCTTTTTTATTCCCTTTCTGTGTTCTAACATAGAAAAGTGTCTCCCTGTATTCATGTATTCCCTGGATGCTTGCATTTGCAGCTTCTTGCTGTTATAAACAGGCCTTTGTTAGCCTTACTATGCATTCTCAGTACATATATGCATGGGAGCTCTCTAGGAGACCATTCTCAAACTCTTTGGTCCCTTAGGCGTACCTCCCATTTCTCAGACACAGCTTTGCTCTGTTGTCCAAGCTGGCCTGGAACTCCTGGGATCAAGAGATCTGCCTATCTCAGAGGAGCTGGGACACTGTTGTGTAGCACCATGCCTGTGTGCATTTAAAAAGATTTGCATTTCTGTTTCTTTGTTTGTGTGTATGTTTGTGTGTGTGTGTGTGTGTGTGGCGCGTCACATGAGTGAAGATGCTCATGGATGCTAGAGGTACCAGATCTTCTGGAACTGGAGTTACTAGCAGTTGTGAGCTGTCCAAGAGAACTGAGTTGAGAGCTGGGAACCCAACTCAGGTCCCCTGAAAGAGCAGCAAGCACTAATAATTGCTGAGTCATTGCTCCAGCGTCCCAGGTTTATGTTCTTAGAAAAAAAAAAAAAAAAAAGCACTGAGGATCCTAAAGAAGTTTGGTTTTGGGGGCTGGAGAGATGGCTCAGTAATGATTAAGAGCTCTTCCAGAGGTCCTGAGTTCAATTCCCAGCAATCACATGGTGGCTCACAAACATCTGTAATGAGATCTGGCGCCCTCTTCAGGCAGGCGGATGTATATGCAGCAGAGCACTCAAACTTAAAAAAAAAAAAGAACTTTGGTTTATGTGAGATATAACAATTGATATTTGCATATTAGAAATTAAAACAAAAGATAAAATATATTGATTTAAAACTAAGTAATAAATACATTACATTAACACAGCATAATTTTATGAACATTTGGTTTTTGGGGCTTTGAGACAGTGAGAATGCACTCCACAATCCAGTCTGGCTTTGAACTCACTGTGCAGCACACCTGACCTTGAATTAGAAGTCTCAACCTTCTCAATTCTGGAATTGCAGATAGGAGCCAATATGTCCAGCAAATAACCACATTTGGCAAAATAAACATGATTTAGTTAGTAAAGTAGTATTATTTTAGATTTTTTTGTAAATCTCTTTATTTAGTATATGACATAATGGAAGATAGATTCTCTCTCTCTCTCTCTCTCTCTCTCTCTCTCTCTCTCTGGATTTGGTTTTTTAGCGACAGGGTTTCTCTGTGTAGCCCTGGCTGTCCTGGAACTCACTCTGTAGACCAGGCTGGCCTCAAACTCAGAAATCCACCTGCCTCTGCCTCCAAGTGCTGGGATTACAGGCGTGCGCCACCATGCCCGGCATAGTTAGATATCTGCCTCTGCACTCAATCTCTTGGGTGCATATGTCATGTAATGTCTCAAAGTTCTATCCAAATTCTTTAGAGAATGAAAGCTTTAAAAGCGAATAGCTTCTTTTTAGTATTCTGACAGCAGAGTTCCTTGGGTCCCGTGGGCTCACTAGACAACACGCTGAGAAACACTGTGAGAGAGAAGGTTAGGTGCCTAGAGTATCGGACCAGAGTACCGGCATCATTCAGTTGTACTGGAGAATGCCAAATATGCTTCTAGAGGTTGTATCAATTTACACCCTCATTCATGGTGTATCCATTCACTCTTGATCTATTTTGGTGTCCACCCTCTCCACTCCATATAAAGTCACCAGTGCTATCCATGCTGCTGGTGCCAATGGACCCTTCTCATTTCATTCCTTCTCTCTCTCTCTCTTTTTTTTGTTCTTTCTTTCTTTTTTTTTTTTTTTTTTTTTTTTGGTTTTTTGAGACAGCGTTTCTCTGTGTATCCCTGGCTGTCCTGGATCTCACTCTGTAGACCAGGCTGGCCTCGAACTCAGAAATCCACCTGCCTCTGCTTCCCAAGTGCTGGGATTACTGGCGTGCGCCACCACGCCTGGCCTCATTCCTTTTCTTATTCCACTTCTCAGTGCTCTTGAGCCGTCCCAGACATTCGCCACATCTGGACTCTGTTTCAGTCTCTTGCCCTTGATCCTTTATTGGAGCCCAATCATGACCACTATTCAATTTTCTTTCTTTTCCCCCTTGTTTTTAAGGTAGAGTTTCTCTGTGTAGCCCTGGCTATTCTGGAACTTGCTCTGTAGACCAGGCTGGCCTCGAACTCAAAGACCCACCTGCCTCTGCCTCTAGACTGTTGGGATAAAAGGCATGTGCCACCATTGTCTGGTTCTCTTTCTTTAAAGACTGAATAACAACAACAACAACAACTAGGTATGACAGCACATGAGTTTAATCCTAGCATGAGGGAGGCCGAGGCAAGGTTTTTTGAGTTCAGCTCCAGCCTGGTCTACATAGTGAGTTCTAGGCCCACCAGGGCTGCATAGTGAGATCCTGTCTCAACAAAACTGTAATAAGTGAAAGTAAATATTAAAAACAAAATCAAATTTTCAATAAAATCATGACACACTACTTCATTTTCTCTGGGCTTTTGTTTCTTGCTACTGAGGACTGAACACAGGGCCTTGGAGATTCTAGGCCAGTATTACCTTCCAATTTTACTTTAAAAAAGGATTTATTTATTTATTATATGTAAGTACTTCAGAAGAGGGTGTCAGATCTCTTTATGGATGGTTGTGAGCCACCATGTGGTTGCTGGAATTTGAACCCAGGACCTTTGGAAGAATAGTCAGTGCTCTTAACCACTGAATCATCTCTCCAGCCCACTTTTTTTTTCAAGACAGGGTTTCTCTGTGTAGCCCTGGCTGTCCTGGAACTCACTCTGTAGACCAGGCTAGCCTCGAACTCAGAAATCCGCCTGCCTCTGCCTCCCAAGTGCTGGGATTACAGGCGTGCGCCACCACCGCCCGGCTCTTTTTTTTTTTTTTTTTTTTTTTTGAGAAGATTTTACTAAGTGGTACAAGCTGGCCTTAAACTGAACATAACCCAGGCAGGTTTTAAACTTGTGACCCTTCTTCCTCAGTTTCTGATGACATCATGCTTAGCTCTGTTATGACCTTTTCTATTTGTTTCCCAGATTGACTTTAGTATTTTCCCATGTTTGAGCCACATCTAAAATTACTACTTCACGGGCCATGGGTCAGTTGGTAAAAGCACAGGCAACACAAGCCTGATGATGAACTTAGTTTGACCCCTAGAACTAGGTAGGGGTCAAGCAGGAAGAAGCAGGTAGGTAGAAGCAGACCAACTGTCACAAGTTGTCCTCTCACCTCCATATATATGCTGGAGCATGTCCCCATTACCACACACAACACTAGCAATATGACTACTATTAAAAAAGTAAAGCCGGGCGTGGTGGCGCACGCCTGTAATCCCAGCACTTGGGAGGCAGAGGCAGGCAGATTTCTGAGTTCGAGGCCAGCCTGGTCTACAAAGTCAGTTCCAGGACAGACAGGACTACACAGAGAAACCCTGTCTCGAAAAACCAAAAAAATAAAATAAAATAAAATAAAATAAAATAAAATAAAATAAAATAAAATAAAATAAAATAAAATAAAATATAAAATTACCAAGCCGGATGGTGGTGGCACACACCTTTAATCCCAGCATTTGGGAGGCAGAGGCAGGCAGATTTCTGAATGTGAGGCCAACCTGGTCTACAGAGTGAGTTCCAGGACAGCCAGGACTACACAGAGAAACCCTGTCGCGAAAAAAACCAAAAAAATAAAAAGAAAAAGAAAAAAATAAATAAATAAAAATAAAAATACTACCTTAATAGATTTCCATTGTTTTTAGAATAGAATCCATTGTCCTTAGCATGGTCTAAAAGGCCCTACATAACTCACTTCTGTCTCCTTTGACCTCACATCCCAATACTCTCCATTTGCTGTAGCCTTCTCACAGCTCGTAATTAAAGTTGTCCAGTGACAACCTTCAGAAATTGGTTACAGGACCAATGCATAACAAACTCTACAGATACTCAATTCCTCTATATAAATGGCATAGCCCAAAGGAAAAAACACTATAACATTTGTAACTAAACTATACACATCATCATCCTGTATGCCTTTTCCATCTCTAGAGGGCTTACAATAGCCAATACAACGCAAGACTCTACAAATACTTGTTATGGTGTGTTGTTTAGGGAATGAGGACAACACAAAATATGCATATTCATTACAGTGCTTTTTGTTTTTGTTTTTGAGAGACGGGGTTTCTCTGTATAGCTCTGACTGTCCTGAAACTCATCTTGAAGACCAGGCTGGCCTTGAATTCAGAGATCTGCTGGTTTCTGACTCCTGAGTGCTAGGATTAAAGCCATGTGCCACCACACCCAAACCACCACACCCAGCCTTTTCCCAAGTCTTTTTGACTTGAGGTTGGTTGAATCTGTGGGTGCCAGTTCTCCACATGGTCTTCCTACTTACTGAGGCCTTTCCCTGGAATATGTTCTTTCTTTTTTTAAAATAAAGGTTTATTTACTTTTTTATGTATGAGTACATTATCACTGTCTTCAGACACACCCGAAGAGGGCATCATATCCCATTACAGATGGTTGCCAGCCACCATGTGGTTGCTGGGAATTGAACTCAGGACCTTTGGAAGAGCAGTCAGTGGACCTGCTTAACTATTGCTTTTAACTGCTGAGCCATCTCTCCAGCCCTCCCTGGAATACTTTCATCTGCGTTCTTCATTTGCTGATTCCCATCCTTTTAAGCTTTGCCAGAACCCTAAAGCTAAATACGACCAGCCCCCAAATTCTTTAATTCCTGTCACTCTGTTCTGTTCATTCAGAGCCTTATTGCAATTGATAATTGTGCATGTTTATACGTTGTAATCTTGTGCACATTTCTGTCACGTCATCTCTCCGGTACCTGACTGGTCATTGTGAGAGTGGAGTATGCTCAGAGCACTTTCCTGTTTGTGATCCTTATTGCAGCACGGACTGGTGCCTCCCATGGAGCCTAGACTACATGCTCAAGAGACAATCACAGAGTCAGCTGAAACTTAGGCAAGTGACGTGGAATGAGGGAACAGTGTGCAACGGCAGCAAACGTGCAGAGCCTCAGCCTTCAGCCCAACACGTAGGAGCCTGAAGCAAGAGGACTCATTGGAGTCCAAGGTCAGCCTAGACTCCAGAGTGAGGCTCTGCTGCTAAAAAAAGCCCACAGAGGCAAAAGAGAACAACAACCAAAACCCTCCAGAGGTTATATGTATGTATGAAATTGTCAAATAATTTTAAAAATTAAAGTTAAAAAAAAAGAAGCTTCAGAGGCTAGATAGACCAAGGAACAGTCTTACAATTTTTCAACTTTGACTCAAGCATTCGGTTTAGAAAGGCTGGTTGAGATCTCACCAGATCATAAAGAGCCCTGCCGAACCTCCAATGTTAAGGAAGGTAAATTTCCTTTTGATCCCTAAGGGACTTGAACAATTCTAAACATGTGAATGATATTTGATTTTTGAAAGACATAGACTGGCCAGATGTGGTGGCATATGCCTTTAATCTCGGCACTTAGGAGGCAACCACAGAGGGACCACAAGTTCAAGGCCTGCCTGGGCTACACAGTGAGAGCTTGTCTCAAAAAAATAATAATACATACTGCCTAGAGTATAGAGAATAGATTCCAGGACTCTGTGAACATTTGCCTATCTTGCCTGAGGCCTTGGGTTTGATAGCTGACAATGAAAAATAGTTAGGAATAGATTCCAGAGAACAAGACTGAAACAGGATAGCTGTGAAGGTATTGCAGGTTAGAAGCTGTACTGTCCTACACCAGGGTAGTGGCAATGGAAATGAAGAGTCTGTGTAAATAGATGATAGAGATGGTCCTGTCGATGATAGCAGAACTTGGTAATTGCGAGGTGGGTGTAGAAGAGAGAGAGGGAAAAGAGCCAGGGTAGAGCTTGGGTCTCTACTTTGACTGACTCTTCATTTAGGTAAGGTACAACTCATTGGGAGGAGGATTTCTTGAGTTGGGGAAGAATGGAGATTCTAGGTTTCTCTAGGATATTTAAGCAATGCTGTCTTCTAACCACTTACATGTCTGGGCCAGGAAAAATGTTTTGATTTGAATTATTTTAGAGTAACCATTGAAGAAGTAGTAATTGAAGCCGTAGAAGGATATTGAAGGAAAGACCAGAGAGAATACACAGGAAGACAAGAGAGCTCAGGCCAAAGCTCCCAAGAACACTACTAAGACAAGGAGGAAACTGGGAAGGAAAAAGGAGAAAAATAAGCACAGTATGTCATAGGGAAGTAATTTCAGGAGGAGGGAGAGGTCACTGGTGCTACCTGAGTGCGAGCAAATACTAGTAGGATGACCTCTGAAGAGATTCTTTTGGGTTTAGTAATGTAAGCTATGGAAGACCTTGATAAGAAAAACAGCGTGGAAGAAGTAGTAGAGGTGAGTTGTAGCAGGGTTGAAGATAGGTGGGAGGTAGGAAATGGGACACTTGACTATGAGCAAGTCTTGAGTCATCTGTAAAAAAAGAGAAGAGAGATAACTTTTGGTGCTTGTTTTTTTTAGATGGGAGGAGATACCTGAGTCTTTAAAGCCCAAAGCCAAGGGACTCAGAACAAACTCAGAGGTGTGTTACTAAGAATTCCAGACCTCTCTTCTGGCGTCTTCTGTTCACTCCGTGTAAGTAAGACCTGCTAAGTACCGCGGGGCGAGGGGGGGCACAAATCAAGATGTTGGGGAGACTAGATTTGATATGGCCACCGTGGATGAGAGTTATCTAGGCAATGAGGGTGAAACTGAAAAGAAAGTTGACTACTAGTAGGGCGACGGGTCAGTTCTGAGGGACTTGTAGAAGCTGGGAGATGATTGGTTTATCATGACCCAAATGTGGAAAATTGTAGTATCATCCAGTAGCATTCAAGCTGCCTGGGCACAAGCGTGGAAAAAAGGCAAACAGTTGGACTGAATCAGTATTGGGTCGCTGCCAGCCGGGTAACGGACAAAACAAGGGACCGAGACAAAAAGAGTGGAAAAGTAAAGGACCATGAGATCTGGTCTGAGAAAATAAGTAGCAAAGGATCATCACCATGTGCCAAGCCTAGCTTAACTCTGGATCATGTGGAAAGGCTTCTGGGAAACAGTGATGGGAGAACGGAAGAAGACATGACATGCGACGGAAGGGTCCATTTCGGGAATTGGGCCCAGAGACTCGCCTCTGTGGGACCAGGGAAGGATGGGAAGGAAAGCTGAAGGGCCAGCAGAAGGAGGGCCTTCAGCTCCCAGCAGTTAGAGGTGAAACTGGCCCTAGCGAGGGGGCGTGGCCAAGCTCAAATCCCGACGAGGGGGCGGGACTCCAATAACTGGGTCTAAGCGCCGCGGTGGCTGCGGCTGTCTCAGCAACGGCTCGCGCCTCCCCATCCCCCAGTTCCCAGAGCTCTTCCCGCCCGCCGCGGTGCGGACCCAGGCCGAAGGCGGGGAAGCCCGGTCCAGCCCGTTCCTCTGCCCGCACGGCTGGAGCATCGTTCCGGAGGACTGTCCGAAGGCAAGCCTCGCAGCCGGAGAGCGCGGCGCACACGCGCGCCTCCCGGCCGCGGCCGTCCTCTCTTCCCTCCTTCCTCTCCTCTCTCCCCTCCCCTCTCCTCCGCCCCCAGCCTCCGCTGCGGCGGGAGGAAGAACCCTTCCCGACTAGCCCAGAGAACCCAGGTCGATTCTCATTCCGGGAGAGAGAGACCCCCTCGGTGGGATCCGGCTGGCCGCTCGCCCCGGGCCACGGAAGTGACTGGTCCTCTATTGGGAGAGCTCGTGCCTAGCGCAGCCCCCGACCCTCGCCCAGCCGCAGCCGCATAGACAGCGCTCCCCAGCGGGCCCCCGGCCCCGCCGAGCCCACTCCCCGCTTGGGGCCAGTGCCGGCGATGCCTGGCGCGGCAACGGCGGTGGCCGCGGCTGCTGCTACTGCCGCCACGGCTGCTGGCCGGAGCCCGGGTCGGGGGCTCGAGTCTCCGCAGTGGGGCTGAGCCCGCAGCCCCGCCCCCCGAGCCTGAGGCCGCTGCTCCGCCGGGCGCCGGGCCTTCTCCGCCCGCGCCTCCGCCCCAGGAACTGGAGCCAAGCGGGGAGCCCGGGCCCCGCGCCCAGGCCCGGACCATGCATGGCCACCGAGTCCCGGGGGGCCCTGGGCCTTCGGATCCCGAACGCTCAGCGGCAAATACCCCTGGCGCGGCTCCGCTGGCCTGTGCCGACTCGGACCCTGGAGCCTTGGAACCCGGAGCGCCGGTGCGCAGGGGCTCAGGCTCCGCTCTTGGAGGCCCTCTGGATCCTCAGTTTGTTGGACCCTCGGACGCCAGCCTGGGAGCACCTCCAGGCTCCCGGGTCTTGCCCTGCGGCCCTAGTCCTCAGCACCACCGGGCCCTGCGCTTCTCCTACCACCTGGAGGGCTCGCAGCCTCGGCCTGGTGAGTGATCCAGACAGCATGGGAACCTGGGCCACGGGCCTAGTACTGGGAACGGGTACTTGTTCTAGGACTTGGGGCCGACATGCTCACCCTAGCCCCTTGAGTCCCCTCAACCCCTATCCCCACCTCCCGCAGTCTTCGGTCCAGTCCTTTCAGCCTTTGCCCGTGCTCTTCTCTGTCCCTTGCGCCCTCAAGCCTTAAGCCTCCTTTCTCTTCTAACTGTTGAGGCTAACAGGAGAGGAAGCACTCCAAGAAAAGGGGGCAGGATTTCAGGGCAGCAATGGGGATGTGGTTGGAATAGGAGAAAAGAAGTCTCCCATTAGCTAAGTGCCTACATTTGTGCATGGCACTGAACTTTTACAAGGATTTTTGTTTCAGCTTCAGGAGCCATCTGTGAAGTGGATATCATCAACTGCATTTTTAGGGGTACAGACTGAGGCTCTGAGAAGTAACTTGTCCAAGGTCACACTGTCATTATGATGCCTGGATTCAAAACCAGATCAGAGTCCAAAATCTGTGGTCTTCCCGCTTCCCCAAACTGAAGGTGGAGAGTAATGCCAAGCTTTCTACTTATGTGATTTCCCCTTAAACTACTCAGTTGCCCTAAAGTAAGGGCAAAAGAGAGAGGGAGATGGTGGACTGATCCTAGCTTGTGCTTCTGCTAGGTGTGCGTGTGGCCTCACGAGAAGGGGAGGAAGAGATAGGAGGTATTGATTAGAGAGAAAGGTGGAGCTGAGCCTGGACGGGAAGGGCTGAAGGTGCTGGTAGGTCGGAAGAGAACAGAGAGGTCAGAAGGGAGAGCTGCTGGGCCAGGAGATTGTTTGGAACGAACATCAGGATGGTTGCTTGGGGTTGCAGTGTGGTGGAACAACTCTAGGTCAGGCTGGGGCCACAGATCCAGATGGGCCTTTTCATAGTCCCGAGTATCTGAGCAGCCTAGCAGAGCCTCTACGATATTCTCACGTGGGCCCGAGTCTGGGAGCCTTGAAGGAAGAACAGTGCATATGTCTGGCCTATCTTCGCTGGCACTGAAGGAGGTGGTGAGCCTCTAGCTGCTTCCAGGGCTCATGTCTCGCCTTCCACAGATCGCTAGGACTGTGGCTCAGTACCAGGTAGTAGGAACAGTTGTTGGAGCCTAAAGACACGGGCAGAATATGCCTCTTGCTGCTGTCTGTTCTTTGGATAGTTATGGACCCTCTGGGAGATTTCAGGCACTGCCCCCTCGCCCCCTTGAGAACTGGAGATAGGCAGCTGACCCTCTTTGATGCTCTGCCCTGCTTGTTGCTCTCTGCTGACTTCCCAAACTCCCCTGGACACACGCTGTGTAGACGGGCTACTCATACACACTTACTTGATCTTAGCTCCTCCCTCAACTCCCCAGACAGCCTGAGCTCTCCCACTGCAGAGCCTTTGCATTTGCTTTGCCTTCTGCCTGTTCGCTCTTCCCTCAGCCCTCCACCTGGCTTGCTCCTCAGCTTTCTGGTCTCAGCTCAAATGTCCCCTCTGAGAGACCTTCCCTGACCACTTTAAGTAGGGCCTCTTGTGAATCTCCATCACAGCTGCCAGTGTGTGTCTGTCCTTACATTTCATACAGTCTGAAAGTACCCTCTTGTATGTGTCTACTTGTTTATTGCCGCTCTGGGGCCACCAGAATGTGAGCTCCTTGAGGGCAGGGGGGTTGCGTCTGTTTTGTTTTTTGTGTTGTATATCTAAGGGACTAAATGCACTGCCTAACACATGTCACACACACACAGTAGGCCCTCTGTAACTATTGCCTAAGAGGACACTGAATTCCCACCCAGCAAATACTCTTGGTCTGGGAGTTAAAGCTATGAAGGTCTTGACCCTTGGTCTCTGCCCTCTCCAGTCAACATGGGGTTGATAATGAGCATGCTTTTCTACTCCACCAGTTCTTCCAAATTCCGAAGCGGAGTACCCTTCCCCAACCATCCCCCTCTTCCCAAATCAATAGTGTTGTTTTCAGACTCCTGCCCCCGAGCTAAGTCCTTGCCTCTGTAAAGGCCTGAGTGATATCTTTTATTTTACACCCCTCCCCCTTTTGTTTCTCAAAATAGGGTTTCTTTTGTGTTAGAGCTGGTGGTTCTGGAACTCAGAAATCCACCTGCCTCTTCCTCCTGTGTGCTGGAATTAAAGGCATTCGCCTGCAGCAATCCTTTAATCCAAAGTAAAGATTGGGGGTGGACAGGGGAAGACTTGCTCTCCCATCTAGCCGTCCTCCCTTGCTCTCTGTGTGTCCCTGGAGGCATGGCTTCAGTTCTGTGTGCCTCAGTTCCCCTCGTCTAGAGAGTGATATCTAGGAATCTGTCAGATTCTTTTTTGCAATGCTCTCAGCAACCAAGGACTTAAAAAAATAAAATATGAGGAGAGAAAACCCTCCTGAAGAAGAGGCGGAGGAATTTCTCAAGTCCTGACAAGGCGGGCTCTGGGCCATGTGATTCACAGTAGCATGGGCTGTGAGAGGCCCGCCTCCCCCTCTGCACAGCCAGCTCAGAGGTAGGCACAAGTGACTTGCTTCTCTCCACAGGACTTGGCTATAATTGGCTCAGAATGGGCAGGGGTGGTAGATGAAGGGTGTGTATATAAGAAGGAGAGCAAGAAAGAGGGAGATACAGACAGAAACCTGAGCTTTAGTTAAAGACTTAGAAACATTTTAGTCCACCTGCTAAGATATTCACGTATCTGCTGACTTTCTCCATCAGACTACTGAGACTTTTCTTGAATCACCAGCCTTAGGTCCCAGTGGTGCATCCCAGAGCAGCAGGGGGTAGGAGGTGTGAAAATAATAATTATATCTTATCCGTGTGAAGAGCTCTGAATTACCTCTGGGCCCTTTCTTTTTGTTATTCCGACTAGTGGAGCGTTCTGTTGTTCTAAGCTGATAAAGACCAAGGTTTCCTTGGGTCACTGGGATAGCCCAGTGAGATACCCCTGTTCCCAACACTTGGAGAGGTTTAGCAGAGGGCTTCCAGGTGTAGGTTTACACATAGGGATTTGGGAGAATCCTACTGTAGTCCTCACAGCTGAGGCCGCAAATGCTTTCTCACATGTTGTAGCGTTGGAGAAAGCTTGGCCTGACCCTAGCTCAGCCAAAGGAGTTGGACTTGATGTTAGAGCCATTTTGTGTGTGTGTGTGTGGGGGGGAAATGAGAGAGACAGCCAATGAAAGTAGTGGAAGGGGCTGGTCCTTCCTTGGTTACATCTTCAGAGACTCAAAGACTTACGTTTAAGCTACAGAAGTCCCTAGATACTGGCTGCTTCTGGGTTTTCTGGGTTTTCTAGACTCAGTAAGTGCCAGAATCCTTTGTTGACCTTGAAGAATAAATGTCAGTCTCAGACTCCAACTCAGAGCTCCAGAGTCTTGGAGTTACAATCCAGGAATCTGATTTCAAAGAATGATTCCCAGACAAGGAACAGGTGTAGTGGTGCACAGCTTTAATGCCAGGCAGAAGCAAGAGTATGTCTTGAGTTCCAGGCCAGCCAGGGCTATATAGTGACTTTCCCAACATCAAAGATTCCCAGATGATTTTGATGCATAGCCTAAGGTAGAAGCCAGGCCTGTTTTGTTCCAATTGAGTCAATGGAGACCCAGAGACAGTGATTCAGCCATGTTTCTATAGTGAGTGAACATTGGCCTTCCTCTCTAAAGTCTTCTTCCCAGAATCATATATGAGTCTCCCCTCAACTCAACTTTTAGCTCAGAAGAGAAGCATGGGATGTAAGAAAGCAAGTTAAGCCGGGCGATGGTGGCGCACGCCTTTAATCCCAGCACTTGGGAGGCAGAGGCAGGTGGATTTCTGAGTTCGAGGCCAGCCTGGTCTACAGAGTGAGTTCCAGGACAGCCAGGACTACACAGAGAAACCCTGTCTCAAAAAACCAAAAAAAAAAAAAGAAAGCAAGTTAATCCCTTGCCCCCACCCCTAAATGGATGCCTCAGTTTACCTTTCTCCCCTGCTTTTGTGAATGGTTATCATTTGACTGTTTTAAGTTGGAAGGCAGTTGGAATTCTGGAGCTCTAGGCATAGGAAATCTGGTATCAGCACTTCTCAATGCAAGGCCCCGTCCCATCCCAAGGGACTGGACTTAGAAGTTTGTCAACTAGATTTAAGACCTAGAGAACATGGAGGTCAGACCAGCTAGGAGGTCTGGTGTCAGCAAAGACATGCAAACACTGATTAGGGGGGCCTAGTATTGGGAAGGGTGGAAAAATAAGGCTAGCAAATAGACTTTGTCCTGAAGACAAACAGGAACCATCAAGGGCTATTCGCAGGAAAATGATGCACTCAAGTGCATCCGAGTTTCCGAGCTCTCATAGGTGCATGTGGAGAATGGGCGGGAGGAGTTAAATAGTGGAAGTGACGTTAACATTGCTGCAGGTGGATAGGAAGAACATTGACTTGCCAGCATGGACAGACCTTAGTAAGGGCTGTAGAGGCCAAGGAAAGAGGGCGAATCCAGGATGGTTCTGGGTAGTTTTCTGAAACCAACTAACTATAGTGACCTAGTGGATGGTAGAGGAGCCTCCTTACAAGAGAAGGAGACCTGTTTCTTTAGGGGAAGGTGATGAGTTGTGTTTGAGACTTGCTGAGTTTGAGAGGCCCAGGAGGATATCAAGATAGTAATGGTCACCAGACGTTTGGGTTTCGGATTATAAATCTCCAACAAGATTTTTATGTGAGAGATGCTTGGAACTGTTCACCACCAACATGTACCAGAGACCACAAGGTGACTCTTTTTTTTTTTTTTTTTTTTTTTTTTTGGTTTTTCGAGACAGGGTTTCTCTGTATAGCCCTGGCTGTCCTGGAACTCACTTTGTAGGCCAGGCTGGCCTCGAACTCAGAAATCCGCCTGCGTCTGCCTCGCAAGTGCTGGAATTACAGGCGTGCGCCACCACGCCCGGCACAAGGTGACTCTTATTCAGAGTATGTGTGCTTCTAGCAGTTGCATCCTTGAAGACAGATGCTGAGGTCAGCAGAGCCACATTCTGATAGGTCACTTTGTGTGTGTCAGCTTTAAACATTTGCAGGGGGCTTAGGCCTAGTCTACATACATTGAGGATAGCTGGCTTTCGCAACAAAGTCCTACAAGGCACATCAAACATTACCAAATATTTGTGTGGCTGCTTCCTTGTTTTTCATGGTGAGGGTATTTGAGAGGCCCCAGAGGGTGTTTTTTTTTTTTCCAAGAAGGGTCTCTGGGATAGGAATAGTGGTGAGTTAGGAGGTAAGGTTTGCAGGATTTCAGGTCAGCCTGGTAGGTTTGGGAAACATCTCAGATTTAGTTTCTAGTCAGCTGGAGCCATTCAGACACAATCCAGTGTAAAGGCTAGGTAGGTGGGAGCTCGGTGGTGAGGTGGATAGGTGAGCGGAGGGACTTCTCCAGATTAAAGGAATCGAAAGGTTCAAATGTGGATGCTTGGCACCTCCACCCAGCCCTTTCAGCTGTCTTGTCCAAGGAGGGCCCAGCTAGGGCTCCCTCCTCCCTCAACAGTGACTGACAGTTAACAGTATCCTACACAGGCATAAGCAGGGGCTTTCTGCAGCCAGTTAGCTAAATGCCTTAGGCAGATGTGGTGCTGGCCAGACGCTGGCTGGGTGGGGCTGGGACCTGTCTGGAATGAGGGCAGAAAGCATAGCCTGTCATTGGCTAGCTACTTGGAGTTAAGTTCCTTAATGCAAAGAGAACAGACACCCTTGGAGTCGCAGATCCAGCCCTTCAGGGCTCTAGTGTCCAGTAGCTCGCCGCTGGAAGGCATTGTACCTCCAGAACACTGGGAGACAAGGTTATAGGATATCCAGTGAAGGACATTCCTGGATCTGCCATTGATTCGTTGTGTCTCTAGGCCTCATTCCCATCTCAGGGCTTCCATTTCCTCATTTCTTTTTCTTTTTCTTTTTTTTTTTTCTTCACGAGACAGGGTTTCTCTGTGTAGCCCTGGCTGTCCTGGAACTCACTCTGTAGACCAGGCTGCCCTCGAACTCAGAAATCCGCCTGCCTCTGCCTCCCAAGTGCTGGGATTACAGGCGTGCGCCACCACGCCCGGCAATTTCCTCATTTCTAATATTGCTTATCCCATTTGCCTGGCGTATAATATGCCAACCACAAATAAATACTTTGTGACCCTGTAAGGTAGGGGAAGGAGGCTGTTTTCTTAGCATGTCTATCGAGTGCCTACAGTGTGTTTCCCTCTGCGATATATGCTGAGATATGGCCCTGTCTTCATGGAGTGAGCTCACGGTTAGCAGGAAAGATACCCCGCAAGCCACTGCCGGCACAGCCGCTGCAGGGGCGCACAGAGAGGAGGCAGGTCAGACATTAATGTCCAGACCTGAAGCGCAAATAGATGTCCAGAGGTGAGGAGATGTGGAAAAGCAGTTCTTGTTGCAGGAACGGCATGTGCCAAAGCCTTAGGCGGAAGAAAGCACTTTCGAGGAATAGACAAGAGGCCATTGTGGCTCAAGGATGGGTGTGGGGCAGTGTTCATGAGCTTAGGGCTTGCTTGTTCCTATTTGGAGTTCACCCCAAGGCTAGGGGAAGCCTGGCTGGGCTGTGGAGAGGGCCTTGGAAAGGGCCCTGAGGATGGAGGGAAGCAGTAGAGACTGGCAGTGGATGTTGTATGGACTCTCGAGCTACCAAAGGGCCCTGTCTGCAGGACTGGGGAGTTAGTCCATCTTGTGAGTTAAGGTTAAGAGGACTGGTGGAGAAAGCCCTCTGACTTGGACAGTTTGGATGAGTGGAGGTCCTTGCTGTTCCTGGGGTGGGGAGAGCAAGAGGAGGAGTCAACTGAAGGCTGGCTAGGGTAGGGATGCTTGGTATTTTTAGGATACACTAAGTCTGACGGGAGCCCCCGACATAAGACATCTAGAATAGTGCACAACAGGCAGCAGCTGTGTTTTCCTGGGCCCCAGAGCAAGAACAGGATGGTGAGGTCACAGGTGTGCGGCCAGAGCTGCCCGGCCCCAGCAGGCTCTCCTGTTGCCTTTCCCTCTCTGTTGTCTGCTCCACTTCCTGTGTTATGCTTCACAGTGGCCCTGAAAGGGAAAGGGTTAAGTCACTGAGCAAAACTCTTCTCTGGAAAGTGGGAAAGGCGGGCCTGGCAGGGCTGGCCCCTGGGAGCTGCAGCTGGCATAGAAGCCCTTCCGCTAGCCAGTGAGGCCAGCGCTGCCTGCCCTGCCGCCGCCGCCGCAGCCGCCCGCCCGCCCACGCGGCCCCTTCGCTTTGCCTTCACCTTCCCTGCGCCCCTTCCAGCTTCTTCCGGGCTCCCCCAGGCTGGGCCTCCCTACCTAATCCATTCCAGGTGTAGGTGCAGGGCAGCAGGGGAGGGGGCTAGGGAAGGTGGAAGTCTCTTTTGCTGTGTGTCTTTTAGGGTGAGTTTCCTAATCTCCGGGACTGTTGCTCTCTGAAGAATTCCTTCAGGGATCTTTCGGCCATGTCTCTGGCAATGATGGGGAGAGGCCTCCTCCCAGACCCCCAGTTCCCACCTGGAAAAGCTCCATGTGGTCTTGCTCCTCATGCCTCAGTTTGTTTCATCTATAAAATGGCTTGTAATTCCCACCTCTGTCTAATCTAGTTCTATTGAAAGGATTAACTGTCACAGGCCTAGAGCCTAGAGGCCTGCTGTAGCCATGCTCAACAGGTGGCCCTGGCCTGCCATGTTTCCCCCTGGCCTGCATCCGTCCCTGACTTCCATGCGTCAAGCCAACCACCTTGTCTCCATTTCCATTCAGACCTGTCCCCCTTTCTGGTTTGTCTTTCATACCTGTCTGGATTTCTGACAGTTTCTTGCTTTTTGATTCCTTGTCTTTGACCCAGAATCTTTCTTTATTAAGGATTGTTTGTTTCTTTTTTAGTCAGGGTTTCATGTAGTCCTGGCTGGCCTTAAACTCACTATGTGGTGGAGGCTGGCCTTGAACCCTGGTCCTTCTGCTTCTGTTTCCCAAGTGCTGTGATTACTGCCATGTACCACCACGTCTAGCTTTCTATAAAAGCTCTTTTCCTTTCCTAATTCCTCTGTGTATGCAGTTTTCAGATTTGACCAGGCTTCTCGTGGGAGGGGGTAGATGCATGGCTTAGGGGACAACCCTGGGGTCAAGACAGGGGTCAGAGGGATCATCCCTCTAGTGGCTTTGTCTTCCTTGGGAGGGTAATGCTAGCCAGCGTGGCAGCCCGAGCACTGGGTAATTACTGTCCCCAGTGCTCCCAGCTGCAGCTCCACTCCCTTCCCTTCCTGTCCTCTGAAGTCCTCAGCTCCTCCCAGGGGTGGAGCTATCACCCCCTGTCCTTTGCTGGACTCTGGTCCAGAGAAGACCAGCCAAAGTGGCCAGGCCTTCACAGCAATCCAGCAGATGGAAGCGGGTGGGTTGCTGTGCTCTTAGGCAGCAGAGAGAGAGTGTGTGTGTGTGTGTGTGTGTGTGTGTGCACACACGCGCCTGTCCTCTTGGCAGTCTTTGTCCCCATGAGTTGTTTTGTGTTTTACTAGTCTTTCTAGTACGTGTGTGTTAATTTGCCTGTGTGTCTGCATATATCCATGTAGGTCTGTATATATCCCTGTGGGTCTTTACATCACTGTGTTGTGTGTGTGTTGTAGATTATGTCATTTGGCTCAGTCTTAGTCCTGGAAGTTTCTAGCTGCTTCTCTATGTGGAGCTGCCTGTTTTATCTGTTTCTGTGTCTGTCACTCTGTCCCCCATAAGTCAGTGTTGTAATAGTGGTGGCTAGGATGCCTTTTGGTATTTCCTGCCAGATCCTCCTATTCTGGAACTTTCTTACAAAGCCAGCACACTCTGTCCTTTAATCACGTGTTTCATCTACATACCTTCTCAGGTAGTCATAGTTTTGTCCACCTTTCTTCCCTCCCTCATCTGTAGGACCATCCTGGCCATGTGTGTATGAAATAAAAACATTCTACTCTGGACAGCTCAACCACATCCTTCAGAAAGTTGCCTTATCCCTCCTTCCAAATATGATTTCTTCCCCAACTCAGCAAAGCAAATTCACAAGAAACGCCCATGCTCTGTGACTCCACACAGACCCACCTGGGATCCAGCCGCAGCTCACTTACTCTAGCTGGGTCGCCCCTAGTTGGAGCCTCGCTTTATGCCTCACTTTTCTTTCCTTTATTTCCTCCTTCCCTTGTTCTTCCTTTTCTGTGTTTTTTTTTAATTGGGAAACAGTTTCACTATGTAACCCTGGCTGGCTTGGAACTAGTTACAGTTGGAGAACAGGCTAGCCTCCAACTTACAGAGAGCCACCTGCCTCTACCTCTGCCTCTCTGAGTGCTGAGATCAAAGGCCTGTGCATCACACCTGTACCTGTTCCTTTATGTATAAAATGGCACCAATAATGCACAGAGCATAGCACAGGAGAGTGTCAACACAATGCCTGACCTAGAATAGATGTTTAATATGCAGTTGAATTTCCATACCTCATATCATCTAATAAAAAGTAACAGCTTTGTATGTGCCAGGTGTGTGGCTTCACTGGTAGTGTGTTTACCTGGTATACTTGATTGGCATGCACGAAGCCCCGGGTCAGATCCCCCCAGCACTGCATAAGCCATATACACCACTGCATGGCCAGAATTCCAGCACTCTGCAGGTAGAGGCAAGAGAATCAATGTGATTCTAAGACCAGCCTGGACTACACAGTGAGTTCCAGGCTAGCCTAGGCTACAAAGTGCAACCTTTCCAGAAGAACAAGAGGAGGAGGAAGAGGAGGAGGAGGCTGGTGCTGCTCAGCCAGGCATGTACTCTATATATGGAGACACGGAGATCTGAGTTCAAGGTCATTCTGGACTACGCAAGGAGTTTGAGATCAGTCTAGGCTAGAAACCCTTGTCTTTAAGAAAAAAATGACAGTTTAAGAATTCTACATATTCTTCAGCCTTTAAAGGCAGATTTTTTTAAATTTATTTTGGTTTTTCGAGACAGGGTTTCTCTGTGTAGCCCTGGCTGTCCTGGAACTCACTCTGTAGACCAGGCTGGCCTCGAACTCAGAAATCCGCCTGCCTCTGCCTCCCAAGTGCTGGGATTAAAGGCAGATTTTAATTCAGGAGAACTGCCTGGCAAATATTATATGATATAACTTCCTTGACATGAGAGACAGGGCCCTTTCAAGGGGAGAATCAAGGGGCCTCCAAGGCTTCTGCCCAAGGGCCAGAACATTATCAATATACAGTAAACAGCAGGGCTGACAAGGTGGTTTTAGTAGGTAAAGACACTTGTCACAAGAGCCTGTGAACCTGACTTCAGTCCCCAGAACCCTTGTAAAGGTAGAAGGAGAGAACTGACTTCACAAAGTTCTCTTCTGAGCTCCCTCCCCACCCCAAGTTTCTGTCTCTGTCTCTCTCTTAATAGTAATAATAATGAACAAACTTTTTGGTTTTGGATTTGGTTTTTCCGAGACAGGGTTTCTCTGTATAGCCCTGGCTGTCCTGGAACTCACTTTGTAGACCAGGCTGGCCTCGAACTCAGAAATCCGCCTGCCTCTGCCTCCCAAGTGCTGGGATTACAGGCGTGCGCCACCACGCCCGGCCCGGCTTCAATCTTTTTATTAAGGTTTATTTATTTATTGTATGTGAATACACTGTAGTTGTCTTCAGACACTCCAGAAGAGAGCGTCAGATCTCATTACAGATGGTTGTGAGCCACCATGTGGTTGCTGGGAATTGAACTCAGAACCTTGGGAAGAGCAGTCAGTGCTCTTAACCACTGAGCCATCTCTCCAGCCCCCCCTTTTTGGGGCAGGGTTTCTCTGTGTAGCCCTGGCTGTACTAGAACTTACTCTATAGACCTGGGTGGCCTCAAACTCAAGAGATCCACCTGTCTCTCCCCAGTGCTGGGATTAAAGGGAGTGTGCTACCACCACCTGGCATGACCCGATCTCTTAAACTTAGGGGATTCCTCCTGAAACCCTTGATTATTGGAAGATCTGAAATCAGGCATCGTTCCTGCGGGTTGCAGCTGGATGGAGGGGGTGGATTGTGTCTGTAGTGTAAGTGATGCAGGCGCTCTGTGGTTAACCTGCTTCCCACTGTTCCTTCCCTAGTCCTGTAGGCTGTCAGTCTACAGAAGGAGCCTCACTCACTCAGGGGTGCACAGTTTACAGAAAGGTCCATCTCTTTATAAGAAAAACATCCATTGATTTAATGGACAAGCTTTCTCCCTGGCAGGCCATCTGCTTTACAGTTTCTGTAGATCTCTCCTCACAGAATATCCTTTCACTGGGAAGAAAGAAATCACTTCTATTTTTTTTTTTTTTTTTTTTAGAAATTCTTCTTTTTACAGAGGAACCTTAAAACAAAAAAACAAAACAGGTAAACAAAGGAGGTGGAAACAGGAAGATTGGGAGTTCAAGTTTGTTCTTGGCTAAGTTTGAGGCCAGCCTGGGCTACTGAGACCCTGTTTCAAAAGAAAAAAGCAAAAAGCTAAAGGAGGGCTGTAGTACACACCTAAACCCAGTGCTTAGAAGGCTGAGGCAGGGGAATTACCATGAGTTTGAAGTCAGCCTTGGCTATAGAGTGAGTTCTAAACAAGCTTGGGCTATATGATGAGCCTCTGTCTCATAAATACAAAGCAAAATTAAAAGTCAAAAAGACCTTTTATAGAACCCTGTTCTGCAGGAGGACACGGTCCTTAGGACGCTCCCTGTTTTCCAGATGCCTCCCACTTTGTAAAAGTGCCTTTGCAGTGCTAAAATTACCCCATTTTCGCCAAATTCTTATAGTCAGAAGAGGAGTGGACTTGAGAGAATGGTTGGGCTCCCCTTGGGTCCCTGCAAAGAGCGCAGTTCACAGAGCTTTGTGCTTGGATTCAGAAGGAGTGTCGGCTAGAGCAAGCCAGGTCTGGATACAGTCTCACCTTGAAGGCCAGCTGAGACAGGGATGCAGAAGCTTGTCCATACTCAGGACACAGGTGGGAAGAGTGACAGTAGCGGTGCCTTCAGCCCTTCCTGAAGTCTGAGAGACTATCCTCCTTCCCCTGCAAACCTGGCTTCCCAGAAGCGCTTTCCTTCTTGCTGTTCTTTCTTCTCCTTCTCCACTCCCTCTGTTCTCTGTTGCCACCCAACTGCAACCTCAGAAATTCCAGCCATCCCAGGCAGTCCCCTCTTAAGAGAAGGCTGCATCATCCTGGAGGAGGCCTGACTGCCGAGGTTATGGGTTGCAACCCCCACCTCTCACTAGTTTCTCACAGTGAACAGCACACGCATATTGCCCCCAGTTTGCAAACGGGAAAATGAGTCCAGAGCTGTGGAGCTATTGGTCCCAGGTCATCAGAGAGTTAACAGCCAAGGCCCGTCTGCAGCTCCAATAGTTGTCTTGAGATTAAGCCAAGGCTACAGCTGGGAGAAGGGAGACAGGATGCTGCTGGCCAGGAAAGGAGGGAGAGCTGGCAGCTGAACTTTCCAGAAAGAGATGCAGGAGAAGCAGGGTCAGGTTCCACTGAGAATGGGCCAGAGGAGGAGTTTTTTTGTCCTCAAGTTCAGCTAGAAACTGAACCTGCCCTGCCATCTAGACCCAGAAACATGTCCTCCGGGCATCTCCCAGACAGGCACATGCCCAAAGCAGAAACAATATTTTTGAATAATTTTACTATTTTTCTGTTCTTTGCAAATGTCATACAATGTATTTTGATCCTATTCATCCCTCTTCCCATGTTTTCGCCCAGATCCACCCCCTTCCCTACCAAACCAACTTTATGTCCTTTTGTTTTAACCCCATCAAGTGCAGTTTGTGCTGCCAATAGCTTAGATACGTGGCCTTTCACCGGAGCATGGTTGATCAGCCAGTGACTATACTCTAAAACAACATTGACTCTTCCTCTCCCAGCAGCTACCAAATTGCCAACAGCTACTCATCTAGGGATGGGGCTTGGGACATGGTGCCCACCTCCCCTCTTCACAGTGGGATTTTGTCTAACTTGACCTTGTGTAGATCTTGTGTGTACTGTCACAACTACTATGACTTCATATGTATAACTTTGTCTCGAGACAAACAATGTTTTCTTATCACTATTCACTATATCTAGCTCTAAAAATATGTCTGCCCTTTCTGTTACAATGACCCCTGAGCCCTGGGAGGAAGGGCTGTGATGTCTGTGTATCATACCCATTCATCCCTCCCTTCCTGAGCACCCCACACTCTTTTTTTTTTTTTTTTTGGTTTTTCGAGACAGGGTTTTTCTGTATAGTCCTGGCTGTCCTGGAACTCACTCTGTAGACCAGGCTGGCCTCGAACTCAGAAATCCGCCTGCCTCTGCCTCCCAAGTGCTGGGATTACAGGCGTGCACCACCACGCCCCACTAGCACCCCACACTCTTTTTTTTTAAACTTTTTTTTAGCACCCCACACTCTTATTCTCTGCATCTTGACCTTCTACTAAAACTTCTAGAAGAAGCTAGAAGCATCTACTAGAAGCTTCTTTGATGAGCCTCACTAGGTGCGGTAATCTGCGGGCACACTCAGTGCATCCGGAGTCAGTTTAATACCAGGTCAGGTTACTCTCCTAGGCCTTGATGTCCCATGCCCAATTTTAACCCTTTATATCACTTAGTTCTGTCTTCCATTGAAAGCTCCCTGTGATGGCTTCTTACTAATTTACCAACCACTATGGATATTCCAGATGGAACTCACATACCTGAAGATTCAAAGCTAACACTCAAAAGTGAGAGAGAGCATTCAGCATTTATCTTTCTGGTTCTGGGTTGTCTTACTCAGAATGATTGTTTCCAGCTCCACTCAGTTACCTGTGAATTTCATATGTCCTTTTTTCTTTTTTTTCTTTTTTTTTCTTTCTTTTTTTGTTTTTTTTTTGTTTTTTTTTTGTTTTTGTTTTTTTCGAGACAGGGTTTCTCTGTGTAGCCCTGGCTGTCCTGAAAATCACTCTGTAGACTAGGCTGGCCTCGAACTCAGAAATCCACCTGCCTTTGCCTTCCAAGTGCTGGGATTAAAGGCGTGCGCCACCACCGCCCAGCTCCTTTTTTCTTTTTTCATTTTTTTAAAGACAGGGTTTCTCTGTGTAGCTCTAGCTGTCCTGGAACTCACTCTGTTGACCAGGCTGGCCTCAAACATACAGAGACCCACCTGCCTCTGCCTCTCAAGTGCTGGGGTGAAAAGCACGTGCCACCACCACCCAAGCACCAATTTCATTTTTTTAAACAGCTGAATAAGTCCATTGTGTAAAAGTACTACAAGTTTATCCATTCATCAGTTGATGGGCATCTAGGCTGCTTCCATTTCCTGGCTACTGTGAGGAGAGCAGCAATGAGCATAAAGCAGCAGGTACCGCTATAGTAAGATATAGAGTCCTTTGGGTGTGTATCTGAGGGTGATATAGCTGGATCATGTGGTTGATCTGTTTCTAGGTTTTTGAGGAACCTCCACACTGATTTCCATAGTGGCCGCACCATTGTGCTTGCCCACCATCAGTGAATAAGTGTTCTTTTCCCACATCTGTGTCAACAAATAAGGATACAGTTTCATTTTTCTATGTGTATCCATTTTAACTATTCTATCTTTTCTCCAGGGTTGCTGGCTTCGTTATAAAAGACTCAGATGGTTATATGAGTGTAGGTTTAAATGTAGGTTCTCAATTCTAGTCCACTGATTAGTGTGTCTGCTTTTATACCAGTACCATGCTGTTTTCATTACTATACTTTTATAGTGTATTGCTGTTTCTTGAGCTGGAGCTCAGTAATAAAGTTCCTGCCTAGTATGTGCTCGTTACAGCACTATACCATGCGTACAATCTCTCTCTCCCTTTCCTCCTTCCCTCCCTCCCTTTTCCCCTCTCTTCTCTCCAAACCAACCAACCAAAAATCCATTGCTCTTACAGCCAGCTGAGGGCTTAGAGGTTGTAGAGGTAAAGTAAGAGAGTGTATATCTCACTTTCACATCTGAGCTTGGGAGTATCTGGGAACTCCTAGGATGTCAGGGTGTGTGTACTTCCTGTCATTGCTGCGAGCTGTGGGAGTATAGGAGTGCTTGGGTTATGCATGTTGTGCTGAGCACACCGCATACTCATAGGATACATGGCGTGGCTCTGTGGTTCTCTCTGGGTCTTTGAAGGCTGTGCACAGTTGGCATGTGGTATGGAGTGTTAGAAGATTTATGATGACTGTGTGTGAGAGAAACAGTAGGGACTGGGGTAGACCCAGAGGCAGAAGGAGCAGTGGTGGTAGAGAGCCTTCATGGGGGTGGGTGGGTGGGTGGGTATATGTGTCAGCAGATGTTTTAAATTAATTATCGACCCTAAGAAAAATAGTCTGGAGCAAATCAATTTAGGATCTGGGTGGGTGGAATGGATGGGGAAATCGGAAGTACTGTGGTTTTAGAAAGGAGGAAGTGGGCCCTACTCTAGTAGCTCCCTTGAGGGCAGGAACCAGAGTTTCTATCTTTGCACAGAGTCTAGCAGCTGTGAAATATAGTTCACTTACTGAACTCAACTGAGGGAAACCCAAGAGTTGAGCAGGGCTCTAAAGGGCCACTGAGATCTAGTGAAGATGTTTATATTTTCCCATGGGTAGAAGGGAGTTATGGAAAGTTCCTATGCTGGTAGGATGTGTGATCTGTCTATAAGAAGATTCCACCAAGAAAGAGCAAGCCCTGGGGCAAAGGGAGTCACTGAAGAAAGCAGTAGACACCGGGAAGAAGGGCTCTACAGAAGGAGAAGGCAGGGCTCCTGCACCTTCTTCCCCTCAGTGGGACCTCGTCGTGGCCATCTCCAGACTCCTGAACTGAAACCCTGCTCTCCTGTTGGCAGGGTTGTGGGTATCCCTTTTACTAGCCACAGTTTTTCTATGATACTAGGGTCCTCTCTTGTCCCTTGTGACTTTCCTTTGGAAAGCAGGGTTAGGTTTAGTCTACTTGAAAGTCAGCTATTTTCCTTGTTGTGTGTCTGTGGGCTAGTCACCAAGTCTTTCTTTGTCTTCATCTCTTCACAAGAAACTGGACAGAGAATCCCTGCCCACTTCATCTGGGACTCCAGGGTATCCCTGAATCTCAACTTCACTCAGTTAGTCTGTTCTACAGGACTGCTTACAAGGAGGCAGAGAATAGAGAGGGAGCCTGTGCACCTCCCATGGTGGGGTCAGGCGGATAAGGAGAACTGAGAATGGGCTAGGGCAGAGCCATGGAGAATGGTAGGCCACACCAGTCTGAGAAGCAGTGGAATAGAAGGGCAGAAGCCCCCTCCCCCCCCAGTACTGGCTAGCTGCTGGCCTGGTGGTGAGGACTTGCTCAGGGCAGCTTGCCTGCTTTGAGGTGTTAAGGGCTGGAATGCAGACAGAGAGCCCCTGGGACCATGGTACCTGTGTCTGTGTATGTCTATGAAGGGTGCATGGCAGTGTGTTTGGCTTTGTTCAGCAGCTCTCTGGCCATTATTACTTTCTCTGGCTGTGTGTCCTTGCAACTATGTCTACACCTGTACCACCCTCCAGATGATTCATCCTCCTCAATCCTATGCCCAGAGAGAGGACAGGGCAGGGCCAGCCAAGATGTGCTGAGCTGGGCAGGATAAGCAGCTCTACTGGGCCAGAGGTGAGAAGAATACCCTTGCTGTGCAGGCTGGGCTCTGCCTGCTCAGGTAGGAAGGCACGGGAGGAAACTTCACCCAAAGCCAGGTACAAGGTGGAAGAAACCCACTGGGGCCAGGATCTAGAGCATATGTTCCCTCAGGCTGGAAAGGGTCTGTATCCAGGATACGGTCAGGAGTTCAGGGAAGCTGCTATAGAACCCCTGGGTTCCTTCAAACACTAGGAGAGCCCAAGTCCTCTGCAACTCTTTCTGCTGGTGTCATCTGGTGAGCAAGGGTATGGTTGTCTCTATATGTAAAGTCTGCATATGACAGTATTGTTTAGAGCAGGAAGAGACATGCGTCCTGTGTTTTGTATAAGACCCTCAGATACCACAGACATGTTTGTTGCAAGGTCATGACATAATACATCATGAAATGTGTCTGATTTGGGTCCACGTTTCTGGGTATGTAGTGGCTTATGACTTTATGCTGTTTTGCTGTTGTGTTTTTTTTTATAGCCTGGTATAATGGATCCTACATGGCTGTGATCTTTATTTGTAACTATGCTTGTAGCCATTTAAAGGCATGTTAATGATATACATGAAAGTTCATGATCCTGTAATGTAAATGGAAAAATACCTTTGTAACTTTGTGTGCTTGAGTAATATATAGCGGTATATAAAGTTATATGGTGATATGTGGTTAAGTGATTTTGTGTAAGATGATAGAACTTCCATTTGTGGTTTTTATATGTCTTTATGATTGGGTTTCACTTTTTTTTTTTGACAGGGTTTCTCTTTGTAACTACCCTGGCTAACCTGGAACATACTCTGTAGACCAGGCTGGCCTCAGACTCACAGAGATCTGCCTGCCTCTGCCTCCCAATTAAAGGCATGCACCACCACTGACCCACTGTGCTTGGCCTTATTATAGATGATTTCAATGCTGTATGATCATATGTGGAATTGTTTCTGCTGGTCTGTGAACTTGTATGTGCCCAGGCTTTCAGGACGGTGAAAACATGTGCTTGGATGCTTGAATTTGTGTGACCTGGCAGTCGGGTGAAACCCTATACATTCCATGTGCTTTTGTGACTTAGGGGACCCATTTGTGACTGTCCACTTATGAGACCGTGACATAAAGTAAAAGCCTTGAGATGAGATGCCATGTGGCTGTGGCACAGTGTAACATAGCATGTGCTGCGCGTAGCTGTGGGACCTCTTATTTGTTTATGGTGTTCAGTTGGGTTTTTAGTATGTAGCCCAGGCTGGCCTTGAACTCATTATCCTTCTGTTTCAGCTGCCCAAGTGCTGGGCTCATAGGCCCATACTGTGTTGGTGCTCCAGGAGTTCTTTTTTTTTTTTTTTTTTTTTTTTGGTTTTTCGAGACAGGGTTTCTCTGTGTAGTCCTGGCTGTCCTGGAACTCACTCTGTAGACCAGGCTGGCCTTGAACTCAGAAATCCGCCTGCCTCTGCCTCCCAAGTGCTGGGACTACAGGCGTGTGCCACCACGCCCGGCTCACTCGAGGAGTTCTTGACTAGTGCTCGCTCCCTTGTCCTCATACCTTAGTACATGCACCTCTCCCATGCTTTTCATGGCCTTTACACAGAAAAGTTGAGTAGCTTGCATTCTGAATACTGGTGGTGAGGAAGGGGAGGCGTGAGGTGGATATTGAAACAGAGGAAGGTAAACAAATTAGTAAGACACTGGGATTTTAAAAAGAAAAATGTTTGCTTATAAAATATAGTTTCACCAGTGTGTGTGTATGCATATAGTGGGACTGAAACCTAGGCCTTGCAAATGTTAACTAAGTGTCCCATCACAGGCTAACTCCCTAGTTCCTAGTTTCATCATCTCTTTTAAAGACACTTAGCTGTACAGAATTGTAGATAAGAAAGTCCAGGTATTCTTAGGGCTCTAAGAAATGGGATAAACACAACAGAAACGGCACTGAGGAGGCTGAAGCAAGATTGTGATGAATTTGAGTCTAGCCTGTGCTATACAGCGAGATCTTGTCTCAAAAACAAACAAAAGTAAAACAATTACTAGAATGAAGAATGGCTGTATAAACAGCTACAGGTATGTGTGTGTACACGAACCTTAGGGTATTCATGTCTATCCTCAACCTAGTTGAGCTCGAGTTTGCTTTAAGTCCTTAATTATCTACTGACAGGCATGGGGTCAATATGCTAATCACAGAGAATTATGACTTGATGAAAATAGCCAGTCTCTACCTTGGGCCTGGTTTTCTGTCTAAAGCCTGGAAGAAATGCTTCCTGGCAAAGCCATGTGGCTGGTACAAGACAAAGGAGCCTAGCGCTAGACACCTGCTAAGATAGGCTACGTCCTAGTCTCCCTTGGGGCAAAATCAGTCAGCCACTTCACGTCTAGTCTCCCTTTCTACAGGACTGCACCAGGGAAACCGGATCTTGGTTAAAAGTTTGTCCCTTGACCCTGGCCAGAGCCTTGAGCCTCATCCAGAAGGTCCCCAACGGCTTCGCTCAGATCCAGGTCCTCCCACTGAAATCCCTGGCCCGCGTCCTTCACCACTGAAGCGGGCACCAGGCCCAAAGCCGCAGGGTAAGTGCTTCCATTAAGAGCAGAGAAATGGACCGGAGAGGTGTACAAAAGGAAAGGAGAAATTAATGCGTGGTAGAAGAATAGGGAAGAGCCCTTATCTCAAAGGGCAATGAATGATACCTATCTAATGGGCAGAAAGGTATTGCCTGTGGCTAATATATCCTACTGGGATTTCACATCAGTCCTGCTCTGTGCCTACCTCAGGCCAAAAAAAAAAAAAAAAAAAGGCACGGCAGTCGATGCCTATACTGCCAGCACTCAGGAGGTTGAGACAGGCCGGTTGCTGTAACATTAAGGTCAGTCAGGGCTCCGGTATTGTGAAATTAGGTATAGCCTGGTCATAACCACCTCGAAATCCAGTTCAGTGATATCTCTCCTCTTCTCTCCATCCATCACTCCAGTTCCCCCAAAGCCCAGCTACCTGCAGATGCCCCGGGTGCTTCCTCCTCCTGAGCCCATTCCTCCGCCACCATCACGCCCTCTGCCTGCAGACCCTAGAGTGGCCAAGGGACTTACCCCCAGAGCTGAGGCCAGCACTAGTTCTGCTGCAGTATCATCATTGATCGAGAAGTTTGAAAGGTGAGTCTTGTCCCTATAGGACCCTGTGAGGGAAGGGTGGAGCTGGGACAGGAAGGGAGAGTTGTAGGAGAGGCCTCTTGGTCAAGCTCATACCCTGCCTCCATGTGTGTCCATCACCCACCTCAGAGAGCCTGTGATTGCCGCCTCCTCGGATAGGCCAGCCCCTGGCCCCTGCCCAGTTCCCCCAGAGCCAGCCATGTTGCCACAGCCACCCCCGCAGCCAACAGGGTCCCAGCTCCCTGAGGGTGAGGCTTCTCGCTGCCTGTTCCTGCTGGCTCCTGGGCCCCGGGATGGTGAGAAGGTACCTAACCGGGACAGCGGCATTGACAGCATCAGCTCGCCATCCAACAGTGAAGAGACCTGCTTCGTCAGTGATGACGGGCCCCCCAGCCACAGCCTCTGTGCTGGGCCCCCTGCCCTGGCTACTATGCCAGTAGCTTTGGCCGATCCCCACCGGCCCGGCTCCCAGGAGGTTGACAGTGATCTGGAGGAGGAAGAGGAAGAAGAAGAAGAGGAGGAAAAGGAGAGAGAAATCCCAGTGCCCCCGATGGAGAGACAGGAGTCTGTGGAGGTACTGACATAAGCACTTGGTTCTTTCCCCAGCTTGATAGTTCTCAAAACAGGCCATTGCTTCCACTTAGTCTACTTTGCACCTAGTGTGGAGTCCAGGCAGCAAAACCTTGCTCCTCTCTCAAATGACTGAACACCAAAATGGCCCTTCCTCATCCTAATCCCCTTTAGGAAGGTGGCGCCACTTTCTTCAGAGACCCACTAATGGACCTCAGTCTTTTCATGACCCAGTAGCTGTGTGACACTGAGGATGTCTCTTCCTTTTCCACTCCTCACTACAAGCCTCAGTTTCCTTGTTTGTATGACAGAAACTCTCACATGCCAGAGAGACTTATCTGCAACTGGAGGAAGGGCGCAGAGCCAGAGCCCCAAAGGGGCCTGAAGCTCTTGGTGGTTGGGAACTCTTTCCATGCTTTGACTACCTAGTGTTTCTTCAGAAGGAATCCTTGCACTCATGGAAGGTCTCAGCTAGGAGACCTGCTTTGCCAGAACTGAGCACAGCCTGTGAGGACTGGGGCCAGGAGTACCGAGATGAAATGACAGTCAGCAAATGTGTAGCCTGCAAACAGGAAAGTGAGCCGGCAGGCATAATCTTAGCCATTTTTATACTTCTGTGCCTTTCTCACACCCCACGTACTCAGCAAGCCTTTGCTGACAGCGAGCTGAATGAGTGACTAAATAGCTGATATTTAGAGACTGTAATCTGCAGTCTGTTCTGTTTTTATTTATAGGAAATCTTTTAGGGTTGGGAGTGTAGGAAAATGTAGAGCATTCACCTAGCATGCATGAGGCCCCAAGTTTGTCAATCCCCAACATTGCCAAAATTAAATGAATAAATGAAATTAAAATATATGAAATTGTCTCCATTACAAGTGGACATAGGCCCTATTATTTCTCTTTATAATGGGGACTCTTAAATGCAGAAATAATTAGGCAACTTATACATGCTAGTGAATGGTAGGTTGACTAGGATTTGAATCCAGCAAGTTGGACTTTCTAGTTCCAATGTTTAGCCACCAAACCATGCTCAATGAGTAGAGAAGGCAGACCAATGGGTATATGACTGCCTGTATGAGGGAGTTTATCTTCAGCATTGAGGGGCAAATTTTATGAGGGATGCAACTACAGGAAGCTTTATGAATCAGATGAGACTTATCTCAGGGTGGAACTAAGGTTTGAGCATCATGTGCACTTAGGGGATTCAGGCATGGTAACACTGTAGTCCACTAGGGAAATGGATGTAGGAGGGTCACTTCAGTCCAAGTGTTTGAGGGCGCCCTGAGAAACATAGCAATGTCTGATAAATCAGTGAGAGGGCTGCAAGGGAGGGAGAGAAGAAAAATGTACAGAAGGATCTGGGGTTAAGGTAGAACTGATATATCAAAGGTCACTTCTTCTTTACAGCTGACTGTGCAGCAGAAGGTGTTCCATATTGCCAATGAGCTCCTGCAAACCGAGAAGGCCTATGTTTCCAGGCTCCATCTCCTAGATCAGGTGAGTGGCCCTTCTGTGGTCCCAGGACCCTAGGATGTGGTAGGTAGGTTCCATAGAGGAAATGATAGGCCCCAAGCCTAACTCCACCATTAGGACCAGAATCCAGAAGCCGTAAGGTCTCTGGTTGACCTTGAAGCCAGTTGTGATAATGTTCACAAGGTCAGTCCTCATTCCTAACACTTAACAGACATGAACCAGCCCTGAGATTGTGATTCTGACAGTTCTGACGCTTCCCCTCATCTTTAATGTACCCATCTTCATGGACCGCATTCTAACATTGGCTTTTTTCTTCACTCTGCATCCATTAGAATCCCTAAGGGTAGGGACTTTATTTGTCTTTCATTGTCCCATCCTAGCCTCCAGGACGGTGCTTTATACACTAGACATGCTCATAAACGTTTGTTACAATGAAGGGATCTAATTCCAGCTTTCCCTCTGAGAATCCTGGTCTGCTTCCGACCTTGCTCCGATCCTAACTTGCTGTTATCCCAGTTCCTAACTCTCCAGGTCCTAATCTTGGTGACCTGCAATTCTCTCAAATCCCACTCTCCTTGGTCTCAAGACCAGTACTAATCTCAGAGGTCCACAGAGCTGCCCACAAATAATTGCCTACCCGCAAGCTGCCCTCTCCCTAGCTAAGCTCTCGTTTCAGTTGGGCTGAGCACTTGTGCCTTGCTCCACCAGGTATTCTGTGCCCGACTGCTGGAAGAAGCTCGGAACCGCAGTTCCTTCCCTGCAGATGTTGTCCACGGCATCTTCTCTAACATCTGCTCCATCTATTGCTTCCACCAGCAGTTCCTGCTGCCTGAGCTAGAGAAGCGCATGGAGGAATGGTGAGGGGCCTCAGAGCCAGTCTGCTTCTTCCGGCATCAACTTACATGCTAAGCCCAGATGTATTCAGAGAATTTCATTCCTGGGCTGGAGATGTTGAGATGTAGCTCAGTGACCGAATTCTTGCCAAGAATAGGCAAGGCCCTAGATTCCATCTGCAGCATCATAAAAATAAGTTCAACCGTACCTACCTTCTTCTCTTCTGAAAACAAACCAAAATAAAACTGCCCAACCTCTGCCTTCTTGGCCCTCCCAATCTATTGTGGAACACAAATGAAAGCCTAGAATGCTACAGCAGAATAGCAGGACCCTTGAGAGTGTGAGAAAACTCATGAGATGGCTCAGTTTATAGAGGTGCTTGCTGCTGGCAACTTGAGTTCAAGCCCTGGAACCCACATAAAAATGGAAGAAAAGAAATGGCTCTATAAAGTTGTCCTTTGGCATCCACATGGCTGCTGTGTGCCCCCCCACACCACCACCTCATCATCAAACTTAAGACAAAAGAAAGTGTTGAGATTTAGTTGTGACAGTTGGATGCCCATAATCCCATCACTAGGGACTCTGTGGCAGATCAGTGAATTTGAGGCCAGCCTAGACCTACATAGTGAGTGAGACTCTGTCTTTTAAAAACAACAACAACAACAACAAAAAAAAAACCCAGCCAAGCAGTAGTTGTGCATGCCTTTAATCCCAGCACTTGGGAGGCAGAGGCAAGAGGATCTCTGAGTTTGAGGCCAGCCTGGTCTACAGAGTGAGTTCCAGGACAGCCAGGACAGCCAGGGCTGCACACAGAGACCCTGTGTTAAAAACCTGATCACCCCCCCCCCAAAATAAAAAGAATAAGTTTAAGAGCTAAAATGAGCCAGGTGGATGGCATACACCTTTAGTCCCAGAATTTGGGAGGCAGAGGCAGAGGCAGAGGCAGATAGATCTCCGAGTTGAAGGCCAGCCTGGTCTACAGAGTGAGTTCTAAGACAGCCAGGGCTACACAAAGAAGCCATGTCTCAAACAAAAGAAAAAGAGCTAAAATGGCTAGGTGCAAATTCTGCTTCTGCTACTTGGCTAAATTTAAGGAAATTTCTGGCCTTGTCGTACCTTGGCTTTATTTACATCTTTATTCATGTGTGTATTTTTTTTTTTGCCATGTTAAGGATGAAGCCTAAGGCCTTTGCACAAGCTAGGCAAATGCTTTTCCACTGAGCTATACTCAAACTGTCCTTGTCTTTAAAATGAGGACAACAATAAGGGCCTAACTTGTAGAGTTATTCTAATAATTAAATGTGTTAATACATGTTCAGCGCTTACAACGGTTTCTAGCATATAAGAATCTGAAGCTTATGAAGTGCTGTTGCTTTGTTTTGTTCTGAGACAGTCTCAGTCTGTAGATCAGGGTGGCCTGGATCTCACAAAGCTCCACTGCCTCTGATTCCCGAGTGCTAGGATTAAAGGTGTGCGCTATGCGTGTGCTAGAGGGGAGAATGGGAGACTGGAGATACACACAAATGGACCAAGCCTAGCCTAGGAGTAAAGAAGAATGATTTGAGGAGAAGCAACTGCCCAAGATAGGAAGGCAGGGTGTGGGGGCTGAGTCGCCTTCAGGTTCTCCTCTTTTAATATAAGCCTGTAGCATCTATACCACCCGTTTGAATAGTCTACCCACATAACAACCAGGCCAGGGCATTACCTGCTTAAAATTGTCTCCATGGTCCCTGCACTGATAGGATAAAGTATGTCTCTTTTCCAAAACTGTGACTGCAGAAGGCTAGTGTAAGCCCGGTTCCCCACATCTTTACCATCCTGTGACCTTAAGTCTGCTGTGTCCTTTACACCACACTGTAGCCAATGAGAGTTCAGCCGGACTTGGTTACTTTTCCTATCCTAGAAGAAGATAAAGTTCTCAGGGATTAACTGAGTATGGCTCAGGACTGTGTCTCTGGCACTACCCAGCAAAGGTGGGGCAAGAATCGATGATCAGTATATGGCTGGCCCTTACAGTATGGCAAGAGCAGGAGTTCCAGGATGATAGTTTCTGGTACCTAAGCAGGACAGAGTTAGGCTAGGTGTTTCAGAGCCTGCAGCCTCAGCTCAAACTGAGTCCCTCAGCCTAATTGGCCTGTAGTATAAGCATCATTTCCTAAAAAGGAAGCCAGTTGAAAAACCAGCTTTCTCCCAGAGGCTGGAGACCATGTCAGCCCCTGATTCTACTCTAGGGACCGCTACCCACGCATTGGTGACATCCTTCAGAAGTTGGCACCCTTCCTCAAGATGTATGGTGAATATGTGAAAAACTTCGACCGGGCTGTGGAGCTGGTGAACACATGGACAGAGCGCTCCACCCAGTTTAAAGTCATCATCCATGAAGTACAGGTAAGAATTGAAACTGGATGAAGGATGCTACAGGAGGGAAGGTCTGCAAGGGCCTGGGGGAGGCCCTTAGCTAGACCTGAGCGTTTCTGCTTCTGTCACAGAAGGAGGAAGCCTGTGGCAACCTGACCTTGCAGCACCACATGCTGGAGCCCGTGCAGCGTATTCCCCGCTATGAGCTTCTTCTCAAGGACTATCTGTTAAAGCTGCCTCATGGCTCCCCGGACAGCAAGGATGCCCAGAGTGAGTGTGTGCCCCTAGGCCCGCCCTACTTCCCCACACTGGTAGCTCTAGCCAGACTTCTGAGTCAGGACTCTAGATTTCATTCATTGGTTGGTCTGCCAATGTTGAATGATTAAAAAATCTCCAAATAGGATCTCTAAACTGAAGGGTTTATATTGAGGCTTTGTGGTGAGCTTTCAGGATGAACCTCCGAGTTCATTACTCTGCCTTCATTACCTAGAAAGAACCCAGTTAGGAACTTCTGACTGGAACTATACAGTCTATGGGGTATGCTTAGTCTGATCGGCTTTAGGAAACCATGCTTTTGCTGAATCCAAGGTTCATCTCTCAATGAAGTTGAGAGTGAAAGGGAGCCTAACTCTCCACAGCCTGAGCCTCCAGGCTCAGAGCCTGGCTTGAATCCTTCAGGCCAAGCCCATTTCATTAATTCTTTGTGGGTGAACTCCCAAGTAAAAGCCCCATCTAGTTAGACTTCTACTTTCTCACCCTCTAGAATTAGAGCTCTACCCCAGGCCTATTGGCTACTCCCAAGTATGAACCTCCCTCAAGAATTTCAAGTGTAATCAGACTTGTTCCCATATTTTATGCCTCTCAGGTTTGGCTCTATAGGCTAAGATAGCTCCTCCTCAGACTGATTCTTCGTGTACTGAATCACTAGAAAAGTCGTTGGTTTAGATTCCTTCCATATGTCCCTCCTCTGTACCAGGCCAGGCCTCAGACAGCCTTGAGGCTAGCTCTCATGCTCTTCCTTGAACTCATATTTTTCATTTATTCATCACTAAAATAACAGCTAAGTACACGTGATGGTTCTAGGCACAGTGAATAGGGAACTGAGCAAAATAGACGCAATCCTTGTCTCCGGGAGTGTGTGTTCTAGTTGGAGAGCTCCTATAAACAAGCGTGATGAATCCACAGGAACATATTTGCTGCGTGCTAAGTGTGGCTGGAGACGTAGGGCAGTGATGTAAGGGTGACTGGACAGTCTACTTTGAGCCGGTGACTTCTATGCAGAGAAGATGGCTAAACCAAAACCTGAATAACAAGAAAGTTGCCACAGGCCAATGGGAGGGGAATGTTCTAGGCAGCTACAGTAGTAAATGTAGAGTCCCCAAAGCCGGGGGAGACAGGCAAGCTGATAGAGGTAGATATGTCTCTGTGAAAACAAGAACAAGAGGGCCAGTACGATCTGAGCTTAACAAGGGAGGGCAGAAGGATAGTTAGAAAAGAGGCTGGAGAAGCGAAGCTCTGGAGGCCGAGATGAGGCCATTAGTTTATTCAGAGTGTAGTGGATAGTCGTGGGAAGGTCATGGTTAGGACTGGCTGGAGAGGAAGAGTTGGAGTCAGGAGATCTGGGGGAAGGGGTGGGGGCTTTTGGTGATGCAGTAAAGTGTCAAAAGGTGGCTTGGATGAAGATGGTAGCAGCAGAGGAGATGAGAAATGGTTCCATTCTGGATAGATTCTGTTTGAAACGCTAGGATCGCACGGACGCTGAGATTGGGACAGTGAAGAACGATGGCCCTTGGGGTAGAGAAAGAGCTCTGTGGTTAAGAGCACATACTGCTTTTTCAGAGAACCCAAGTTCGGGTGTTAGTAGTCACATCCAGACAGCTCACATCTATCTGTTGTGCTCCAGAGGGAACAGATGCTTTCTTCTGGGCTCCATGGGCACTAACACACACACACAAGGGAGCTGCCACTTTACATACTAAGATGAGTCTAGAATGCCAGGGAGGAATTTAAGTGCCACTGGTGCACGGTTTAGTATTCAAAGCCATGGAGCACGTGGCATGTACCAAAGGAAAGGAAAATGGGAGGACCCAGGAAAAGCTTAGGAAGGTGGGGCCAGCAAAGGAGATGAAGAAGCAGCCCAAAGGGGGAGGAACGGAAGGTGTACAAGCCACAGGAACGGGGAGCAAGCAGTTGTATCCTGTGCTGTGCATACTCCTCAAATCCTTTACCTAAGGGCACTTTGCTTCCCAGCCTGGACTTCGAAAAGAGCTAAACTTGCAGGAAATCTGGTAACTAAGCTCTGCAAGCACATAGCTGCATATTACGGACCATGTTCCTCTCCCAAAGGAGAGTCCCACTGTGGGGCCAGCGTAAAGCATAAAACTTAAATCTGAAAAAAAAAAGTGCCTTCTACGCCAGTACTGTGTCTGTAACCTTAACTACTCTGGAGGCCAAGGCAGGAGGATCAGCTACCTAGGCTACAAGTGGAACCCAAGGCCAACCTGGGCAAATTAAAGAACAGAGGAGGGGTAGCAGGAGAGCACTAGCCTAGCATGCGTGAGGCCCCAGGTTACACCTCTAGTACTTCAGATAAAACAATCCTAAACCTGGCTGGGCAGAGTGCCTCACACCTTTGATCCAAGCACTTGGGAAGCAGAGGCAGGCGGATTTACATAGTGAGTTCTAGGATAGCTACATAGAGAAGCCCTGTGTTAGAAAACATCAAATAAGAAAGATAAAAAACCCAAAAAACAAAACAAACAATACAACCTAAAACCATGTGTGTCTTCTGAAAAGTGGCCCAACTTCCTTCAGGCTCAGTTTTCTTTTCTTTCGTTCTCTTTCTTTCTCTCTCTCTCTCTCTCTCTCTCTCTCTCTCTCTCTCTCTCTCTCTCTCTCTCTCTCTCTCTCTCTCTCTCTCTCTCTCTCTCTCTCTCTCTCTCTCTCTCTCTCTCTCTCTCTCTCTTTCTTTCTTTTTGTGTGTGTGGTTTTTCAAGACAGGGTTTCTCTCTGTGTAGCCCTGGCTGTCCTGGAACTCACTCTGTAGACCAGGCTGGCCTCGAACTCAGAAATCCGCCTGCCTCTGCCTCCCAAGTGCTGGAATTACAGGCGTGTGCCACCACCGCCCAGCTCAGGCTCAGTTTTCTTATAAGCTTATGAGGAATGATAATGTTGTCTACTTCATAGAATTGTTTTGAGGCTAAGTGAGATAATCCAGTTAAAACTTTTAGCAGAGCACCTGGCACGTGGCAAAGACTCGATAAACATTAGCTATTTTTGATGACTAAATGTTCCGGGTAATGTCATCCATACTGAGTTAGCCACCAGGTTGAGTTAACTAACTTCAGTTTCCTGTTTTGTGCTAGCCTCAACCGTATCTGAGTCTCTAGAACAGATCTCAGCATTCCCTGTGTTAACTCCAAAGGGGAACACCCCACCCACACGAACAAACTTTGTCGGATGGTTCCCTACCTCAGTCTTTGACTGAGGACCTCTGAATGAGAGCCGGCTAAGATCTGCCCACTGAGCTTTCCAGCTCAAGATCTGATGCTGAGCTCCCTATATTTTATGACTCAAAGGAAAATCCTTAAGCTGAGCCCCACTGAATCATCTTTCTGGTTCTGCTGACTGACTCACCTACTCATTTTGCCCCCAGACTAAGCTCCAGAGCTTGGACTTAGTTCCCAAACTGCCTTCTTGGGACTGCTGCCTGCAGCTACCTATGTACACTTAGCCCAAGGCTGAACTCTAGACTGAGACGTCAGACTGCTAAGCCCAGCCTAGGACCCACTAATGCGTCTAACTTTAGGATAACATCCCCACAACAAACTCTTAAACAGAGCCTGGGATTCCCAGAAAGGTCAGTCTGTTTCCTGCATGGTACATCACTAGACAGGCCCTGACAGCAAACACAGCTTCTAGTCTGAGCCCAACCATGTATGTAGGCCTAAGTTTATGTACCCCTAAATTGACAATTTTCTTGTCCCTTTGGGCTCTTCTGGAGTGCGAAAGATGCAGCATCTATAGGAGAAAAAGCAATGCCACCTTCCAGGTAGATAGCCACCTGAGTTTTTGGCTGCTGCTGCTGCTGCTTCTTTTTTTTTTTTTGGTTTTTTTTTTTTTTTTTTTGGTTTTTTAAGACAGGGTTTCTCTGTGTATCACTGGCTATCATAAACGCTTTGTAGAGCTGGCTGGTCTCAAGCTCATAGAGATCTGCTTGTGTCTGCCTCCTGAGTGCTGGGATTAAAGACATGTGCCGCCACCACTCGGCAAGTCTTAGCTTTTAACTCTGATAAACTTGTCTTCTGAGGTTCTGTTTATTAGAGGAGCTAATTTATACTAAGCATCTGTTTGGCGTCCCTGAGGGAGGTAGTGGGAACTGAGCCCCTTCCTCGGAGACTTCTTGTGTACTGAGGGATTCCGATGCCGTGCGTGGCGAGCATGTAGTGTGACTAGTGAGGCAGAAGGCGCAAGGGCAGTGTCCTAACTCATCCTTGAGCTGAGGGAAGGCTGCTAGATGTGGTAAGCCGAGTCCAGAAGCCTGGATGGCAGTTGGCCAAATGAAGCAAGATAGGGCATGTTTAGGGAGGTGCATATGGAGGAAGCCACAGCGGCCGGGTGAAGCCAGTCACCAAGGGCTTTGAATGCTAGACAAAAGATCTGGGTCTTTGCTGTGCTGGCAGAGTGAAACATTGACAGATTTAAGCAGAGGGGAAACAGCAAGCTGTGTGCAAGAAAGTTCCTTCTGGCTGCCAGGGTTGGAGGGGAGTTGGAGAAAGGCCCAGCACCCGAAAGGCATATGGGGACCTGAGCTGCAGCAGTGGCCACGGATCCTCTTTAGGACCAGAATGTATGCTTGTCTTAGGAAATGGGGCTCGCTTTGCCATCCATGTGGACATGTGATTCTCCAGTACAGGCATAAGTTCTGAGGAGGGGATCCACTGTGTTGAGTGGGAACCATGAAGCTGCAGCCAGACTGGAGGCAGAGGCAGGGATGGGTTAACATGTGGAGGTTTATGGAGACTGGTTTCATTCTATTATGACACCTGGTCACCATGGGAAGAGTGGGAATGACAGAAAAAAAGACAGAAACCACCTGTGACCTGAGCCCCATAATAAAGATTTAAGCATACTTTTTTTTAGATGTGTGTGTTAGCAAGTATTAGATCATTGTATATACTCACATTTGTATTCTTTTCCTATGACACTCTGAACATTTCCCATATTATCAAAAATCCTACATAAGTATCATTGTTTTTGTTTTTGTTTTTTTTCGAGACAGGGTTTCTCTAAGTATCATTGTTAAAGATTGATTTTCTATTATATGAGTGTGCTGTAAATTTTGTAGCTGAGCTCCTATGGTTGAACATTTTTGTTTTAGGTTGACAGAGTTATAAAAAAAAACATGGCAATGAAAGTGTATCTGTGAGTAGAACATGTGCCTAGAGTCAGAACTAGGAAGACAGACAGTAGAGTCTCCCCCTTTTCCCTCACCAGTGTACTCGAATTGAACAAGACAAATGGTCTGCCACCAAGCCCCTTCCCCCAATCCTCTTTGTTTTGCTACTACAGCTACCACTGCTTTATCTTTATCATCATTGTCTTCATTTTCTTGTGTGTGTGTGTGTGTGTGTGTGTGCGCGCGCGCGCGCGCGCATGTGTGTGCTTTGGAGATAGGGACCTACGTATCATAGGCTGAGACCTCAGACTGGCTTCGTACCTAAGGATGGCCTTGAATTTGTGACCCTACCATCTCTACCTCCTGAGTGTTGGGGTTATAGACATGCACCAGCACAACAGTTTCTCTATGTAGAGATAGGGATGGACCTCAGGGCCTTACACATGCTAGCCGGACAGTCCACCAACTGAGCATCCCTACTCCTCTTTATTTTTAATCTTTTGTTGTTACTGCTGCTGTTCTTTTGATTTGGTTTGAGCCCAGAATTTTGAGATCACCAGGGGGGAATATAGAAAGATTCTGTCTCAAGAACAAAACAAAACAACAAAATAACAAAATAAACCCAAGCACTATCCATAGTCCCACTAGCTGGAAACAACTGTTCAAACATGACCATGATTCCTGCCAGTTAATGGTCATAATCATTTTACCAAGCTTACATTTTATTGGCTATCCTATAATTCTGCTACTATGTTGTTAATCTGGGCAGTTTCCAATTTGAAATGATGTAGTCATGAACACCTTTTGAGGCTGGCATTTGCTGGGAGGTGGAGAGTGTAATTAGGCCAGGAGGAGATACTCACGGAGTAGAGGTGTCCTGCAGAGCTTGCTCTCTGTTCGACCCCCATCTGATCATCTTCTCTGTGCTATAGAGTCTTTGGAGCTGATAGCCACAGCAGCAGAACACTCTAATGCTGCCATCCGTAAAATGGTAAGTGGCCCTTCTAGCCCTGTCCTTCCTTGGCCATCCCTCTGTGGTAGCTCTGTCCTAGGACTGGTGGCGGGGAGGGACTTGTGACTTGAGGACATTTAAGAGGGGGTGTTGCCCACCCTAAGCTTTACCTTTTGACTCCCTGCCAGGAACGAATGCACAAGCTGCTGAAGGTCTATGAGCTGCTCGGGGGTGAGGAGGACATTGTCAGTCCCACCAAAGAGCTCATCAAAGAAGGTCATATCCTTAAGCTGTCAGCGAAGAATGGGACCACTCAAGATCGATACCTCATATTAGTAAGTGCCAGGTGTGGGCTTTTGGGTGGGCATGCCCTCGGTACATAGAGAACCTGGTAGTCATTCAAGAATAGACCTCTAGCGAGCTGTCCCTTCCTCCAGGCATTCATTGTATTTTCACTATGTGAGCAAGAAATATGTTTTGCTTTTGTACATTATGTAACTACAATTTAGATATGAGTTTGCCAAGGTTACCAACTAGGAAGTGACTCCCATGACACTTCCTTGCTCTTTCCTCGTCATTGCTGAATCCAATTTGAAATAGCTTTGTGTGTGTGTGTGTGTGTGTGTGTGTGTGTGTGTGTGTGTGAGAGAGAGAGAGAGAGAGAGAGAGAGAGAGAGAGAGAGAGAGAGAGAGAGAGGGAGAGAGATTGATTGATTGATTCTCTGTATAGTGGCTGTCCTGGAACTCACTCTGTAGACCAGGCTGGCCTCGAACTCAGAGATCTGCTTGCCTCTGCCTCCCGAGTGCTGGCATTAAAGCCTTGTGCCACCACTGCCTGACAGTTTGGTGTTTCTTTCCTCCATGTATTGCCTTGCATCCTTAGCACTAGTGTGAGGGGGAGGAGACTCACCATCCACACTGAGCCCCTGTACATGGCATCTCAAATGTTCTCCCTTCCTAGTTCAACGACCGCCTCCTTTACTGCGTGCCCAGGCTGCGACTCCTTGGCCAGAAGTTTAGCGTGCGGGCACGCATTGATGTAGATGGCATGGAGGTAAGCAGCACGAGGATCGGAATTCTGGAGCGGAGCATTGGTATTGGGAGGAAAGTGCCTACTTTGCCCTCAGTCTGTGTGTGCATATGTGCAGGGCCCTGTGGAGCTCTGTTGGCCTCACCATGATCCTTCTCTCCTCCTTTTAGCTAAAGGAGAGCTCCAACCTCAATATGCCCCGGACCTTTCTGGTGTCAGGAAAGCAGCGCTCTCTCGAACTTCAGGCCAGGTACCTGTCCTTGCCTATGCCTTCCCTCCAACTCACTCTTTACTTCAGATATGCTGAGGCATTCCAGGCCCGAGAGTGAACAACTTTCCCCAAATGATATGGACTCGCTCCTCAGCTGTGTGTGTGTAGATGATTCTGAAGACAACACATGTATATACATGGTGTGGGAAAAGGTAGTATGTCTGTCAGGAAAGCATTTTGGAGAATGAACAAACTCCAGAATGCAGGGAAGAAGAGTGGGCTACTTAACACTATCGTGAATAGTATCACAAATGGCTGCCATCAGTCCATTTTAAAGCTGAAGAAATTGAGGCACCTTTCCTAGATCCAGCTAGCCTGCAGGGTTAGAGCTGAAATTGGAGCTTAGGCCTTGTCAGCTTGGCGCCTGAGTTCCTAACCACTGTCCATACTACTTTCTGAGACTCTGGGTGAAAGTGTCTAACAAGGTCCTAATCAGGGCCACAAAGTGAGCGCACATCAGTCCATAGCCTTTTCTCATAGGCTACTTGGAAGTGAAAGTGATTGCATGGAGGTAGAAGAGAGAAGAGTTAAGCAACCCAGGCCTGGCCGTGGTAGTGCACGCCTATAATCCTGGCACATGGGAGGCAGGAACAGGAAGATCTGAGTTTGAAGCCATCCTGGTCTACAGAGTGAGTTCCAGGATAACTAAAGCTACATAAAGAAACCCTGCCTCAAAAAACGAAACTAAACAAAACAATAAACCAAGCCTACTGGCTGGGCCTTGAACTTCTGAGAGACCAAGACAACTTCCCTGAGGCCTGCACTGGTACCAGAACAGGAAGGAACAGTAGGGACATCACAACAGAAGACAGGACCATCTAAGGAAGAGACAAACCACAAAGACATGGTATCTGCCTAGAGTTAGGGGGTGTCAGAAGAGTGCTGGGTACAGAGGGGCCCTCCAAGCAGTGTTTGATTTCTTCCTGTTCTCAATAGGATGGCATGGAAATATGACTTTGTAATCATATATATTGTCTGTAATTAGCTCAGGTTTGAACTCAAAATAACCCTCTTGCCTTAGTCTGCCCAGTGTTCACTTTTTTAAAGGCTTATCTTGATTATTTTAGAATTATGCGTATGCCTGTGTCTGTGAAGGAGTATGTGCATCTGAGGACAGGTGACTTTGGAGTCTGGAAGAAGGCACAGGTCCATTGGAGCTAGAATTATAGGCAGTTGTCAACTACAGGGCATGGTAGAAGACTTGGGTCCTCTACATGAGCCATCTGCAGCCAATTACATTTTCTTTTCTTTTTTTTTTTTTTTTTTTTTGGTTTTTCGAGACAGGGTTTCTCTGTGTAGTCCTGGCTGTCCTGGAGCTCACTCTGTAGACCAGGCTGGCCCCGAACTCAGAAATCCGCCTGCCTCTGCCTCCCAAGTGCTGGGATTACAGGCGTGCGCCACCACGCCCGGCGCTTACATTTTATTTTCTTGAGGCAGGTTCTTACAGTGAAGCCCTGGCAGGCCTAGAACTTGATTATGCAGACCAGGCTAGCCTCAAACTCACAGAGATCCACTTGCCTTTGCCTCCAGAGTGCTGGGATTAAAGGCACGTACCACCACACCTGATTCCACTAGTTACTTTTTAAATTGATTGATTGTTTATTTATTAAAAATTTGAAATGTTTATGGGTGTCTTGCTTGCATGTATGTCTGGCAGTATGTACATACAAGGTGCCTAAGGAGGCCAGAAGATGGTGTCAGATACCCTGGAACTAGAGTTGGATATGGTTGTGAAGTGGGTGCAGGGAATTGAGTCAGGATCGTCTAGAAGAATAGCAAGTGCTCTTAACTGCTGAGCTAGCTCTCTAGCCTCTTAAAAAAAATAATGAAAAATTTCCATTGTAGTTTCTGCCTGTAATCCCACCATTTGAGAGGCTGGGGTAGGGAGATGGCCGGAAAATTCAAGGCAAGACTGAGATAGATAGAATGTAAGACCTTGTCTGAACAAGGTTAATTTTAAATGTACAAAAAAAAAAAAAATCCTAAATAAATAAATAAATAAATAAATTTAAAAAAAAAACCTGAACAGTATACGTACCCATAATCTTAAATATAACTTAGCTGGTTCTTATCTTGGCAAATTGTGGAATCAGCTGAGAACTTTAAAAACTACTGATGCCTGGCTCCATTCCCAAAGATTCCAATTTAATTGGCTTGCAAGTTTTCTCAACAAAGCTCCTCAGGTGATTTGATGTTTACCAGGACTTAGAGCCATTGATTTAAGAGCCAATAACCACGGATAGAAGCAGAGGACTCTACCATCCATAAGGCTCCCATCGCCAGAACTTCTCTTCTTCCACACACAAGAGAGCTTTTGATATTTTTTGGTTTAGTTTGTGACATTTTCCCCCAGACCATCCTTGGAACTCCTGAGTTCAAATGGTCCTTCTGACTTACTCTCCTGAGTAAATAGGACTAACAAACAATGAACTTCACCCTTTTGAATGGCCACAAATTTCACCATAATTCTTAAAAATCAAGAGCAACACTTGTTTACTGCCCAGGAATTATAAGTTGAAAAATATAAAAAAATCATTTTTTATGACTATAGTCAGAACAAACCCCATCTCGGTTCTGGGCTTATAGATATTTGCTACAATTTCTAGCTTTCACATGAATATTAGGGTCTGAGCTCAGCTGTGCCGTTTTCTATTACCTGCTGCCACATGTTTTATAATAAACCTTTTCCAAAGTACTAAAAGCTAGAAAGAATTACAGTGAGCACTAGTGAACCACCATTTAGGGTTAACGGGTTGCTTTATTTAGTTTATCACATATCTACGCTTTTAGCCACCCACCAATTGAACGGCTTTATGCTTTTTATTGGTATATGTCCATTGTTCATAATGATAGGTTGTTCATTTGTTTGTTTTGGTTTTTCGAGATAGGGTTCCTTTGTGTAGCCCTAGCTAGCCTGGAACTCACTCTGTAGACCAGGCTGGCCTCAAACTCCACCTGCCTCTGCCTCCCAAGTGCTGGGATTAAAGGCGTGTGCCACCACACGTGGCAAGACATTTTTTATACAAGTATGTATATCCTGTACTTTGACCATACTTTCTACCTAGACCCTCCCTTTGTTTTTCCCCCCTAACAGTCTTGCTTCTACCTCGATGTCATATATAAGAATGATTTTGTGTATGTATGTAAAATCTAGATTCCACAAATGAGAGCAAACACATGATACGTGTTTTTCTGCATCTGGTTTATTTCACTTAATATAATGATCTGTAGTTGTATCCATTTTCTGGCAAATGACATTTTATTCTGTATGAATTCATGAAAAACTGCTTAATATATACAGACACACATTCACACTCATACACATTTATAATTATCAGTTGACAACCCAAGACTGATTACATAATGGCTATTGTGACTAGTGTTGCAATAAACATAGATGGGCATGTAATTTCTGTGGTATGCTGACTAATCTTACACACACACACACACACACACACACACACACACACACCCCTAGGAGCTGGGCCAATATTTGAATTTTCTTCTTGCTTAATTTAAGTGTATATTACAGAGCCATAATAATTAAGTAGCATGGTGCTGGCACAGAAACAGACATGTAGATCGATGGGATATATATAGGACCTAGAAATAAACAAACTTACAAGCTAGGCGGTGGTGGCGCACGCCTTTAATCCCAGCACTCTGGGAGGCAGAGGAAGGCGGATTTCTGAGTTCGAGGCCAGCCTGGTCTACTGAGTGAGTTCCAGGACAGCCAGGGCTATACAGATAAACCCTGTCTTGAAAAAAAAAAAAAGGAAAAAACCACTTGTAGCCATAGTCAACTAATTAGTTTAGTTTTTGGGGTTTTTGTAGCACAGGGCAGCCTTGAACTCCTGATCCTGTCTCTACTTCCTCAGTGCCAGGTTTACAGATATGTCACCATGCTTTACGTAGCCACTTTTTTTTTTTTGACAAAGATGTTAAAATCATACATTGTAGGAAAGACAGCTTTTTCAGCAGATGGTGCTGAGGAAATTGAATATCCAATGACTTAGTGTGTGTGAGTGTGTGTCTGTGTATGGGTTTGCACATGCAAGTGCAGTTTCCCCAGAAATCAGAGGCATTGGATCACCTTGGAATTGGAGGTGCAGGTGGTATGAGGTACACAGCGTGGGCGTGGGCGTTAGGAACTGAGCTCGGCAAGACTGCATGCCCTTTACCCTTGAGCCCTTTCAATGATTTTTCAATACATTTCAAAATGAGGAAAGCTTTACCGTACATAGCCCTCCTCTAGAGTGCGGCATTGGTAGAAACTCATTACCTAGAGTGAAGTACTTGTTTCAGTGTCACTGCCATACCCTTTTCTTGGCAGATTCTGCATAGTGAAATGCATAGGTCTTTAGTGTACCACAGATGAGGTTTGACAAGCATTTGATTACATGAACATTCATTAGTGCATGTATGTTGCAGGTGACACGTACTTTACCTTTATCCTTCTGAGGCCTAGTACCTCTCTTTGGAAACCTTTCTTAAAAGCCCCACTCAAACATAGGCTGAGGCACGTCCCCTTCTCTGGACTTCTCAGTCTTCCTTTCCTCTAGAGTCAACACTGATTCCCCTTGTATTGTCCCTATCAGTCCTCTCTGTGCTCCTTGATCTGGAAGACATTGTTGAATAAACTCAGGTTATGTGACTTGTTCAAAGTAGCGACTCCTAGGTTCTGATCTTAAAATACCAGATTGCTTTTTATTGACCTGCCTAACTCAACACCTTTCTTTTCTTCCCTGCAAGGACTGAGGAGGAGAAGAAAGACTGGGTCCAGGTAACACCCAAGGCTTTGTGGTAGGGGTCTGGAAGGGTATTAACAGCCCTCTTAGGGACTGATAATAGTTAAAAATAAACAGAACAGGCCTGGACACCAGCCTTCCACAGATGCTATTATCACACTCTTACAGATAAGCAAGCTGGAGTCCTGAGGTCAGATAGAATCCTTCTTTTAGGAAGTCAGCTCCTCTAAACCAAGCTTTGTACAAGCTTGCACGTAGCCAGCAGCCAGGAAAGCCTGAGGTTTTCGAGCCACCACCCCCTTCTCACATTTGATAATTACTAGTCACAGACCTGGACTTAAGAGAGGGATTTTCTCAGTCATGTGTGACGGGGACAGAACTGGGCCTAGAACTCCAGGCTAAGGCATAGGAAAGTGTGGTGAGGGCGGAGATAGGTTGTCGGGAAATGATCTGACCTCATTTCTCACACCTCTTCGCCAGGCCATCAATTCCACCCTCCTGAAGCATGAACAGACCCTGGAGACTTTCAAACTGTTGAACTCAACAAACAGGGATGATGAAGATACTCCTCCTAACTCTCCAGTAAGAGTCCTGCTCTTCTTCAGTACTGGGATCCCCTTGAAGCTCCACGTTCCCACCTTTTTCCTGAGATGATCTTTTCCTTTTCCCAGAAAATAGGGACTAGAGAGGCAGTGCATGCAGGCCCTCAGAAGTCAGCTTCTGCTCGTAGGGCTAGCAGATTGCACCCCAGAAAGTGAAGTGACTTACCTCCAGTAATAGTATGGTGGGGCAGAGCCAGACCAGTATGTGTGATCCCCAACCCCATGATTTAAGCCTCAAAGCAAAAGCAAGGTGGGCTGGCTGGCTGGACTGGGCTGAGGAGCTGTCTCTGACCTGGGCCCTAACCCTCCCCCTAGAACGTGGATCTTGGGAAGAGGGCACCTACGCCTATCCGGGAAAAGGAAGTCACCATGTGCATGCGCTGCCAGGAGCCCTTCAATTCCATCACCAAACGCAGGCACCACTGCAAGGCCTGTGGGCATGTGAGTGTTGGGAGGCAGGGGCAGAGCTAAGGTGGGGACAGGCTGACAGCCCAAAGGCCCACTGATGGGGTACCCTCCAAGGAGGAGGAGGCTGCAAGTTGGCTGTGGTAGTTGATACACTGAAGAGAAGCCAAAGGCAATCAAGCTGTTCCTGCCCACTTGCTGCCCCAGGTGGTTTGTGGGAAATGCTCTGAGTTCCGAGCCCGCCTCATCTATGACAACAATCGTTCCAACCGTGTGTGCACTGATTGCTATGTGGCCTTGCATGGAGCACCTGGGAGCAGTCCAGCCTGTAGCCAGCATACACCCCAGCGCAGGAGGTCCATCCTAGAGGTAAGAGCTGGGCTCCTAGCCACAAGCCCCCAAGTGTGCCCTAGTTACTGCCCCAGGGTAAACACTCGCTAATCAGGTAATCCAGACTAGACAAGGAAAATGAGTGTAAGGGTTAAAAGGATAATTTTTATTAAAGAAATTTACACATTTACCTCTTACAGTAACTGATCAACCCATACCCATATCCTTAGTTTACATATAAAGAAACTATAGCTCAGAGAGGATATTTGGCTAAATTACACAACCAGAAAAATACTTCTAGGTATCATTTTATCTGAGACAAAGTCTCACTGCATAGCCTAGGCTGGCCTATGTTTGTTTTTTTGTTTTTTTTTTTAAATGAAACAAGTGCATTTTTAAAATTATGAAATAGGATAAGACAACATAAAATAAGACACATTTCTTTACTGAGAAGTTGCCACTGTTAATACTGATTCTATCTTTTTAGGACCACGAACATACACATATTTGAGGTGATTGTTTTTTAAATAAAACCAAGGTATCCCAAATGTAAGGGAGCTTACTCTGTACCAGAACTATTTTAAACGCCTTGTTTATGCTAATTTCCATCTCATAAACACCCTCTGTGCTCTTCTCACAAGTCCTGCATTTTCATCTATTGTTAGGATTCTGAGACAGATGGTGTTAGCCACCCACTCATCCCATTAATCACGTTAGAAGGACTTTCTCAGAGCAGGCAATGAGTATATAATGAAAGATGGCAAGGGTTAGCTGTGAATGTCCCTTAGTCTGAAGAGTGGCCAGCATTTCACTGTCCTGAGACCTGCACACCCCTTAGACTAGCTGTTCAGAGTCAGCGGCCAAGCTCGCTTTCCTTATATCAGTGGAGAAGGCTAAATCATTTCAGCTATGATCTGCACAGCTTGGCTACCTTTGTCTTGAGACAGCCCATACACTACAGGGCTGTTTAAGACAAGAGCAAAGCTTTCCATCAACATTGATATACCCTGTCCTGTGTCTCTGATCGCAGAAACAGGCCTCAGTGGCCGCTGAGAACAGCGTCATCTGCAGCTTCCTGCACTACATGGAGAAGGGTGGAAAAGGATGGCACAAGGCATGGTTTGTGGTTCCAGAGAATGAACCCTTGGTGCTGTACATCTATGGAGCTCCTCAGGTGTGTATCCCACTCCTTTAGGTTTTTCCAGCCATCTGACAAAGCTGGGCTGCCCCTCTCCTTGTCCTGGGACAGTGTGAGCCTAGCAAAGGGGGAAATTAAAACCCTCATCCTTATGTGACAGTAGGTAGAAGAGATTGGAGGCCAAAGTATGGGGAAAATGAGGGTGAGGTGGGAAGTCTGGCTTTCTGGAGAAAACAGGAGACGAGACAGGCACCTCTAGGTCTGACACTAAGTAGAACAGAATAGGCATATAGAGGAACTAGCCAAAGGACCGAGTCTATAATAGTAATGACACACAGTTGAGTTGGGCATGTAAACCAGCCTGCCTTCTAGTCCCAGTTCAGCCATCTTCCTGGTCAGTACAGTGAAGGCAGTGTTCTTCAGCAGAGGGAAACAGCCCAACAGAGTAAAGCTGTTTGACTGGGGAGAGGATACTGCCTAGCCCCTAGATAACTCTAGCTCTCTGTCCCTCCTCTCCAGGATGTGAAAGCCCAGCGCAGCCTGCCCCTCATTGGCTTTGAGGTGGGGCCTCCTGAGGCAGGGGAGCGGCCAGACAGGAGGCATGTCTTCAAGATCACACAAAGCCACCTAAGCTGGTACTTCAGCCCAGAGACGGAAGAACTCCAGCGGCGCTGGATGGCTGTACTCGGCAGGGCGGGCCGTGGGGACACATTCTGCCCAGGGCCCACACTGTCTGAGGACAAGGAGACGGAGGAGACACCAGTGGCAGCCTCAGGAGCCACTGCTGAACCTCCTGAAGCCTCCCAGACCCGAGACAAGACCTAAAGGGTTTGGGGGGATCCGGGAGTTCCTGCCCCACACTCCAGCTGCCCATGTTCAATTGGGGGCTCCAGCCCACTCCCAATGCAGTCAATACTTGAATTCCCATCAAGGGCACTTTCAATCCCAAATGCTGGGTCTTGGGTTTTTTAATTCATCTTTTCACAAAATGTGGGCTTTTTAAAGAAAAAAAAAACTATTCCTACATTGATGTTAATTTTTTAAATCCCTGTCCCCAGGGAGGGCGGGAGCTAATTGCTAGACTCACTTGAATTAGTCAGTTTCCTCTCAGTACCCACAGATCCTACTTCCACCCAGTTTCCCACAAAAGTCCCAGAGGCAGGAGACCTGGATTCAAGTGCCAGCTCTGCTACTGACCCTGGGGTCCCAACCCACTCTTTCCTCCTCAGCCAGTGTCTTCACATGTATGACTTTACATGGGGTGGTGACTAGACCCTTCTTGCCTTTCCCATGGCTTATAGCTTCTACCTAGCCCCAAAGCAATCCAGTATTTTATCGTCCAGATCCATGGCAGGGCCACTGGGCAGGACGGGAATGGGGGAGGGGGGAGGACAATGGATACTGTTTTTTAAAGAAAAATACAGTTTATTTCAGGCGTACAGTAACTTTCAGAGCACTACTATGGTCCGTCCGTTTGTCCAAAGTCCCAGGCTACTAAGGGAATGGGAGGGTGCAGAAACTACTCTCTTGCCGAATTTTGAAGCTAAGCTCTCAGAAAGCGCTGATTCCAAGGTTAAATCATGGATTAAACAAGAAAGTGTTATGTTATTAAGGTCTTAAGCCTCATCCCTGGACTTAAAACAGCCCAACGTTCCCAAGTTTACTACTTATAGTCAAGTCCTTCAAACTCTCAAGGGTATTTAAGTGGGGAGCATTCCCAGGAGGATGCAAATTCTGGGCAGGGTGAGGGGTGCTCTGTGGGAGGCTGGGGAATGTAGAAATGTTTACATCTCTTCTCTCTTCCAACTGTGTGATTATCTCACGAATGCCAATGCAGTCAGCCTGCCACTGTGGAATTCTGGTCCTTTCCACAAATGTACCTGCTGACTTTCCACAAGCCCGGGCTACAACCACATCCACTATCACCCTTCTTAACATTCACTGCACCTAGGAGGCACTATACTGGGAAACCTGCTGTCATCTCTCATATGGTACCTTAAGATTCAAGGGGTTGGAATAGGTCCCTTCAACCCCACAACCAAGGGCTCTAGGGCTGTCCTTCCCCTTAAGGGAAGGACAGGGGAACAAAGAAGGGATATGGTTTCCAGGACAGAGGTGTACAGCCCTCCCAAAACAGCTCCTCTAAGTCTCTCATAACATCTAACAAATGAGGGCCCAAAACATGTACTGCCCTGCTCATTTCTTTCTCCGGACAATGGTCCAACCGTCTTCAACTATATCCTCTTCTTTAATAGTCTGGGAGACTGGATCAGAGGGTTGAGGCTGGGGGCAGACCTCATCCGTTGTGGTCCCATCATTAGTAGCTGTCACCTGGAAGGAAAATATAAGAATCACTGAGTACAATACCCAGGCTCTGCTCCCAAGATTCCCATGATTATGTGAGCTATCCTTGACCACCACCACCTACAACCACCATCACTATCCTGTGAATCTAGCTAGAAAATTAAAAGCATTTTGGGACACCCCTCCCAGTACAGGCACCTCTTTCACCTCCATTTCTTCCACGCTGTCCACATCGTCTTCAGCCACATCAGTTTCTTTGGCTGTCTTAAGTGGGGTGGCCGTGACTTTGCACTTTTTTTGGTTGATGTGAGAGGTCATCTCCTGAAGAGCAGCCCCATCACCCTTCTGGAAGTGGTGGAACATGGTCTGTAGCTGCTGACTCACCTACCAAGGAAATAGCCAACCAGCTTAGATTTTTTTTCAGACAATCTACCATAAAACCAGTCTGTTTACAGTGGGGGGGGGGGTGTTAGCATTTTCAGGACTCTTTCTCCCTAAGAAGTTCATCCAAACAGCTGGGCACAGTGGTGGATGCATATAAATGAGAGACCTCTGAGGCAGGAGAATTTTGAGTTTGAGGTCAGCCTGGCCTCATAGTAGTAACACACTGTCGATAGAACAACAGATGGGAGTGCACACACATCTTTAATCCCAGCACTCTGTAGGCAGAGGCAAGCAGATCTTTGAGCTCAAGGCCAGCCTGGTCTACATGGCAAGTTCTAAGGACAGCCAAGGATACAGAGTAAAGACCCTGTCTCAAAAAATAAAGGAACAACAAAGTTCACTGAAGCAACCACAATTCAGGGGCTTGGGTGAGAGTGTGAAGCCTTGAATGAGGGCCTCACCGAAGAGAAGATACTAGAATTGATTAAGTGGTACACAGCTGTAATCCCAGTACTTGGGAGGCTGAGGCACACTGACTGCTATGAATCTGAGGTTGGCTGAGCTACACAGTACATTTCAGGCTACCCATGCAGGAGAGTAACACACTGTCTCAAAAGGAACTGAAGATGCAAACTGAGTGATGATCTCACCAGGGTGAGCAGCGTTAATCAGAATAGGGATGGAATTTGAGCCAACCCAGCTTGTGGGATGTGGGAAAAATACCTGGTTGAGAAGGACTTAAAGAGATAAATAAAGGTAATGTTTGAAAATGCAGTAGGGAATGTTGTCTACGCCTCAAGAAAAGAATGATCACAGGAACCTTGTCCCTAACAGGGAAAAAGCAGGCAGGGGGCTGGCAGCTGTGTCCATATAAGCTCACCTGGGGCAGACTCCCATCTTCCACAACTGTATCAAACTCAGTGGTCATCAGCTCCCCAAGAAAGTCTTCTATCTCTTCTAGCTCCAAGTCAGCTAAATAGGAAAGGACAGAACCCTTTAACCAAAGGCCAACTTCATCAGCCCCGGCCATTCTTCAATACCTGCCTGCTCTATCTGTTTGGTAGGTAAAGGTCCAGTGGCCCCTTGTTCACTGAAACACCTCCTTTTACTTGTCTATTCTAACCAACCTCAGCTTGAGGCGACCTTGAGCAAGCTGCTTCTCTCAGAACCTCCAATTTCTCATTTGTAAAGATAGGCTAATAGAGCCTCCAGGAGGGTCTCTTGGGAGGACTCGTTTACAGAATGCTTGTCACAAGGGAGATGAGATCCCTAATATTAATATGCATCACTTCACAGCTGAAGTATTGAAATGTGGAGACCCGAGTCCAGAGACTCAAAGGCAATGGGTAGGAAGAAATGGACATTGCTTTTTGGTGCTGGGGATCAACCCCAGGGTCAAGCACATGCTGGGCAAACAACCACTGAGCTACACCCTCAGCTGGATGCACTACTTCCAAAAGTGAAGTCATAACCTCAATGCTGCCTTCAGACTTTGGAGCTCAGTTATCTCATGGGCCTCTGGCCTAAATGAAAGACTAGCTTTCTTTTTTCCTATATGCCTTCTCCCAGACCAGCTCTTCCACACTTCTACTTTTACCTACTGTTCAAATCTTACAGCCTCAAAATTTGTCTCCCGCTCAGGCTAATTATGTGTCTCGATGTTAGACAGGTGCTTTAAGTCTCCATAGCCAAAGCCGGGTTTATTATCCTGCCTTCCAAACCAGCATTTCACCCTCCAAGTTTGCTCTTTTCAATGGAAGGCTTCTAATTTTCCAAATCCTCTCTATGGACAAATTACTCTCTTTTTCCCTGACCATCGCCATTGCCCTATGTTAGACCTTATTTTCTACACTAAACTACTAACTACACTAACTACTTTCTGAATTTTCTAGCTAGCAAACACCATCCTATTACTTACCTTACTTAGAACCTGCTAATAAATTCTATCACCTATTGTGAAGCTTGCCTTTAGGAAGTATTTTGCTGAGTTTCAAGGATTGTTTTGTTTTTATAACAGGTATGTAGCCCAGGCTAGCATCAACCTCACTGAATAGTATTCCTCCTGGTGATTGATTATCCTCCTGCCTTCACCTCCCAGTGCTAAGTGAATCATGCCTAGTTAGTGTGGCTCTAGGGGTTGAACCCAGGGCTTCTTGTTAGTTCGATAAGTATTCTACCAATTGCATTGCATTGCATTCCCAGCTCAATTTTGCTGTTTATGGAAGGATCTCCATAAAAAGCTAATGGAAAACAGAGTCAGGACTGATGGCACACACCTGTAAACCCTGCACTCAGGAAAATGAGGCTCGAGGAACATAAACTCCACAGCAGCCTGGGGCTATAGGAGATACTGTCTCCAATTACTACTATTGCTGCTACTACTAGTAGTAATTGTAGTACAACTAAGAATAAAATAGCAGCTGGAGAAAAAAAAAGCTTCTGTAATTTGACTGGAGAAACTTTTCCTTCATTGAACATCTAAGTCTTTTATAGCTTGAATTTTACAGACACTGGCCCTCTATCTCAATAAGCAAAGTCACAGAAGGCCTTCTATCTCTTACCCTTTATAGTCATGGTGTCTCTGTACATGTGTACGTGTATACACACACACACACACACACACACACCATTCTCTACTACTCTTCCATCCCTTACTATAATGCATTTATTTTAACTCCTTTGAGTGTGTGCTTTATCATCTCAACCTAGTTTCCCCCCTTTCATTCCTTAAGCCTCACCCTAATTACTACTCTTAAGAAAGCTGCTTACTAGGGCTGGAGAGATGGCTCAGTGGTTAAGGGCACTGACTGCTCTTCCAGAGGTCCTGAGTTCAATTCCCAGCAACCACATGGTGGCTCACAACCATCTGTAATGAGATCTGATGCCTTCTTCTGGGGTATCTGAAGACAGCAATAGTGTACTCATAAATAAAATAAATCTTAAAAAGAAAAAAAAAGGCTTCTTACTGGCTAGTGGTGGCGTGCACAACCTTTAATCCCAGCACTTAGGAGGCAGAGAGGGTAAATTTCTGAGTCTGAGGCCAGCCTGGTCAACAGAGAGAAGAGTTCCAGAACAATCAGGGCTACACAGAGAAACCCTGTTTCCAAAAACCAAAACTAAAAAGGCTTCTCCCAGGCTCAAATAACTGAAGAATTCTGAGCTCCTCTTTATCATAACACATACCACCCAGTATTTTAACTATTCATTTACTTAACTGAAATCACTCACTAGATTGTAAATGTTGAGCTGTGACTCTGCCTAATACCATCCTCAAAACTGGGATATTGCAGCCTGAAGAGATGGCTCAGTGGTTAAGAGTATTGACTGTTCTTCCAAAGGTCCTGAGTTCAATTCCCAGCAACAACACAGTGGCTCACAACCATCTGTAAAGGGATTTGATGTCCTCTTCTGATGTGTCTGGAAACAGTGTACTCATATAAATAAGATCTTTTTAAAAACTAGGATATTAATGAAGAGTTTAAAAGAAAAACCACAGCATGCAATACTAAGTCTTCTTGTTCTTTTATACCCCACAAAGACAAAATGGAGGTGTAGAACTTTGCTGTAGAAGCAGCCATATGTGGTTACCGAGCGCAGGCAATTAGAATGTGGCTCGTCAGAATTTAGACATGCTAAGACTTTTAAAATTCCAGATTGTGAAATTTAATACTAAAAGTGTGAAAAATGCTTACTTCTTATGACACACTAAAATATTTTGGGAGAGCATTTTTGTTCTATTTATTTCATGTGTATGTTGCTTTACTTGCATGGATGCCTGAGCACTGTGTGTGTGCCTGGTGCCCAGAGAGGACAGAAGATGGTACCAGATCCACAGGAACTGGAGTCATAGATGGCTGTGAGACACCATGTAGGTGCTGGGAACTGAACCCAGGTCCTCTGCAAGAGCAAATGCTCTTAACCACTGAGCCATCATTCCAGCCCTGTGTTACCTATTTGTTGATTACATGTGTTTATGCACATGTGTGCAGATGAGGAACACGTTGGATCCTCTGGAGCTGGAGTTACAGGTGGTTGTGAGCTGGGAACCCCAACTCAGGACTGCTGCAAGAGCAGGGGGCATTTTTAACAGCTGAACATCTCTCCAGCACCTTCTTTTATCATAAGAACAATTTTTTGGATATAGAGTTTGAAACTCAGAGCAATTCCCCTGTCTCAGTCTCGCTGGTACTAGAATTACAAACATGGCTCATATGCTAGGCCTTGGATATGAACTTAACAACACTATAATATTTGCTTCTTTCATTCATTTATCCATTTGTAGTAGTGTGGGTAGTGTAGAGATTCACATTAGCAAGTACTTTTCATTGAGCTATATCTCCAAATCTTTATATTTTTTAAATTATGAGACAAGGTCGTGGTGATTTTGAACTTGAGGTCCTTTTGCCTCAAGAATGAGTGAGATTACAGGCCTGCACCACAGGGCTTAGCTGCCTTTTATTTTATCAGAGGTACTGCTTTTAGTTTTGGTGGCACCAGGGTTGGAGCCTGGGGACATGAGCAGACTAGAAAAGTGCTCTACCTCTGGGCTACACTCCTCACCCAACAATTTTAAAATTACATCTAGTTGTGTAGGGAGAGTCATAGGACACCTTAAGTGAGTCATTTCTCTCCACCCATGTGGTCCCCGCTATCAAATTCGGGTCGTTATGCTTGTTGGTCTTTGCCCACGGAGCTGTCCACTCCACCCCCATCCAGCAATTTTAAGATTCAAAATATGACTCGAATAATTCTTTTCGTCGGATCTTTCCATAACCATTTTTGAAACTAGGAAAATGACTCTCTGGAAGGCAAAATGTGTTCTCCGGCATAACAGCATTATTGAGTGTCACTGTCTCCAAAGCACTTTAAAGACACGATTCTGATCCCAAAGTCATGATTCATTCATCAAATGCGGGCTCTCTAGGTTGAGGCTCCGCCACTGCGACAGACAGCATCTCACACTCACCATTGGCGATGAAGTAATCCTCCACTGCACCCCCCAGCCACTCGGCCTTCTCCTGGCTGTGCACGCCCCCGAAGCCATTCTCCACAGCGATCTGTGAACACAGGCCCAAGCCAACCATGACAGCATGGAAACCAGAATGGCGTGGCCTGCCCTGGCCTAGGAGTCTGCCGCTTACGCCGCCCAGCCCTGACTCTGGCGCCTCGCCTGGCCAACATCTATTTTGTCCCAGCTCTAATCGTGACCCCCGCCATGACCTCACTTACCTGTAAAGCGGGCCAAGCCTCCAGCGCAGTGCGGACGCCAGCTCCGAAGAGCGCTCGCACATCTTCCGCGGCGCCCGCCATCATCCGTTTAGATCACGTGGCTCCCAGGAAGCCCAATCGCACAGCCGACCTCACCAGGCAAAAGGAGCCAAAAGCCGATTCTCAGAACATAGGATCTGGCCGCAAGACCAGAACAGTGGAAAATGCTGTCAGTGGGAGATGCTGCCACTTACTACAGCAAATCCTAATAATTAAAGGAGAACCTGGAACAGATTACTTAGGAAGCATAGCTGAAATAAGGAGAAAGGGAGAAAAGAATAGAGGGGGCGAGCCGGGCGTGGTGGCGCACGCCTGTAATCCCAGCACTCTGGGAAGCAGAGCCAGGCAAATCTCTGAGTTCGAGGCCAGCCTGGTCTACAGAGTGAGTTCCAGGACAGCCAGGGCTACACAGAGAAACCCTGTCTCGAAAAACCAGAAAAGAAAAAAAATTAAGGAAGTATTTATTTCTTTAATATATGTAAGTACACTGTAGCTGTCTTCAGACACCCCAGAAGAGGGCATCAGATCCCATTACAGATGGTTGTGAGTCACCATGTGGTTACTGGGAAGTGAATGCAGGACCTCAGGAAGAGCAGTCAGTGCTCTCAACCTCTGAGCCATCTCTCTGGCCCTAAAAATTTAAAACTACATTTCAGGTGGTGGTGGTGGCACATGCCTTTGATCCCAGCCTTCGGGAGGCAGAGGCAGGAGGAACTCTGTGAGTTCGAGGCCAGCCTGCTCTACAATGAATTCTAGGACAGCCAGGACAGTTACTACAGAAAAACCCTGTCTCAAAAGACAAAAGAGGATGATGAGGAGGAAGAAGAGAAAGAGGAAGAAGATTTAAAAATTAAAACGCATCATAATAGCTATATAGAACTACAGTCAACAGCAGCAGAATACACACATTTTTTTGTCATTAATACAATATTTGTCTTCTTTCTCACACCCTGAAACAATTTCTCCAGACTTCCTGGAGAAGGTACAGGTAAAGGAACTATTGCTTCCTCAGATGGGAGGAGAAAGACCACTGACCCAAATCATCATGGCCAAATTAAATAAAGTAAGCAATTAATGAAAACAGGTTTTTAAATTCCTGTACACAGTCTGTCTCTCCCTAAAGTGAGATTCAGCATTGAATTTGAGAAAAATAAGGATGTTTATAGTTCAGGGGTAGGGGGTTTTGAAATGGGGGAAAATAGGAAGGGTTACAGGAGCACAAACATACATAACTATAACAAGTTAGTCATAGCAACCTTCTGGAACAAAGACATAACTGCAAGGTAGTCATAAGGTAATCTTAATAACAGGTGCTCAGAACAATGGTTTGGAAACAAAGGTAGAGTTGTAAGATGGTTATAAACAACTTTTTATGGGGGGGGATTTTGGTTTTTTTCAAGACAGGGTTTCTCTGTGTAGCCCTGGCTGTCCTGGAACTCGCTTTGTAGACCAGGCTGGCCTCGAACTCAGAAATCCGCCTGCCTCCCAAGTGCTGGGATTACAGGAGTGCGCCACCACCGCCCGGCTCTATAAACAACTTTTGAAACAAAAGTATGGTTGCCATGTCCTGAAACAGGCAATACAGAACCATTTGTAGTTAAGGTTATAGGTGGAACATAGCCCAATCCTTGAGAACAGAGATTTATTTAATCATAAACAGGAATGAACCTAGTTTGCCTTTACTATAAGATGGCTTTTAAGGAGCACACACTGCACTCACTGATAAGTGGCTATTAGCCCAGAAGCTTGGAACACAAGATACAATTCACAGACCGAACGAAGCTCAAGAAGGAAGACCAAAGTATAGATACTTTGATCCTTCTTAAAAGGGGGAACAAAATACCCATGAGAGTAGATACAGAGACAAAGTGTGGAGCAGAGACTGAAGGAAAGGCCACCCAGAGACTGTCCTACCTGGGGATCCATCCCATATACAGTCACCAAACCCCGACACTATTGTGGATGCCAACAAGTGCTTGCTGACAGGAGCCTGATATGGCTGTCACCTGGAAGGTTCTGCCAGTGCCTGACAAATACAGAGGGGGACACTCTCAGCCAAACATTGAACTGAGCACAGGGTCCCCAATGGAGGAACTAGAGAAAGGACCCAAGGAGCTGAAGGGGTTTGCAGCCCCATAGGAGGAACAACAATATGAACCAACCAGCACTCCCAGAGCTCCCAGGGACTAAACTACCAACCAAAGAGTACACATGGAGGGACCCATGGCTCCAGCTACATATGTAGCAGAGGATGGCCTTGTTGGACATCAATGGGAGGAGAGCTCCTTAGCTCGGAGAATGCTTGATGCCCCAGTGTAGGGGAATACCAGGACAGGGAAGTGGGAGTGGGTGGGTTGGTGAGCAGGGGGAAGGGGGATGAGATAGGGTGTTTTCGGAGGGGAAACCAGGAAAGGGGATAACATTTGAAATGTAAATAAGGAAAATATCTAATAAAAAAGTTGAAAAAACAAAACAAAACAAAAAGATGGCTTTTAAATTTAAGATGGAGGCAGCCTGGTTCATCTGAACATACAGGACAGAGGAGACATGCAAGGATGAACTAGGGAAAGTAGAAGAAGATATGGCTCCTTTGTTTTACAAGGCAAAGAGAGTGAGAAAGGGTACTGTTAAGGTTTGATGTGCTTGGCTCAGGAAGTGACACTATTAGGAGGTGTGGCCTTATTGAGTGGGTGTGTCTGTGAGGGGGGAGGCTTAAGACCCTCACCCTAGCTTCCTGGAAATCAGTCTTCCCCTAGCAGCCTTGAGATGTACAACTCTCAGCTCCTCCTGCACCATGCCTGCCTGGATGCTGCCATGCTCCTGTCTTGATGACAATGGACTGACCTGTAAGCCAGCCCCAACTAAATGTTGTCCTTGAGTTGCCTTGGTCGTGGTGTCTGTTCACAGCAGTAAAACCCTAACTAAGACAGGCATCAAAGGGCAAAAATGTCCCGTAGCTTCTGAGAGGGCAAAGCCCAGAATCGAGTGACTAGGAGTTAGACAGCTATCTGATAGGCAGATAGGCAGGAAGAGATTCCACGACACGGTCATAAAGGTGATGACCTTCCAAGACAGAAGCTTGCTTCTGCACCTCCATGACTAGTTTCCTCCCCACCCTCCTAACCCAAAACAAATGCCTGACAGCTGAAAAGACCTTGTGGGCTTTTTCTCCTGCCAGCAGGAGGCCTGCTGATGGACTGGCTTTGCAAGTTCAAGGCCAAAAAAGGACATGTTGCTCCGCAGTTGTAGGCCAATCAGCCCTGTTGTCTTTCTTCAAACTGACCAACTCTGAATTAAGGGAGGAAAACTCTTCAAAGACTTCAACAGCAACAGCCACAGCCACAGCCACAGCCACAGCCACAGCCACAGCCACAGCCACAGCCACAGCCACAGCCACAGCAACAGCAACAGCAACAGCAACAGCGACAGCAGCAACAAGGCATCAAGGAGAAGCCAGGCTTGTGTGCCCATCCGGTTTGCTCTGTGTGCTCGCTCTATGTGTGTGTCCTCGCCTCTAACAAAAGCTTCGCCTCACCAGGCTTGTTCGATCTGCTGTCTGAGAATTTCCTGGCTGTTTACCTGTCGAGCTTTTCCCCCTGCTTTTCAATTCATTAAGTGTCAGAGAAAACAAACCCAATCAAGACCCATACAGTAACAAAACAGCTGTCGTGTTAGAAAAACACAGCCAATGATGAGACTCTCAAATCATAGACACGATTCCGGCTCCAGAGCCAGCCACTTGAACTACTGCTGCTCCAGCCCCCATTGGACTTGGCGGCCTTATGAATGTCCGTTGAAATGTCTCCGGTTTAGAAGCTTTGGCTACAATGAGGTCAAGGGCTGTCTCTGGTCAGTTCAGTGCCACTGAAGAGAGCAGTGGGTTCGGTAGCTAAGAGGTGCACCTCCTCAAAGCCGGTGGAGAAGAACTTGGAGCAGACATTTGTTTTCAGAGGTGAGGGGCCTAAGCAAGAGGGCTGCTCTGAGTCAGAGTACTAGAATTGAATGCACTTTTTAACAGCACTACACAAAAATAAATGTTTTCTGTGTGTGTGTGTGTGTGTGTGTGTGTGTGTGTGTAACCCATTTCACTAAAATGGGTTCCATAATGAACCCAGGTCTGGTCCTAGGCTGTACTGAATGAGTCACTCTCCCCCCACCCCCCATCCCCCACACCCCGCCCCAGGATTTCTCTGTGTGTCCCTGGCTCTCCTAGAACTCACTCTATAGACCAGGTTAGCCTTAAACTCATAGAGATCCACCTGCCTCTCCCTCCCAAGTTCGGGAATTAAAGGCATGTGCTATCACTGACCTCCTTCTCTTTTACCTCCTCCTCCTCCTCCTTCTTTTCCTCCTCTCTCCTCCCCAGAGGGTTTCTATTGTCAACACAAAACCATTGCTCTCACCTTAAAGGCAAGAGGGGCTTTATTGATATTTTTTAATGTATGTGATTCACTGCAGCTGTCTTCAGACACACACCAGAAGAGGGCATCGGATCCCATTACAGATGGTTGTGAGCCACCATGTGGTTGCTGGGAATTCAACTCAGGACTTCTGGAAGAGCACTTAGTGATCTTAGTCACTGATCCATCTCACCAGCTCCAACTGACAAATGCCATGGTCAAATGACATTTTAGTAGTTACAGAACGAAGAAAGAAAGTCATGTCAAAGCATTTACTAAATCTATTGCTAGGGACTACAGGTAGTGGGATGAGGAATTTTATGCTTAGGTTTCAGATACTCTCTGATGACATTCTTAGCTTTGGATTCATGTATGCTCACTGGTAAGTATGTATGTGAAAGGTTTTGATAATCATGAGGCTTTCAGTTCAGACTCAAGGGAAGGCAAGGAATCGTGTTCAAAGGGATTAAAAGTAGCTTGAGGTCATTTGTCTCTCACCTGTAGCATTTTTGCTCACTCCAACCACAAAGTTCCCTCATTTGCTCTAGTAGAACCTTCCATAGAGTTCTTTTCTCTAGGAACTTCAGTTTCCACTATGCAGCCATGACTGGCATTGCAGCTTTACCATGCTGTCCTAAATCCTAGGACTAATCACGCACCACCACACTTAGCAGAGAATATAAATGTTTCTGAAGTTCACAAGAACATTCTCCAAGACACACTATGTAGTACTCCACACAACAGAGTTCAGTGGGTTTTAAAGGACTGAGGGTTGGTCATGTTTCAATCTACCTTGCCCAGCATACTGGGGTCCTGCAGATTCATCCCCAGACCACAAAAGAAGAAAAAGAAAGAAAGACTGCAAAGCAAAATTAGAAATTAGTAAGAGAAAAAAAAAAAGAATGAAATCCATAAATTAGTGTAAGCGTATACACTCTATTTTGTGAAAATGCGTCAAAAGAAAAAATAAAGGGAAATTGGAAAAAAACTCTGAAATGAATCTTCAAAATATAGCATACCAAAATTTATGTGATGCACTGAAGTACTCAGGGGGACACAATTTTAGCTTGAAACAAAAAGTTTGAGCTGTAAATGTTTAGAAAGAGCTGGTAGGGGGGAGATACCACCCACCACTGCCCTCAGCAGCCTGAGGAACTCTGTCCTCCTTCAGGTAAAGCCAGGCCCATGATTACACTGCAGGAAAGAGTTTCAGAATGAGCCTGCACTGTGATATGATCATCCAGTGTTATTATCTGATTGTTATGATCATTCTGATGTCTGATAAGCCAAGTTAATGAGATTTAATTACAAGCATTTAGGGAACACATTAAGCTCTATAAGCATTTAGAGAAAGGAACACTTAGGGAAGGAAGCATTTGTTCTGCTAAAAGGAACACACAGCAATAAAATGACGCCTACTGACATCCTGGTTTACCCGTAGATCATTGCCTCTCTCAGCCACCATCGGAGAAGCTTCCTCTTGCAGTAGATGGAAACCAACACAGAGACCCACAAGGTATTGAGAGTGAGAGGCTTTTGGGCCACGCATTTTTTTTTTTTTTTTTTTTTTTTTGGTTTTTCAAGACAGAGTTTCTCTGTGTAGCTCCGGCTGTCCTGGAACTCACTCACTCACTCGGTAGACCAGGCTGGCCTCGAACTCAGAAATCCGCCTGCCTCTGCCTCCCAAGTGCTGGGATTAAAGGCGTGCGCCACCACCGCCAGGCTTTGGGCCACGCATTCTTAATGGAATGTCTTCATGAAAGCCCTCGTCAGAATCCTACAGAAGAGAAGGTGAAAAAGATTGTAAGAGCCAGAGGAGATGGAAGACAGGGAGGAAATAAGGTCTTCTAAGCACAATAGGACTGGTGCATATAGGAACTCCCAGAGACTGTGGCAGCATGCAGGGGCCTTGCAGCAGTCTAAACCAGATGGGGTTTCAGTGCTCAGAAGGGAGGTAGACACAAGCCCCCATCCCTGACCAGGAAGGTACCTCCAGTTAACCGCTCAAAAAGGAAAAACTAGTTTTCTCACTGGGGATATAAACCACACTCACGGGCAGGCTCCACAGACAGCAGTGGATAGCCAACAAAAACTGGACTCAATGGTATTTTTGTAGACTCTGTCTGGTGTTGCTTTGTTTGGGTATTTTTTTTTTTTGTCTTACTGGCCCTTTGCTTGTATATTACAGTTTCTGATTTTGTGGTTTGTCATGTTTTGTTTTGTGTGGTCGTGTGTCTGTATGTGTTTCCCGAGCTTTTTCTTTGTATGTATGTATGTATGTATGTATGTATGTATTTATTTATTTATTTATTTATTTATCGAGACAGGATTTCTCTGTGTAGCCCTGGCTGTCCTGGAACTCACTCTGTAGACCAGGCTGGCCTTGAAGTCAGAAATCCGCCTGCCTCTGCCTCCCAAGTGCTGGGATTAAAGGCGTGCGCCACCACCACCGCCCGGCTCATTTTTATTTTCTAATTCTGTTTTGTTTGCCTGTTTGTTTTCTAAATGGAGAGAAAGAAAGGACGTAGAGTTGGGCAGGTGAGAGAGAAGGATTATGTGGTGGGTCTGGGGGAGGGGAGACGACATGTAAGGTCCTGACCAGATAGCTCAGTGAGTAAAGCCACTTGCCACCAAACCTGACTACCTGAGCTTGATCCTGGGGTTCCAGACAACGGAGAGGGAAAACAACTACCACTAATTGTCCCCTCACCTCCACACATGTGCTATGCCATGTATGTGTGTGCACATGTACAGATACACATGCCACTAAATAAATAAAAAGGTTTTTAAAATGGTCTGACAGCGTCAAACTGAGGCATGAGACCCATGCATGGCGTCTCCGCACTCAGGCGGCAGAGGCAGAGGCAGAGGGTGAGAGCCAATCTCGGCTACATAGCTGCGCAGTGAGTTCGAGGCCAGCCAGATCCACACGAGACTGTCACAAAGAAAGGAAGGAAGAAGAAGAGAAAGGAAGGGAAAGAACGCTAATAATGCAAGGTTAATAAACCTAAAACATACATTTTTTAAAGTAAAGAAGATGGGGCTAGGAGTGGCGGTGTTTGCTTCAGCACCTGGAAAGTAGAGGCAGGTGGATCTCTGTAAGTTTGAGGCCGGCCTGGTCTGCACAGTGAATTCCAGGACAAGGGTTACATGAGCCTTGTCTCAAAACCAACAAAAGGATTGGAGAGATGGCTCAGCACGTGCTCCGTTAGCAAAGGACCCAAGTACGCATTCCAGCACCCACATGACAGCTCATGATTGTCTGTAATTCCAGTTCCAGAGGATCCAGTGCAGTCTTCTGGCCTCCACAGGCTCCAGGCATGTGCTCAGCGCACATACATACACACACACAAAACACTCGCGTGCATAAAATAAAGATAAATAAGCCTTTAAAAAAACCCCACAGAGTTCCGCTCTGAGCAAAGAGGTCAGGCTCCACAGCTGACACTAACTTAGAGGCTCCCACTGCGGCTGATGGGCTGAGCAGAGGAAAGCATCTGCCATATCTGGTAATAGTTCACTTGTGACCTTGACAAGTGCTGGGTCTGTGGAATGACGCAAAATGAGACTGAAGTCGATTGAAGAGGAAATGGAGGGCGAAGAAGCAATAAGACATAGTTGGAAGCGTTTGGCACAATTCAGAGTAGCTTCTTCATTTTTAATTTTTCTCTCTCTTTTTTTCTTGAGACAGCATCTCATGTTGCCCAGGCTGGTCTCCAACTTGATAAGTAGTGGAAGATGACTTTGAGCTCCTGATCCTCCTGTCTCTGCCTCCCAAGGACTAGGATTCCAGCTCTGTGCCGCTGTGGCCAGCTGGATCTTAGTTGTGGAAGGTACTGGAGCATGTGCTGTTGGCTCCAAAAAGAGAAACTGGTGGCGCAGAGGGCATCAGAGTACCGAGAGGGCTATGTCCTTCAATGACTATGAAATAGATGTGGAAGCCTGGCATAGCAGCACACTCTAGTGATCCCTGCACCTAAGAGGCGAAATCGAGAGGGCCAGAAGTTTAAGGATGCAGAAGTCTTGGGGGGAGGGTCTTTGACATGAGGTGGCACAGTTCTTCATGTAAGAAATCAGAGGGAAAGGAATTTAGGTGGAAGGAGCATTGTAGATTGAGTGAAGAGATAAGGAAATGCCCGTTTGAATGTGCCTATTTGTTCTCCTTGTCTATATCTTCTGAGACAAGACTGAGTTGCTCAGACTGGTAGGAACTCATGATTCTCCTGCCTTGGCCTTGGAAGTGCTGAGGGTCCCAATACCGAGCTAAATTTGTCAATTTTATTTATTAATGTATTATTATTATTATTATTATTATTAGTAGTAGTAGTAGTAGTAGTAGTAGTATTTTGGTTTTATGAGGTGAGGTTTCTCTGTATAGCCCTGGCTGTTCTAGAACTTTCTCTATAGACTAGGGTGGCCTCGAACCCAAGAGATCTGTGTGCCTCTGCCTCCCCAGTGCTGGGATTTTTTTTTAAAGATTTATTTATTAGCTGGGCACATGCCTGCAATCCCAGCACTTGGGAGTCAGGGGCAGGAGGATTTCTGAGTTCGAGGCCAGCCTGGTCTACAGAGTGAGTTTCAGGATAGCCAGCACTACACAGAGAAATCCTGACTCGAAAAAACAAAACAAAACAAAGATTTATTTATTTTATGTATATGAGTGCCCTGTCGATGTGTTCAGACACACCAGAAGACATCATCAGATCCCGTTACAGATGATTGTGAGCCACCATGTGGTTGCTGAGAATTGAACTCAGGACTTCTGGAAGAGCAGTCAGTGCTCTTAACCACTGAGCCATCTCTCCAGCCCCCAAATTAAGTTTAGTTGTTTGAACTGGTCATTTGGATGAGACCCTGAACATTTTCTTTTTTGAGACAGGGATTCTCTCTGTAGCCTTGGCTGTCCTTGAATTTGCTTTGTAGATCAGGCTGGCCTCAAACTCAAGATCCACCTGTCTTGGACTTTCGAATGCTGGGACTAAAGGTGTGTCCCACCACAGCCTGGCTCCAGTGCTGGGATTAAAGGGAGTGTGCCACCATCAGCTGGCATGACCCGATCTCTTAAACTTAGGGGATTCCTCCTGAAACCCTTGATTATTGGAAGATCTGAAATCAGGCATCGTTCCTGCGGGTTGCAGCTGGATGGAGGGGGTGGATTGTGTCTGTAGTGTAAGTGATGCAGGCGCTCTGTGGTTAACCTGCTTCCCACTGTTCCTTCCCTAGTCCTGTAGTCTGTCAGTCTACAGAAGGAGCCTCACTCACTCACTACCCACCTTCTTTTAGTTATTTTTAAATATTTGTTTTTTAATTCTCTCTCTCTCTCTCTCTCTCTCTCTCTCTCTCTCTCTCTCCCTCCCTCCCTCCCTCCCTCCCTCCCTCCCTCCCTCCCTATCCCCACCCACACTCTCTCTGCCCTCTGGTGGTTATGAACCACTCAACAGGAAACCTGGGAACTCCGGTCCTCTGGAAGAGCAGCAAGTGCTCTTAACCACTGAGTCATCTCTGTGGCTCCTCTTTTGTTTTAAATATTTATTTATTTATTTATTTATTTGGTTTTTTCGAGACAGGGTTTCTCTGTATGGCCCTGGCTGTCCTGGAACTCACTCTGTAGACCAGGCTGGCCTTGAACTCAGAAATCCGCCTGCCTCTGCCTCCCAAGTGTTGGGATTAAAGGTGTGCACCACCACTGCCAGGCTTATTTTTAATTAAAAAAAAACTAAATTTATTTATTTCTTTTTGTTTGCATGTTGTGGGTGTGTGTGTGGTGGTCTGAGGATTGGGGGTACAGAGTGGCGTCTGTCATCTTGTTATCTCCTCCGACCCTGTGGGCTCTCAGGATCAAACTCAGCTTAGCAAGTGCCTTCACCTGTTGAGCTGCTTCACCAGGCCCCCCCCTCCCGCTATAGACTATTGGATTCATCATTCTTCTCAGTCTAAAGAGTTGTTTCTGTTGTCTTCTGGGGAGCTGGCTTAATGGACATAAACTCTTAGGCCTGTTTTTATTTTTTTATCGTGGAAAGCCCCCCCCATCACCACTTTAATTATGTCAATTTTCCTGAGAATAGTGGAAGGCATTGGCCGCTGTGATCCTTCAGAACTTGATGCACACCATTTCTATCGAGGAACTAGCTGTTGTTCTGATGAGTCTGTTTCGTTGTATAACTTGGTATTTCTCTCGCAGTTTTCTACCAATATACTATATTTGTTTTGTATAGCTAGTGGTTTTTTTTCTTTTTTCTTTTTTTTTTTCGAGACAGGGTTTCTCTGTCCTGGAATTCACTCTGTAGACCAGGCTGGCCTCGAACTCAGAAATCTGCCTGCTTCTGCCTCCCAAGTGCTGGGATTAAAGGCATGTGCCACCACTGCCATAGCTAGTGTTTTTAAATATTTATTTATTATTTACTATATGTGAGTACACTGTAGCTATCTTCAGACACACCAGAAGAGAGCATCAGATTTCATTACAAATGGTTGTGAGCCACCATGTGGATGCTGGGATTTGAACTCAGGACCTCTGGAAGAGCAGTCCGTGATCTTAACCACTGAGCCATCTCTCCAGCCCCCATAGCTAGTGTTTAAATTATAATAGAATGATGGAAGTTTCTTTTCCAGTCCTGTTTGTCTATTTAGTATTCTGGACAAACTTTGCTTTACTTAGATTTCTTTGTTAGTTTGTTTAAGGCAAGGTCTCACTTTAATCCAGAATGGCCTGGAACTCATTCTGTGGCTTAACCTATCTTTGAACTCAGAGTGATTCTTCTGTCATTAGAGCCCCCCAAGTGCTGAAGTTACACACATGACCCACCATACCCCATATTTTCTTTCCCCATATTTGGGAATTTTCTGGTAAGATTGTATTGAAAACATTTTACGTTTGCTTTTTCATCAGTATTTCTTTTTTTAAAAAGATATACTTTTACTGTATGTGGATGAGTGTTTCCCTGCATGTATGTATATGTATACTGCCCACAGAGGCCATAGGAAATTGTCCATTCCATTAGAACTGGAGTTATGAAGGTTCTGAGCAACTTTGTGAGTGCCAGGAATTGAACCAAGTGCTCTTAAACATTGAGCCATCTCTCTAGCCCCACACATGAGTACTTTCCACCTCTTTGTTGAATTCCAGTTTCATATCCCATATGTATTTCTTTATTTTATTCAGCTGTTAGTGTTCTCTTAGAATTCATTCAGGACTTGTGTTTTCTTTGATCTATTTGAACATACTTATAAATCCTTAAAAAAAATCTTTGTTGGGGCTGGAGAGATGGCTCAGCAGTTAAGAGCACTGACTGCTCTTCCAGAGGTCCTGAGTTCAATTTCCAGCAACCACGTGGTGGCTCACAACCATCTGTAATGGGATCTGATTCCTCTTCTGGTTATGTACAAAGACAGTTCGCTCATATACATAAAAATAAATAAATAATAAATATTTTTTTTTAAAAAAAAACTTTGCATACACTTTTGTCTAATTCCCTCTCATTGGGTCCCTGACTATGGGTTTGTAACTACTTTTTCTTTTGCTTTTTTCCTTGTGTTGAAGCTTGCATATTTGAAGTTAGATCGCTGGGGTTTTTTGTTTGTTTGTTTTTCTTATTTAAGTCACATTTCATTGTTCAGTGGAGGTGTTTTTGCTATTCAGGAAGGGCTGGGTTGTAGGAGGGTTAAGGTATAATTTCCCCTCTCTGGTGTTGTTTAGCATACAAGCTTCTTATCTCCCCTCAACCTCAAGTGGAATACTGTCTCTGACAACAATTACTATCTAGGGATAGACTCACTAAAAAACAGACACCCTTTAACTGTTATAACATTTTAGGCTCTAACATAGTGGTTATTGTGGGTAAGATTCAAAAGAAAATATAAAAAGAAGACTATGACAAGTGACTAGTATTGAGTTGATAAAAGTAGAAAGGAATGTTGGAGGGGACAAGGAATAAGGATGGTTTGCCTAAAGGTAGACTGAAATCAGACAGCTAACGATATGTTATCAGACAATGCAGTACTGTCCCATCTCTCGGGAGGCTGAACCATGAAGATCCTGCAAACTATGCCGATCTTTGTTCTTTGGGAGAGTAAAGAAGAGAGGGAAATATTAAGAAGAGGGAAAAGAATAAACATTGGGCAAGAACAGACCAGGACCATGCCGGTGTGTTGATTTGACACTGAGTTAGATACAGGAGTTAGATACACTTTAATATGTGCAAAGGTTAGGGAGAGCTATGTGGATATATAGGACATAAAAACTGACTGGCCTGCTGGGCAGTGGTGGTGCACGTCTGTAACCCCAGCCTTAAGGAAGCAGAGGCAGGTGGATCTCTAAGTCCAAGACCAGCCTGGTCCACATAGTGAGTTCCAGGACAGCCAGGGCTACACAGAGAAACAGCAACCCTTTTTCAAAAAACTAAACCAAACCAAACCAACCAACCAACCAACCAACCAACCAAACAAACAAACAAACAAACAAAACAATAAAATAAGACTGGCCTGATTACTAGATTCTGTCTGTATTCTATTGGATTCTTTTCCTTATATCTAGAATCCTGTCTTAATATTCTGAGCTCCTCTGCAATGGGGAGTCCCATTTTCCTCTCTGAATCTTGGTTTGGATGATTGGATTGTCAATGCCATCCCAGCCATAGGCAGTGCTCAGCAGGCAAAATTTCACAGGATGGTAACACCTCTCCAAGTTCCACCAAGGTCCTGGTGGCAAATGCTGTCACTGCACCATGCACTTTTTCCCAATGTCCCATGAACTGATTGCACTCTGTGCAACAGTTCTGTTGTAGTTTTTAGTTCCCACCAAGTTTTCAGCTCACTGAATGCTACATGGATCTGACTTCTTTTCCACAATTTCCCAAGATTGTGGTTCACAGAAGGTCTTGGGCTGTTGGGCTACCATCATAGCAATGTCTTTTTTGTTTATTTGTTTTTTCTAGACAAGGTTTCTCTGTGTAGTCCTAGCTGTCCTGGAACTCACTTTTGTAGACCAGGCTGGCCTTGAACTCAGAAATCTGCCTGCCTCTGCTTCTGCGTCCCTGAGTGCGGGGATTACAGGAGTGCGCCACCACCGCCTGGCCAGACGTTTATTTTGAAATGGCATCTTGTTTCCCTCTGTCAGTTGCTTAGTGCCAGGCCCTCAGTGCCAAGGGAAGCAGTCCTTCTGCCCCAGTGTCTCCTTGTGCTAATGCTGCTGCTGCCCTGGGAATGGCCATTTGTCCAGCTGTGGAGTGTCTGTTACTCTCATCATAGCTATTTTTTTTTCAGCCTTACCTAGATTATTCCATGGGGATTCTGGCAGACCATGCCTGAGTATTTCAATGTTTCTCTTTCTCTCTTTTGTTTTTAAATTCAGTCTGGAACCAAAGTCCATGGAATGATGCTCTCCACATTCAAGGTATGTCTTTCTACCTCAATTAACCCGATCTAGAGAGTTCCTCATAGTCCCACCAAAAGGTCTGTCTCCCAAGTGATTCTATACACTGCCAAGCAGGCAATATTAATCATCACAAGGTCACCACTTGTCAATTTTACAACCAAACATATTGTTTTTAGCCTTCAACCTCCCACCCTTTTGTTCCCTATATATTCATGGCCATCTCTTGTGCAAAATACATTCAATCTAACCTCAGTAGTCTGTATCCCTAAAAGTTTTAGGATTATTCACAAGTGCAAATGTGGGCTTTCTTTTAAGACTCAGGCAGCCTCTTAACCATGAGCCCCTATAACATTAATAATTTCCATGGGCTAGAGAGGTGGATCATTTGGTGGAGTCCTTGTCATACAAGGAAGAAGATCTGAGTTTGGTCTCAAGAGCCCACATCTTAAAACAAACAATCAAAACCCAAATCCAGGTGTAGTGGTTTATGCTTGTACTCCTGGCTCTGGGGAGGCAGATCCTTGAGGCTCTCTGATTAGCGTACTTTACCTGGAGAGTTTTCAAACCAGCATAAAGCCTTGTTTCAAGAAAAGCAGGTAGCTTCTAAGGAAGTTCACCCAGGGCTGACCTCTGAGCATAGGCAAGCGCAAGCGCGCGCGCGCGCGCACACACACACACACGCACACGCACACGCACACGCACACGCACACGCACACGCACGCACATGCGCACACACACTTGCAGATGCACACACACACACACACACACGCACACGCACACGCACACGCACACGCACACGCACGCACATGCGCACACACACTTGCAGATGCACACACACACACACACACACACACACACACACACTTGCAGGTGCATGCACACCAAGTCACATATTTTCAACATATAACGACACAGAGTAGAGTGCCCTTCTGAAAAAAAGAAATTATGACATATTAAGGAAATATACAACCCAGCAGAGAAGACACCAAGTCCTGCAGTTCCATGTTAGGCATCTTGTGCTGGTTCTGGATGTATCTGGTTTACTTAAGGGCTTTGGGAGTGTTGCAAAATTCAGCCCTGCTGCCTGCAGCCTCTGCCTTGATCCAGCTCCACTGCGCGCCTGCAGGTTTTCTCAGCAGACATTCCACAGTCCTGGCATCTCTACTGTTCACTGGTCTCCATGGAAACCTAGGCTTTACCTTCACAACTTTACACAATGGCTGCTAAGGGCCTCCTTGAAGGAAATCTAATCACAGTTACACCAGCCTCTAGGCTGATGGTGGGTAGTACTTTCTTATGTGGTTGTTTTCTAGCAGGGAACACCTTATTTGCTATCTAAATTTCACAAGAGTTCATAAGATGGAGCTTCAGGGCATTTTTCTTTTCTTCTTCTCCTCCTCCTTCTCTTCTTCTTCTTCTTCCTCTTCCTTTCTCTTTCTTCAGTTTTCAGTTTTTTGTTTTGTTTTAAATTTAAATTTTTATTTTTGAGATTTTAGTATAGTTACAATATTTATCCCTCCTCTTTCCTCCTGCCAAATTCTCCCATATGTCCCTCACTACTCCTCAAATTCATGGCCTCTTTTTTCACTAATTGTTATTGCATACATAGATTTTTTGCGTGTGTATGTAACATACATATATATTAAATATGGCCTGTTCAGCCCATATAATGTTACTTGTATGGATATTTCCAGGGCTGACCAGTTGCTAATCTCTTTAGCAGCTACAGGTACTTTCTCAGGACCCATCTTGTCTGCGGCTTTAAATGTTCTCTTTTCTTTTCTTTTCTTTTCTTTTCTTTTCTTTTCTTTTCTTTTCTTTTCTTTTCTTTTTTTCTTTTTTTCTTTTTTTCTTTTTTTCTTTTTCTTTTTTTTTTTTTTGGTTTTTTGAGACAGAGTTTCTCTGTGTAGCCCTGGCTGTCCTGGAACTCACTCTGTAGACCAGGCTGGCCTCGAACTCAGAAATCTGCCTGCGTCTGCCTCTCAAGCGCTGGGATTAAAGGCATGTGCCACCACGCCCGGCCCACATTCTCTTTTCTTAACCAAACATCACATTTTCCTATTTTTTTGCTCCACCTGTCACTCTAACTGTAGTGCTGGCTAAGCAGTGACAATAGCTGAGTTAAGCTGATGTAATAGACAAATTAGTCTATTACATTTGAACTCAGCTTAACTCCACTTCTCAGGGTGCATGTGGTAGGAAAGCAGATTCTTTGCTCAAATACAACTCAAATGCTCTCTAGCCCGGTCTGTGGCAGAGTTCTTACTCCCTTCTAAGCATCATGAGCTGGGCCTGTACTGTCTTTTTTCTCAGCACTCCTGTTTTCAAACTTCCCTAAGAATGTCCCATTGACTCTGCTTATAGCACTCTCTGGCTTTTCTAGTCCCAAGTCCCAAGTCTTTCATATTTCCTTCACAAACCAGTAGCAAAGGTCTCAGAACTACTGTAAAGTCACTGCCCAAGTCTTTGTATTGTTGTGATGAAGACCACGACCAAAAACAACTTAGGAAAGAAAGGGTTTATTTGGTTTAAAGTTCCATGTCACAGACCATCTTGAAGACAGGGCAAGAACTCAAGGAGAAAGACCCTGAAGGCAGAGCCTGAAACAGAAGCCATAGAGCAGTGGCTCTCAACCTTCCTTAATACAGTTCCTCATGTTGTGGTGACCCCCAACCATGCTACTTCATAACTGTCATTTTTCTATGGTTAGGAATCATAATGTAAATATCTGATATGCAGGTGGTTTTAGGCAGGACCCCTGTCAAGGAGTCCTTTGATCCGCACAGGGCTCACAACTCACAGGTTGAGAACTGCTGCCATAGAGGACCACTGATGTACTCAGTTCCTTTTATTGGGTTTTTTTTTTTTTTGGTTTTTTCGAGACAGGGTTTCTCTGTGTAGTCCTGGCCATCCTGGAACTCACTCTGTAGACCAGGCTGGCCTTGAACTCAGAAATCCGCCTGCCTCTGCCTCCCAGAGTGCTGGGACTAAAGGCGTGCGCCACCACCGCCCTCAGATCCTTTCTGTGCTTGCTCAGGCTCATTTCTTATAGCATCCAGGACCATTAGCGAAGGCGTGGCATTGCCCACAGTGGGCTGAATGACCCTCCCAAATCGATGATTAGTCAAGAAAATGTGGTTTTTAAATTGCCTACAGGACAACCTGACGGAAAATTTTCTCAACTGAGGACATCTCTTCCCAGCAGACTTTAATTTGTTTCAAGTTGACAAGGATTTAATAAGTCCAGTCAGGTTTCTCACAGCAATGCTCCCCTCCCCCATCTTGGTACTAGTTTTCTGTATTAGTTACTTTTTTATTGCTACGACAAAATACTTGATAAAAGCAACCTCAAGAAGGAAAGCTTTTTTTTTTTTGGAGGGGGCTCACATTTTGAGGGTACAATCTGTCATGGAAGGAAAGTCATGGTGACATGAGCCAGAGGTATCTGGTCATAGTGCATCCACCCTCAGGATTGTCTTTCATTTTCATTCAGTCAGGGACCCATGGAACAAGGTCTTCCCACTTCAAATAACCCGAAGCTAGAAACTCACTCAGACAAGCCAAGAGGGCGACCGGTCTCCTAGGAGAGCCTACATCAAGTTGACAATTCTATTAACGATCACAAATATCCAGCACCAATAAATAAGTAATGAAGTTCATCAACTCAAGTGCTCAGGAGAATTGTGAGTTATAGGCCAGTTCGGTCTATACAATGAGATTCCGCCTGAGCAGCACCATGACAACGTTCAGGCACAGGTTAGTTAGGTCCTCTGTGCAAGATTTTACAGATCACAATTTTATAGATGGCCCAGGGTACAATCGTATATGGCTTGTGGGTCCTCTCTCAAGCTCACGTAATTGTTAATAGGGGTTGGCGCTTTGTGGCTGTAGAGACAATACCCTCAAATCCCGGGAGCTGTTATTCTTTTCTCTCTCTTTTTTTCTTTTCTTTTCTTTTTCCAAGACAGGGTCTCTCTGTGTTGCTCTGACTATCCTGGAACTTGCTCTGGCCTCGAACTCAGAGATTTACCTGACCCTGTCTCCCCAAGTGCTGGGATTAAACCTGTGCACACACCCCCACTCCACCCACCCCCCGCTGTCTGGCTTGGAAGTTGACCTTTATATCACCCTCTCCAGGAGGAAATGTGACTTAAACAAAAACATCTTTTTTTTTTCATAGAACAGGTAAGAACTAGAGGAGTAGGGGATGATGATTAGAGAGTGTGTTTGGACTTGAAATTTGAAGACACAGTCCATTTTGCTGAGAAGGGGAGGTCAGAAGCACTCAGGAGTGAGAGGCTGAATTGGCGGGAAGGTAAGTTCGAGTATGAAGAAGGTGAGTCTAACAGTGCAGGATGGTGGATGAGGCATCTATGCCTAAGGCTTAAACATCCAGATGAGTCCTGCATGCTCTCACCTGGAGCCCTCGCACAGATCCTCAGTTACAGCTCCACAGATCGAGTCCCAAACTGAACTGAGAAGGAAGTGCACACAGGCCCAAGGAAACTCCCAGGGAAAGGCTATGCCCCACCCACACCTCCCCACCCCAGGGAAAGGCTATGTCCCCTCACCCCCATCAGAGTTCTGTTTTTTCTTTGTTTTTATTTTTAGTTTAGGTAGGAAAGTACACACTTGCTGTATTCAGACACGCCAGAAGAGGGCGCCAGATCCCATCACACATGATTGTGAGCCACCATGTGGTTGCTGGGACTTGAACCTCTGGTAGAAGAGTCAGTGCTCCTAACCACTGAGTAATCTTTCCAGTCCCAGAGTTCTTTTCTCTATAAAAATTCATGAGCCTAGTACCCGCCTGGGGCTCCCATCATATTTTATCTTGAGAGCACCCTGAGCTAATTAGTGGGACACTATCTCAAAAAGCAGGGTACTTTTATTCTGAGTGTACCCTATGTTCTGCCTAGAGCACATATATCCTCTGGTTTGGGCACCCTTATGTTATGCACAAACCATGCAGCCATACACAACATCCATGACAGCATACATTGTATAAATGAATACTATGAAGTAAATCTTTGCCCTCGCCCAGCTAAATAATTTTTAGGGAACAATATCCCCCTTTCTATGACCCCCAGATTTCTCAATGGACATTCAGAGGGTATTCACACAAATATTACAGAGTTGCTGTGAAGATTAACTAAGGAATTCTAATTAAAAAGCAATAGTTACAAGTAATGTATTGAAGCTGGGCTAAATTGTTAACCTTGACAGAGTGATTTTGAGGTGACACTTCCCCCAGATTAACATTTAAAAATCTTTTTTTTTTGTTTTTTCGAGACAGGGTTTCTCTGTGTAGACCTGGCTGTCCTGAAACTCACTCTGTAGACCAGGCTGGCCTCCAACTCAGAAATCCGCCTGCCTCTGCCTCCCAAGTTCTGGGATTAAAAGCATGTGCCACCACTGCCCAGCCAACATTTAAAATTCTAATGAATGAAGTATTAGCAATTCAATCCCTCCTTTTAAATGTATAGGTGGGCTCTATTAAGTTATGACAGGATATGAAGTAATAAGCTTATTGTAAACTAACATTTGAGGGACCATGGTTTTTTCATTCTATTTGATATCAAGGAATATATGGAGCCTTGGAGAAAAAGCCATGCAAATAAAATGTTGGCCACTCTATAAAGAATGGAGAGATGTTGTGTCCTCCCCTCTAGAAATTGACCTAGATGGAAAACCCAAAAGAACAATACCTCTTGCCTAGGAGAACCCAAAGCTTAAAAATTCCTGGAATTTCTAACTGTTTGGGTCTTATATATAATGGTATCTGTCTTAGTCAGGGTTTCTATTCCTGCACAAACATCATGTCCAAGAAGAAAGTTGGGGAGGAAAGGGTTTATTCAGCTCACACTTCCACATTGCTGTTCATCACCAAAGGAAGTCAGGACTGGAACTCAAGCAGATCAGGAAGCAGGAGCTGATGCAGAGGCCATGGAGGGATGTTCCTTACTGGCTTGCTTCCCCTGGCTTGCTCAGCCTGCTCTCTTATAGAACCCAAGAATACCAGCCCAGGGATGGCACCACCCACAAGGGGCCCTCCCCACTTGATCACCAATTGAGAAAATGTCCCACAGCTGGATCTCATGGAGGCACTTCCCCAACTGAAACTCCTTTCTCTGTGATAACTCCAGCCTGTGTCAAGTTGACACACAAAACCAGCCAGTACAGTATCCAAGAACTATGAATGTCAGATGAGGGTTTTAATCAAAGGTTAATAATACTTATAGAGATAGGTGTTTTTATTTCTATTTACTGAAATAAGAACTTTCTGAAATAATTATATTAATGGTAGCAATCTGCTACAGCCTCATATTTTTAAGTTAGGATATCTACTTTATGGCATAAGTTTGGGACAAAAACTCTAATCACCTTTTAAATATATCTCACTCAAGCCTTCAGTAAACTACTGTATTTTTTTAAAGGATTTATTTATTTATTTATTTATTTATTTATTTAATGTATGTGAGTACACTGTAGCTGTTTTCAGACACACCAGAAGAGGGCGTTATATCTCATTACGGATGGTTGTGAGCCACCATGTGGTTGCTGGGATTTGAACTCAGGACCTCAGGAAGAGCATTCAGTGCTCTTAGCCGCTGAGCCATCTCTCCAGCCAAAACTACTGTATTTTTAACGTTAAATGTTTTGAACATGGACTTTCAGTAACTTAAACAATAGTGGGAATACTGTTGCTTGTTCATTTTTTTCTTTCATCGTTACTAAGTGACAGTATTATGTACATAAACCCATTTTATTAAACAGAACTCACACATCCTAGTGTGGCCTCAAATCTGCTATGTAGGGATAATCTCTTGTGCACTCTGTTCATTCATTTTTAAGGCAGGGTCTTATGTAGCCCATTTGCTATTTCACCAAGGATAACCATGAGTTCCTGATCTTCCTGCTTCTACTTGTCAATTATTGGTAGGCATGTGCTATCAAGTTATCAAGTGGGGTTTTTTGTTGTTGTTATTTTATTTTGTTCTTTTTTTTTTTTTTTTTTTTTGGTTTTTTGAGACAGGGTTTCTCTGTGTAGTCCTGGCTGTCCTGGAACTCACTCTGTAGACCAGGCTGGCCTCGAACTCAGAAATCTGCCTGCCTCTGCCTCCCAAGTGCTGGGATTACAGGCGTGTGCCACCACGCCCGGCTTATTTTGTTCATTTTTTGAGACATGGTTTCTGCTTCCTAAGACAAGGTCTCACTCTGTAGTCCAGGTTGGTCTGAAACTGATTACTGGACCAGGTAGGCCTTGAACTCCTAGAAATCCTGCCACCATCTCCCATATAGTTGGATCACAAGTGTGAGACACTAAACGTGCCTATTGGCTGTTTCGGGACAGATAGACACCCAGATGTGTGCACACAAGGGTGTAAACACTCATACATACACACACAGGCACACATTCACAAGCACACATATACACACCATGTCGGACATTGAACCCAGAATCTCAGGTACAATAGGCAAAAGGACTTTACCATGGAGCTATGTCCCTCAGCCACCTGTAGCAGAGTAAATCATCTTTTATTCAATCTGATGAATTGTTTTGTTTCTTGCCACCAAAGAAAAGAGAGAGCTTAGGAGAAATGGGAGGGGCAATGCCCAGAATGGCATTTGTGTGTGTATGTGCATGTGCACATGCGTGTGTGCGTGTGCGTGTGTGCGTGCGTGTGCGTGTGTGTGTGTGTGTGTGTGTGTGTGTGTGTGTGTTGAAGGGAAATCACCCTTTCTCCCAGGATGGAGAATGAAAGGGAAGACCGCCGAATGTGGTTTTCGGTTTGCTGTGGTGGGCTGAAGGTACACTAGCTATCGTTCACGCCTGTTTTATTCAAAGGATAATCTGTTGACCAGCAGCAGTAGTATCACCTGGGAGCTTTGTAGGACCAAAGGCTCTCAAGCCCTACTGACTTGGAACTAGGTTATAAGGCCCCAACGTGATTTGTATGGGCATTAGTATTTGGAGATGCACTACCTTAATCTAATTTGAGCTGGCTTGGGGCCTGTGGCCATTTTTTTTCCAACTATAGGGCAGGATTCCACAGCTGACAGTCCCAACAAATCATATCCAATGGGAAGATATTATCATTTGTATATAACAAATAAGGTCTGGGTGTAGATCAATGGTAGAGCACAAGGCCCAGGTCTCCATCTTCAGCACCAGGGAATAAAACGATCTTCCAACAGAGATCGGGGTTTGCACATGCAATCCCAGAACTCAAGGGGATAGAGGTAGGAGGACCTCTGGTTCTGGGTCAGCCTGTGGTGGATAGTAGAATCCTGTCTAATAAAAACTAAATTTTCTGAGGAACTGCCAGACAGATTTCCAGAGTGGTTGTACCCGCTTGCAGTCCCACCAGCAGTGGAGGACTGTTCCTCTTTCTTTCTTTCTTTCTTTCTTTCTTTTTTTTTTTTTTGGTTTTTTTGAGACAGGGTTTTTCTGTATAATCCTGGCTGTCCTGGTACTCACTCTGTAGACCAGGATGGCCTCGAACTCAGAAATCCGCCTGCCTTTGCCTCCCAAGTGCTGGGATTACAGGCATGCACCACCACGCCCAGCTGTGTTCCTCTTTCTCTACATCCTCGCCAACACCTGATGCCTTCTGAGTTTTTAATCTTAGCCATTCTGACTGGTGTGAGGTGAAATCTCAGGGTTGTTTTGATTTGCATTTCTCTAATGACTAATGATGTTGAACATTTTTTAAGGTGTTTCTCAGCCATCCAAATTTCTTCAGGGGAAAAGTCTTTGTTACTTCCAGAGGACCCAGCCATACCACTCCTGGGAATATACCCAGAAGATTCCCCAGCATGCAATAAGGATATATGCTCCACTATGTTCATAGCAGCCTTATATATAATAGCCAGAAGCTGGAAAGAACCCAGATGTCCCTCAACGGAGGAATGGATACAAAACATGTGGTATATATACACAATGGAGTACTATTCAGCAATTAGAAACAATGAATTCATGAAATTCTTAGAGAAATGGATGGAGCTGGAGAACGTCATACTAAGTGAGGTGACCCAGTCTCAAAAGAATACCCATGGTATGCAGTCACTGATAAGTGGATATTAGCCTAGACTCTTGGGACACCAAAGACACAATCCATATACCAAATGATGTCTGACAAGAAGAAAGGAGTGGACACAGGTGCTGGAAAGGATCAAAGCATCAGTGTAGGGGAATACCAGAACAGGGAAGAGGGAAGGGGTGGAAGAGGGAATAGGGGGAGGGAAAAGGGCATGTGGGACCTTTGGGGGGTGGGGAACCAGAAAAAGGGAAATGAATTGTAAATATAGAATATATCCAATAAAAATAAATAAATAAACCTAAATTACCCCAACATGATTATATTATGAAAAGAATAGTTACTGAATGCTGAGTGACCAAGTACCACATAAATGTCCAATAGAGCCTGGGTCTTCTTTGGGGGAAATGAGGGTTTGGAAGATTTATTTATTTATTTTTTTGAACGAAGAATTAAAAACGGCCACAATAACAGAAATCTGTTATGCATCCAGTATGGACTCTCCTTGGAGGGAACCAAATTTTTTTCCCCAAGAAGAAGAATTTCAGCATTTGAAAGAGAATGTCCCTCAACTCTGGGAGCACATCATGGGGAAAGGGGAGAATGGGAGTTTATGATGGACAAACCCCGCCTCAGTCTGAACCCAGGACTGCAGAGCAAGGCAGGCACATTTAAGTGTATAGTGGGAAAGGTGGCCAGATAGGCCAGCGGCGGCAGATGGAAGCTGACTAGTGGTCAATAGCGACACACTGTGGCAATGACATAGACTGACAGTCGTGGCAGTAGAACATCCTTCAGTCCCCACCCCTTTGTATCTGAGCAGCCTCCTTTGCTGTGTGTATAAATTGCTGGACAAGCTAGAGGAAGCAAAAGTCCAAGAGCGTGGTAATGGACAACTTGTTGGTGAACAAAAGTCCAAAGCCGCCGTGGTTTTCGTTTAATTGGAGAAATACAAAACCATGAATACTTCATCTTCAAAAGTCGAAGAACCGTTTGTTCATATACGCACATATGCATGCTATTGTTAGCTGTCTTTTCCCTAACTGGAATAAACAGAGAGCACAGGGACTCAGCTCGTGTTATTTCTGCCTGCCGTCCCCGAACGTAGTGCATGGCAGATGTTCAATAAATGCTTTGATTTTGCTTGCTGTTAATTTAATTGTATGTGTATGGATGCATGTTTTGCCTGCATGAAGCCCAGATTGGCCCGGAACTGGTGGCAGTCTTCCTGCTGAGATTATTGGCACGAGCCACCACCAATTCAAACAAATGTGTGTGAAATCAATGTGATAGAGACTTCAATATTCAAAAGATGTAAGCTTGCCAATTAAACAAATCCAAAAGTAGCCTTCTTTACTGCAGTAGCAGTCCTTTTCCACTGGGGGGCTTCCCTGAGCTGCCACCAACAGTGGCCAGGGCTGTCTCCCAGCTTTTGCCCTTTTTCAATGAACCTCTCCCCCATCCAATACTGTTTTCTATTTTTCAGGTAATACCGTTTTCCTCAACCCTTCACTCTATGTATTGCCACCATCGCCATTCCTAAAAATTCCTTATCCGATCCAGTGATCCTTAAATCTTTCTGCAAAGGGAAGTCCCTCCCAAAGTGACCTCTATTTTCCTCTTAATTCCTTCTAAAACTTTATTATACTATGCGAGAGTCTACTCAAGGTTTTCTCTTCATTTTAGAAACCCAAATAGGTCAGGGTAGCCTCGAATTCTCCATGTAGACCAGGCTGGCCTCAAACCCTTGCTGCTCTTACATCTGATTCCCCAGTGCTGGGGTTACAGGGGTGCGCCACCACCATACCTGGCAAGAATTTATTGTTTGCACAGAGTACTGGCTGGATTCCCCCATACCCAGAGGTATAACATTTAAAAATGTGATCAACCACATATCCAAAAATACTTCCGTTGGGGGAGAGATGAGAAAAGGGAGCATGTGGAGGCATAGAGGAATGGCAGGATATGTTCAAAGGAGACTTTGTCTCCAAAAAACAAAACAAAAAACAAACAAACAAACAACAAAAAAAACAAAAACAAAAAACAAAAAAAGTCAGAACCAAACAAAAGAAAAGAAAAATCACCCGTTGCAGATACATACAATGTAGTAAGAGCCTGAGTAGCTACATCTGTACTAACCACACAAGTTTCCCCAAGAGAATACAACTTTAGTCGAATGTGGGAAGCAGGTATGCTAACCAGATGTTCACCTCTCCCTCCGCTCCTCCAAATTCAATCCCTCAGTCTCATCCCCAGATCTGCAACAGAACGCCCACTGCAACCTACACCCCTCACATCTCCATTAGCTTACATAGATTTTCCCCTGTAAACCTCCCCCAACTCATGGCTTTGTCCTAGCCTTCAACTCCAGTAGGTACTTCCTGGGGACCCGCGGGCCCCTCTGATTTGGGAAGCACGTTGGCTAACTGCAGTTCTGTACCTCTCCCTCCACTCCCCCGAGACACATCCCCAGGCTCCTCTCCAGCTCTGTGGCAGACCTTCATTTGCTGTGGCCCTCATTTTCTGCCCCCATTCCTAGGGGACTAAGCAGACCCTGGTGGAGCTGTCCTTCCTATTGTAGACACTCCCAGGCCCCTCCCTAGCTCATCCCCATCCCTAATTCTCAGGGGCCAATATCCAGAAACACATTTTGTCTGGAACCACTAGTGGTCATACCCATCAGGACCCTAGAAGAATTTCCTACCAAGCAACACACAGCCGCCACACACTCTCCTAAGAGCCATAGAGAAAACAGAAACCAAGGAACAAAATACCCACCTCACGAGGACAGGACCAGATATCAATCAGCACCTAGAATTACAATCTTCCCAATCCCAGATGCCTAGATGCCAGTGTAAAAACACAATCAATGATAGCCATGATGGTGTGTCTTTACTAGAATACAGAAACACAAACCACAGCAGGCCCTGAAGGTTCCAACGTAACTGAAGCACAAGAAAAAAGACCCTAAAACAGCCTTTAAAAATATTACAGGGATACTTTTTTTGTTTTTTTCAAGACAGGGTTTCTCTGTGTAGCCCTGGCTGTCCTGGAACTCAATCTGTAGACACGGCTGACCTCCCAAGTGCTAGGATTAAAGGCATGTACCACCACCCAGAGATCCTTAAAGAAGAAATGAGTAAATCCCTTAAAGACGTCTATGAAAACACAAACAGAAAGCCGGGTGTGGTGGCACACGCCTGTAATCCCAGCACTTGGGAGGCAGAGGCAGGCGGATTTCTGAGTTTGAGGCCAGCCTTGTCTACAGAGTGAGTTCCAGGACAGCCAGGGCTATACAGAGAAACCCTGTCTCGAAAAACCAAACACACACACACACACACACACACACACACACACACAGAAAGAAATGAATAAAAACCTAAAAAAAGATGTAAAAATGGAAATAGAATTAATAAAGAAAACAAACTGAAAGAAATTGGATATGAAAACTTTGGGAAGTGAAACAGGAACCACAGAGGCAGGATTCACCAGCAAAATAAAAAATCTAAAGAAGGAGATGCCTATCAACATATAAGAAGCATATCGAACGCCAAATAGACTGGGCCAGAAAAAAAAGTCCCCTTGGTACATAATAATCAAAACACCAAATGTACAGAACAAAGAAATAATATTGAAAGTTGCAAGGGAAATAGACTAAGTAACAAATAAAGGCAGACCTATAGAATTACACCCAACTTCTCAATAAAGACTCTAAAAGCTGGAAGGGCCTGGACAGATGTGCTGTAGACTCTGAGAGACAAAGATGCCAGGCTAGACAGTACCAAGCAAAACTCTCATTCAATATAGGTGGTCCCAAGAATCAAGATGGATTAGCCATTATAATATAAAATAAAATGACTTTCAACCAAAATTATCAAAAAAGATAAGGAAGGACACTTCATATTGGTCAAAGGAAAAATTTACCAAGATGAACTCTCAATTCTGAACATCTATGCTCCAAATGCAAGGGCACCCACATTCATAAAAGAAACTTTACTAAAGCTCAAAGCACACATCACACCCCACACAATAATAGTGGGAGACTTCAACACCCCACTCTCAACAATGGACAGATCATGGAAACAGAAACTAAACAGAGACACAGTGAAATGAACAGAAGTTATGAACCAAATGGATCTAACAGATATTTATAGAACATTCCATCCTAAAACAAAAGAATGTACCTTCTCAGCACCTCATGGTACCTTCTTCAAAATTGATAATATAATCAGTCTCAAAACAGGCCTTGACAGATACAAGAAGATTGAAATAATCCATGCACCCTATCAGATCACCATGGAGTAAGGCTGGTCTTAAATACCAACAAAAACAACGGAAAGCCCACAGACACACGGAAGCTGATCAATGCTCTACTCAATGATAACTTGGTCAAGGAAGAAGTAAAGAAAGAAATTAAAGACTTTTTAGAATTTAATGAGAATGAGGACACATCATATCAAAACTTATGGGACACAATGAAAGCAGTGGTGAGAGGAAAACTCATAGCTCTAAGGGCCTCCAAAAAGAAACCGGAGAGAGCATACACTAACAGCTTAACAGTACACCGGAAAGCTCTGGAACAGAAAGAATACACCCAAGAGGAGTAGAAGGCAGGAAATAATCAAACTCAGGGCTGAAATCAACCAAGTAGAAACAAAAAGAATTATACAAAGAACCAACAAAACCAGAAGCTGCTTCTTTGAGAAAATCAACAAGATAGATAAATCCTTAGCCAGACTAACCAAAGGGCACAGAGACAGTATCCAAATTAACAAAATCAGAAATGAAAAGGGAGATATAACAACAGAAATGGAAGAAATTCAAAAAATCATCAGATCTTACTACAAAAGCCTATACTCAACAAAAAAACTGGAAAATCTAGATGAATTGGACGGTTTTCTAGACAGTTACCACATACCAAAGTTACATCAAGAGCAAGTAAACTGTCTGAATAGGCCCATATCCCATAAGGAAATACAAGTCATTAAAAACCTCCTAACCAAAAAAAGTCCAGGGTCAGACTTAGTGTAGAATTCTACAAGACCTTCAAAGAAGACCTAATACCAATACCCCTCAAACTATTCCATAAAATAGAAACAGAAGGAACACTACCCAATTCCTTCCATGAAGCCACAATTACTCTGAGACCTAAATCACACAAGGACTCAACCAAAAAGGAGAACATCAAACCAACCCCCCTGTGAATATCAGTGCAAAAATACTCAATAAAATTCTTGCAAACCTAATCCAAGAACACATCAAAACCATCATTCACCATGATCAAGTACGCTTTATCCCAGGGATGCAAGGTTGGTTCAATATATGGAAATCCATTAATGTAATCCACTATATAAGCAAACTCAAAGAAAAAAAATCACATGATTATCCCTTAGATGCAGAAAAATCATTTGACAAAATACAACACCCCTTCATGTTAACAGTATTGGAGAGATCAAGAATTCAAGGCCCATACCTAAACATAATAAAAGCAATTTACTGCAAACCAACAGCCAATATTAAATTAAGTGGAGAGATACTTGAAGCAATCCCATTAAAATTGGGGGACAAGGTTGCCCACTCTCCCCATATCTATTCAATATAGTACTCGAAGTGCTAGCTGGAACAAAAAGAGATCAAAGGGATACAAATTGGCAAAGAAGAAATAAAGGTATCACTATTTGTAGATGATATGATAGTATACATAAGGGTTCCCAAAAATTCCACCAGAGAAATTCTCCAGCTGTTAAACAACTTCAGCAAGGTGGCCGGATAGAAAATTAACTCAAACAAATCAGTAGCCTTCCTTTATACAAATGATGAACAGTCTGAGAAAGAAATTAGGGAAATGGCATCCTTCACAATAGCCATAAATAATATAAAATACCTTGGAGTAATTCTTTTTTTTTCTTTTTTTTCTTGGATATATTCTATATTTACAATTCATTTCCCTTTTTCTGGTTCCCCACCCCCAAGGGTCCCACATGCCCTTTTCCCTCCCCCTGCTCCCTCATCCACCCCCTCCCACCTCACTGTTCTTGTACTCCCCCACAATGATGCTTTGGTCCATTCTAGCTCCAGTGTCCACTCCTTTCTTCTTGTCAGACCTCACTTGGTATGTGATTTATGTCTTTGGTGTCCTTGGAGTAATTCTAACCAAACAAGTGAAAGACCTGTATGGCAAGAACTTCAAGTCTCTCAAGAAAAAAACAAAAACAAAAACAAAAACAAAAAACTGAAGATCTCAGAAAATGGAGAGACCTCCCATGCTCATGGATTGGCAGAATTAACACAGGGGGAAAATGGCCATCCTATCAAAGGCAATCTACATATTCAATGCAATCCCCATCAAAATCACAACACAATTCTTCAAAGACATGGCAAGAGCAATTCTCAAATTAATCTGGAAAGGCAAAAAAAAAAAAAAAAACCAGAAAAAAACCCAATTCTTTTTCTCTTTTCTTTTTTAAAAAAAATTTAAAATTTACATTTCAAATATTTTCCCCTTTCCTGGTTTCACCTCCTAAAACACCCTATGCCATCCCCCCTCCTCCTGCTCACCAACCCACCCACTTCCGCTTCCCTGTCCTGGCATTCCCCTATACTGGAGCACCGAGCCTTCTCAAGACCAAGGGCCTCTCCTCCCTTTGATGTCCAACAAGTCCATCCTCTGCTATGTATGTGGCTGGAGTCATGGGGCCCTCAATGTGTACTCTTTGGTTGTTAAAGGCTGGGGGAATCACTGTCCCTGACCTCAAGCTATACTATAGAACAATCATGATAAAAACTTCACGATATTGGTACAGAGACAGACACATTGATCAATAGAATAGAATTGAATAACCATAAATAAAACCAGACACTTACACACACTTGATCTTTGATGAAGAAGCCAAAAATATACAATGGAAAAAAAAGAAAGCATCTTCAATAAATGGTGCTGGTCTAACTGGCTGTCTGTATGTAGAAAAATGAAAATAGACCCATATTTGTCACCTTGCACAAAACTCAAGTTGAAATGGATCAAGGACCTTAACAAAAAACCAGATACACTGAATCTAATAGGAAAGAAAGTGGGAAAGAGCCTTGAACTCATTGGCACAGGGAAAACTTCCTAAGCAGAACTCCAATGGCTCATGCTCTAAGATCAAAAATTGATAAATGGGACCTCATGAAAGTGGAAAACTTCTTCTTCTTCTTCTTCTTCTTCTTCTTCTTCTTCTTCTTCTTCTTCTTCTTCTTCATTTTTTTTTCCGAGACAAGGTTTCTCTGTATAGCCCTGGCTGTCCTGGAACTCACTCTGTAGACCAGGCTGGCCTCGAACTCAGAAATCCGCCTGCCTCTGCCTCCCAAGTGCTGGGATTACAGGCGTGCGCTGCCACCACCCGGCTGGAAAGCTTCTTTCTATAAAGCAAAGAACATAGTCAATAAGACAAATAGGCAACCTACAGATTGAGAAAAATTCTTCACTAACCCCACATCCGATAGAGGGCTAATATCCAAAATATATAAAGAACTCAAGAAGCTAACCACCACGAAACTAAGAACCCAATAAACAAATGGGGTATAGAACTAAACCAAGAATTCACAATAGAGGAATCTTGAATGGCTGAGAAGCACCTAAAGAAATGTTCAACATCCTTAGTCATCAGGGAAATGCAAATCAAAACGACTCTGAGCTTCTACCTCACACCAATCAGAATGACTAAGATCAAAACCTCAGGTGACAACACATGTTGGCAAGGATGTGGAGAAAAAGGAATATTCCTCCATTGCTGGTGGGATTGCAAACTGGAACAACCACTCTGAAAATCAATCTGGTGGTTCCTCAGAAAATTGGAAATAGATCTACCTGAAGACCCAGCTATACCACTCCTGGGCATATACCCAAAAGATGCCCCACCATGCCACAGGGACACGTGTTCCACTATGTTCCACTATACCTTGTTTGTGATAGCCAGAAGCTGGAAACAACCCAGATGTCCCACAACAGAAGAATGGATACAGAAAATGTGGTTCCTTTACACAATGGAGTACTACTCAGCTATTAAGAACAAGGACATCCGGAGTTTTGCAGACAAATAGATGGAACTAGAAAATATCATCCTGAGTGATAACCAAAAGGACATGGTATGCACTCACTAATAAGTGGATAGTAACCACAAAAAAATGCAAAATACACAAGATACAATGCACAGAACTTAAAAAGCTTAATAAGCTGAAGGTCCCAAGTAAGGATGTCTCTGTCCCACTTGGGAGGGAGAAGAAAGCAACCACAAGGGGGAGGGGGAGAGGGAGGGACATGGAAGGGAAAATGGATGGGTGAGGCGAAGAGGGGAACATGATAAGGTATCAGATGGGGAAACAGGACTGAAGCCCTGAGGGCCAGCAGAAAGAATGGAAATAGGTAACCTCAGGAGATAGGAGTTAGGGGGACCCTCTAGAATGTACCAGAGACCTGGGAGGTGAGACATTCTCAGGACTCAAAGGGAAGGACCTTAGATGAAATGCCCAACAGTGGGGAGAGGGAACTTATAGAGCCCACCTCCAGCAGAAAAACAGGGAATCAAGTGAGGGAGGGGGTTGCTTTCCCACAGTCACAACTCTGACCCATAAGTGTTCCTGTCTGAAAGAACTAAAGGGATGGAAATGGAGAGGAGCCTGAGGAAACAAAGGTTCAACAACAGGCCCAAAGTGGGATCCAGCTCAAGGGGAGGTCCCAAGGCCTGACACTATTACTGAGGCTATGGAGCCCTCACAAAAAGGGACCTAGCATGACCACACTCCAGAAGACCCAACAAGCAGCTGAAAGAGTCAGACGCAGATATTTACACCCAACCAGAGATCAGAAACTGCTGACCTCTGTAGTTGAATTAGGGGGAGGCTGAAAGAAGCTGAGGAGAAGGGCAACCCTGTAGGAGGACCAGCAGTCTCAATTAATCAGGACCCCTGAGATCTCTCAGATACTGGACCACCAACCAGGGAGCATATACCAGCTGATGTGAGGCCCCCAACACATATACAGCAGAGGACTGCCAGGTCTGTGTTCATTCAGAGACGATGTACCTCACAGAACTTTCTCCAAAATTGGCCATATACTTATACACAAAAGCAAGCATGATCAGATAAAAGAAAATTGAAGTAACTCCCTGCATCCTATCTGAGCACCATGTATTAAAGCTGAATATCAACAACAGCAGGCTTACAAAGTCATGGACGCTTGACAACTTTCCACTGGATGAGAAGAATGGGATCAAGAAAGAAATTAAGAAAAAAATTAAGGACTTTCTAGAATTGAATGAAAACGAATAGGCAATATACACAATTTTATGGGGGGAGACAATAAAAGCAGGTCTAAGAGGCAAGTTCATAGTACTAAGTGCCTACATCTAATAATTGGAGAATTCTCATACTAGCAACTTAACAGCACACCTGAAAGCTCTAGAACAAAAAGACAAAAATTACACCCATAAGGAGTAGATGGCAAGAAATACTCAAACTCACGACTGAAAACCAACAAAATATAAGCAAATAAACAAATTACAAAGATTTAATAAAACAAAGAGTTGGTTCTTTGAGAGAATCAATAAGACTTGTTGTGGATAGCCCTGGGCTTGTATTTTGATGCTAATTCCACTCCTGGGAGGGCTATGCCTATGTTTCCACAGGAAAAGAAAAGCTGTGGGTTCCTTCCAAGTTGATAAAAATCAGACATGACAAAGGGAGACCTCCTAAAGACCTCAGTGACAGAGAAGAAAAGGAAAAGTACCACAATCAACAAAATAGGTGATGTATTTGTGGTGATGTTTATGTCTCTGTATATGGAGACAGCTCTGGAACTGGCTAAGACTAAAATGTCTATACACAGCCAATAACACTTATTGGGTACAGATTTCTAATGACTTGTTATTACATACCATCCTTTACGAGGACATGTATATAAAGTTACATTGTAGTTTGACTAGGTGATCAAGCTAACCTGAGGAAAGGAAGTCTTTTTTATTGATCTTCATTGACCAATCCGTGCACCCTGCATGTTCCATGGGAATGTCTTTACAGAACTACATGTTGCTTTTAAGTTTTGTATACTACAGGATGAATGAAGAGAAAGACAGCCCTGAAAAGATTCACACTCCAGGATGCTGAGATCCGGGACCTTCCATTCCAGCTTCGCACTTGACTCTACTTCAACTACATCAAAGCTGATTCTTTTAAAGACTTGCTTCCAGAACTTTACTTGTCTCTCCAGCCTTTCAGAATGTCATGGTCAAGATGTCAGCTGAGCAATGAACTTTCTCAGCACATAGTAACTGGAAGGCAAATAATGCCAGCTAGCTCTCCTTTCACAAGCCAATTTTTCTATTTCCCTTCGGGCCCCCAGATGGGAATTCTTCACCCCAATTCAGCTGGAAGCAGACAGAAGACAATCATCATCCCAGTTCCTTATGTTGGGGTGGATGGTTATGGTTATTTTAGGAATCAGATATGTTGTCATTTTAGAGATACTTTACAAATGTAGCTTTGGACAGGGAGGGAACTAAAGAACTTAAACTCAGGGATTTCTACCTTTCCTTTCCTCTTCTCTATCCTTCTTTCTTAGGTAAAGGGGAAGGGGGTGGAAAAGAAAAGGGGGAATATAGTAACATCCTAGAAATTACAGAAATAGACAAATAGGGATAGGTTAGCTAATGTACTTTTAAGCAAAACATTACATAGCCAGATCTTACATTGGTAGAAGTCTTTATAATTGATATGAAGTTGAAGTTATTTATAATTTCTTATATTGGTTCAGAATTTATTTGATGTAAATTTAAGGTTTTTCATTGGTATAAATTTATTATTGATATAAAACTGGGATTAATATTGTTACTCCCATATAGGCATTGTGCCTATGTAACACATTTAAGAATACAAGGCTTAGACCCAGTCCTTCTATAACTGCTATTATAAACTGTTTTTAGATTATTAAGTAATACAAGTTAAGGGCCAGATAGCAAAATCGTGGTTGTGAGTTAATTAAAAGGGTGTTCCTGAGCTATTTCGATTAGAATGGCTGAAGAGTAGTCAAGGCTTAACAGTTCAGAGATGCTTTAGGTAGATGGTTTTCAAAGGCATCAGAAGTCCACAGAATATGACATTTATTGACATTTCTTTATTAAAGATCATTTGACAGGAGACCTGTCTGCTCCTGACAGCACCACTTTCTTGAATTCAAAGAAGAAATTGAGTATCAATGGAGTTGCTTCAGTTGTGGCGAGACAGTCACCAGTCAGGAATTGCCTCATTTCATCTACAGACAAATACTATTCAAAAAAAGGGACACACTATGCGGAATAACTGACTGATAATCTCTGCCAAGACAGAGTACTTAGCCCTTCAAAATTCTGCATTACCAAGGTCTGTCAGATGATCCTGGGCCAGAAGGCTGAAGACTGATGCTCCAACACTTTGAAGTATAGGACCTGTCCAGGTGATCAGCAGTCTCTACAAATTGGCTAAGTTTTAGAAGCTATATTTTGTGATTCTCATACTTTCAGGTAATATTAGTCATTCTTGGATTTCTGATGGGGTAGAAGACAGTAGTCTTATACCCAGTCCAACCTGTTTAGCATTTAGAAAGATGATACAGATTTGAGAGGATGGTTTTCAGATGGCTTACAATCTAAAGCCAGGACATGAGTCAGGTGTAGAATTATAAGTCTTTTAAGTTCAAGTAAATGACAGAAGTACTATTTAATTGATAAAAATGGATGGACTGGGTGTTAGGTCTATCTTGTACGTTATAAATTACAAAATGGTAATACTTGTGCTCAATTGATGTCTGAGATAAAAGAGTCTTTTAATTGGACAGAAAGGGGGAAGTGTTGTGGATAGCCCCGGGGTTGTATTTTGATGCTAATTCCACTCCTGGGAGGGGTTGCAGATGAGATGTTAATCATGTATACAGGTGCCTTGTGAACCTTTTCCCCACCTTAATTTTTCAAATAAAGGCTAGAGCCAATGACTGGGCAGAAGGAAGGAAGAGGAGCTGAGAGTTTGGGGGAGGAGAAAAGGATCAACAGGAAGTGGGAGGAGTGACATAGGACTGCCAGAGAAAAGGGAGAGAAGCTCATGACCTGGAGAAACCACAAGTTATATGAGATAACATAGATAGGAATAGAATAGTGTAGTGGGAGATCCGCCCAATCTAGGCTTATAGCTTGAATTGATATTGATTGAGTTGAGATTTCTTTTGCTGGGTAATTGGGTTGGAAAATTACAGCAACAAAGATTGGCAAATCCTTATCCACATGAACTAAAAGGCAGAGAGAATATCCAATTAACAAAATCAGAAACAAAAAAAGGAGGAGATAAAAATCCATAGAATCATAAGAACATACATTTTTATTGGATATTTTATTTTATTTTTCATTTTAAATGTTATCCCCTCTCCCCATTCTCTTCTGCAAACCCTCTATCCAATCTCCCTGCTCCTATGAGGGTGCTCCCCCATCCTCCCACCCACTCCCGCCTCCCTGCCCTAGCATTCCTCTGGGGAATTGAGTCTTCACAGGACCAAGGGCTTCTCCTCCCATTGATGTCCAACAAGGCCATCCTCTGCTACATATGTAGCTGGAGTCATGGGTCCCTCCATGTGTACACTTTGGTTGGTGGTTTAGTCCCTGGGAGCTCTGGGGGGGGGGTCTGGCTTGTTCATATTGTTGTTCTTCCTACAGGGTTGCAAACCCTTTCAGCTCCTTCAGTCCTTCCCCCTAACTCCTCCATTGGGGTCCCCATGCTCAGTCAGATGGTTGGCTGTGAGCATCCACCTCTGTATTTGTCAGGCTCTGGCAGTACAGGCTGAGGTCAAGGATGGTGATTCCCCTAGAAGTTCTTTTATTTTTGAGAATAGTTTTTGTTATGCTAGGATTTTGGTTATTACAAACGAATTAGCAAATTCCTCTTTCTAACTCTATGAAGAATTGAGTTGGAATTTTGATGGGGATTGCATTAAATCTGTAGATTGCTTTCAGCACGTTGTCCATTTTTGCTATATTAATCCATGAGCAATAGAGATCTTTCCATCTTCTGAAATCTTCGATTTCTTTTTTCAGAGACTTGAAGTTCTTGTCATACAGATCTTTCACTTGTTTGGTTAGAGTTACACCAAGATATTTTGTGTTGTTTGTAACTTTTGTGAAGGGTGTCATTTCCCTAATTTCTTTCTCAGCCTGTTTTTCCTTTGAGTATAGGAAGGCTACTGATTTAAGTTAATTTTATATACAGCCACTTTGCTGAAGTTGTTTATCAGGTTTAGGAGTTCTCTGGTGGAATTTTTGGGGTCACTTAAGTATACTATCACATCATCTGCAAATAGTGATATTTTGACTTCTTCGTTTCCAATTGTTTAAGATTTATTTATTTATTACTCTCTTCACACACACATGAAGAGAGTATCAGATCCCATTGCAGATGGTGGTGAGCCACCATGTGGTTGCCACACAAAACCAGCCAGTACAATACCATAGAAAACATTGACACATCAGTCAAAGAAAATGCAAAATGTAAAAAGCTCCTAACCCAAAATATCCAGGAAATCCAGGACACAATGAGAAGACCAAACCTCAGGATAATAGGTATAGAAGAAAGCAAAGATTCCCAACTCAAAGGCCCAGTAAATATCTTCAACAAAATTATAGAAGAAAACTTTCCTAACCTAAAGCAAGAGATGCACTTAAACATACATGAAGTGTACAGAACCCCAATGGATCAGAAAAGAAATTCTTCTAGTCACATAATAATCAAAACATCAAATGCACAAAACAAAGAAAGAATATTAAAAGCAGTAAGGGAAAAAAATCCAAGTAACATATAAAGGCAGACCTATCAGAATCACACCAGACTTTTCAACAGAGACTCTTAACACCCAGAAGATCCTGAGCATATGTCATACAAACACTAAGAGAACACAAATGCAAGGTGAGGATACTATACCCAGAAAAACTATCAATCACTATAGATGGAGAAACCAAATATTCCATGATAAAACCAAATTTACACAATATCTTTCCACAAACCCAGCTCTACAAAGGATAATACAAGGGAAACTCCAACACAAGGAGGGAAACTACATGAAAGAAAAAGCAAGAAAGTGATCTTCTTTCAACAAACCCAAAAGATAGCCACACAAACATAATTCTATCTCTAACAACAAAAATAACAGGAAGCAACATTCATTAGTTCTTAATATCTCTTAACATCAATAGACTCGATTCCCCAATAAAAAGACATAGACTAACAGACTGGATACGTAAATAGGGACTAGCATTTTGCTGCATACAGGAAATTCACCTCAGTGTCAAAGACAGTCACTACCTCAGAGTAAAAGGCTGGAAAAAGGACTTTCAAGCAAATGGTCTCAAGAAACAAGCTAGATAATCCCAGCACTTGGGAGGCAGAGGCAGGTGGATTTCTGAGTTTGAGGCCAGCCTGGTCTACAGAGTGAGTTCCAGGACAGCCAGGGCTACACAGAGAAACCCTGTCTCAAAAAAAAAAAAAAAAAAAAAAAAAAAAAAAAGAAAGAAAAGAAAAGAAAAAAAAGAAAAAGAAAAAGAAAAAAAAAGAAACAAGCTAGAGTAGCCATTCTAATATTGAATAAAATGAACTTTTAGCCAAAAGTTCAAACAACAGCAACAACAACAACAACAACAACAACAAAACAACAACAGCAAAAAAAAAAAAAAAAACAAGGAAGGGCACTTCATAGTCATCAAAGGGAAAATCTACCAAGATGAACTCTCAATTCTGAACATCTATGCTCCAAATGCAAGGGCACTCACATTCATAAAAGAAACTTTACTAAATTTCAAAGCACACATTGACCCCACACAATAATAGTGGGAGACTTCAACACCCCACTCTCAGCAATCGACAGATCATGGAAGCACAAACTAAACAGAGACACAGTGAAACTAATAGAAATTATGAACCAAGTGGATTTAACAGATATTTATAGAACATTTCATCCTAAAACAAAAGATTATACCTTCTTCTTAGAACTTCATGGTAACTTCTCCAAAACTGGCCATATAATTGGTCACAAAACAGGCCTCAACAGATACAGGAAGATTGAGATAATCCCATGGCTCCTATCAGATCACCACAGATTAAGTCTGGTCTTCAATAACAAAAACAACAGAAAAGCCCACATACACATGGAAGCTGAAAAACTCACTACTCAATGATAACTTTGTTAGGGAAGAAATAATGAAAGAAATTAAAGGCTTTTTAGAATTTAATGAAAATGAAGGTACAGCACACCCAAACTTATGGGACACAATGAAAGTAATCCTAAAAGGAAAACTCATAGCTCTGAGTGACTCCAAAAGAAACTGGAGAGAGCATATACTAGCAGCTAAACAGCACATCTGAAAGCTCTAGAACAAAAAGAAGCAAATACACCCAAGAGGAGTAGACAGCAGGAAATAATCAAACTCAGGGCTGAAATCAACCAAGTAGAGACAAAAAGAACTATACAAAGAATCATCATCATCATCATCATCATCATCATCATCAACAACAACAACAACAACAACAAAAAATCCAGGAGCTGGTTCTTTGAGAAAATCAACAAGATAGATAAACCCTTAGCTAGGCTAACCAGAGGGCACAGAGACAGTATTCAAATTAACAAAATCAAAAATAAAAGGGAGTTGTAACAACAGAAACTAAGGAATCTTAAAAAATTGTCAGATCCTACTACAAAAGTCTATACTCATTAAAACTGTAAATTATGGATGGAATGGACAATTTTCTAGACAAATACAAGGTACCAAAGTTAAATCAGGATCGGATAAACCATCTAAGCAGTCCCATATACCCTAAAGAAATAGGAACAGTTGGGTTTAGTGCAGAATTCTATCAGATCTTCAAAGAAGAGCTAATACCAATACTCTTCAAACTATTTGTACTGGCTGGTTTTGTGTGTCAACTTGACACAGGCTGGAGTTATCACAGAGAATGGAGCTTCAGTTGGGGAAGTGACTAAGACAGGTATGTTCTGCACCTGAGATCGTCTCTTCTATCTCTTGTAGTCTGTTGTTGATGCTTGCATCTATGGCTCCTGATCTCTTTTCTAGGGTTTTTTTTTTCTCCAGAGTTATCTCCCTTTGTGATTTGTTAACCCTTTCTATTTCCATTTTTAGATCCTGGATGGTTTTGTTCAATTCCTTCTCTGTTTGGTTGTCTTTTCCTGTATTTCTTTAAGGGATTTGTGTGTTTCCTCTTTAAGGTCTTCTACCTGTTTACCCGTGTTCTCATGTATTTCTTTAAGGGGGTTATTTATGTCCTTCTTAAAGTCCTCTATCATCACCATGAGATGTGATTTTAAATCAGAATCTTGCTTTTCCAGTGTGCTGGGGTATCCAGGGCTTGCTGTGTGGGGAGAACTGGGCTCTCATGATGGTTTCTGTTGCTTAGGTTCTTCTTTTTTTTTTCAAGACAGAGTTTCTCTGTGTAGTTCTGGCTGTCCTGGAACTCACTCTATAGACCAGGCTGGCCTCGAACTCAGAAATCCGCCTGCCTCTGCCTCCCAAGTGCTGGGATTACAGGCGTGTGGCACCACCGCCCAGTGTGTTGCTTAGGTTCTTATGTTTGCCTCTTGCCATCTGGTTATCTCTGGTGTTAGCTGGTCTTTCTGGGTCTGATTGGAGCTTGTCCCTCCTGTGAGCCTGTGATGTTAGGTGTGATAGCACTCCTCAGAGACAAGCTCTCTCTGGGTGGGATTTTGGTATGGAGAGCTATGGCACAGGGTTAGCCCCAGGGCACAGATGGAAACAGGAAGAATCCTGTTCCAGGTTGCTCTGGGTTTCTGTGACCTGTGGGATCCTGCCGGGTCACTCTTAGTCCAGCTATTGGAGCAATAGTGGTGGTCTCACCTGTGATCTTGGGTGTGACAGCAGTCCTGGGAGACTAGTTCTCTCCTGGTGGGATTTGGGTATAGAGAGCTGTGGCACAGCGTTAGCTCCAGGGCACAGAGAGAAACTGGAATGAAGCTGGGTGGTGGTGGCGCACGCCTGTAATCCCAGCACTCTGGGAGGCAGAGGCAGGCGGATTTCTGAGTTCGAGGCCAGCCTGGTCTATAGAGTGAGTTCCAGGACAGCCAGGGCTATTCAGAGAAACCCTGTCTCAAAAACACAAAATCCAAAAAAAGAAAGAAAGAAAGAAAGAAAGAAAGAAAGAAAGAAAGAAAGAAAGAAACTGGAATGAAGGACATACTTTAAAATACTGTACTCCAACAAATTGAAAAATCTAAAAGAAATGGATTATTTTTTCCAACCATAATACTTATCAATGTTAAATTAAATCAAGTAAGATATTTAAACAGACATATAACCCTTAATGAAACAGAAATAGTCATTAAAATTCTCCCTGCCAGACTTTCAAATTATTCTACAAAATAGAAACAGAAGGAATATTGTTCATTTTATGAGACCACAATCACCCAAACCACATAAAGATTCAACAAAGTAAGAGAATTAGTGAGAAATTTCCCTTGTGAACATAGATGCAAAAATACTGAACAAAATACTTGCAAACAAAATCCAAGATCACATAAAATAGATCATCCACCATGATCAAGTCAGCCTCTTGCCAGAAATTCAGGGATGGTTCAATATATGAAAATCAGTAAATGTAACTCACCATATAAACAAAGAAAAAACCCATATGAACATTTCATTAGATGCTGAAAAAGCCTTTGACAAAATCCAACACTACTTCATGACAAAATAGTCACTGTGGGTGTGGACTTTAAGAGCCTCATCCTAGCTGACTGGAAGTCAGTATTCTCCTAGCAGCCTTCAGATGAAGATGTAGAACTCTCAGATCCTCCTGCACCATGCCTGACTAGATACTGCTGTGTTCCTGCCTTGATAATAATGGACTAAACCTCTGAACCTGTAAGCCAGCCCCAACTAAATGTTGTCTTTTATAAGAGTTGCCTTGGTCATGGTGTCTGTTCACAGCAGTAAAACCCTAAGACAGAAGTTGGTACTAGGAACTGGGGTAGGCTTGACCATGCTTTTGTTTGGAAGAATGTGGATTTGGGGACTTTGGATTTGGAAAGATGGAATGCTTTAAGCAGGGCTTAATGGGCCATACTAGTAGGAATATGGAAGACTTTGTTGCTGTGAGTGATTTGAACTGTGTAGACCTGGCCTAAGAGGTTTCAGAGAATTTCAATATGTGGCCTAGAGATTGTTTTTGTGGTATTTTGGTGGAGAATGTGACTATTTTTAGCCATTGTCTGAAGAGTCTGCTAAGGTGAAGAGACTCAGATTAATTGCATTGACAAAGAAAGTCTCAAAAAAGCCCGGCAGAGTTTGTTCTCTGGTTAAGTCACTTGAAGAGCATTTTGAACAAGTAAGTGTAGCAAGCTTAGAAAGGAAAAATATAAAATATATGGTCCGAATATATATGGTTACCAGGAAGTGAAATGGAGCCGAATCCTGTGTTCTAGGAGATAACAGATTAAAGGGATGGAACTTTGGGGCAAGATCCTACCTAGCTACATTTAGATCCAGGCATGATGGTGAACACCTTTAATCCAGCATCCAGGAGAGAGAGAGCCATGCAGATCTCTGAGTTCAGGTCAATCTACAGAACAAGTTACAGAAAGGCCAAGGTTAGGCAGAGAGGGCGTTGGAAAACAGAAAACTGGTAATAGAATAAGGGGGGGGCATGTTCCAGCTTCCCCAAAGCAGCAGAACAGGGCAGCCTTGGCCATGTGGCTCTGGCTTTAGAGTTAAAAATAGAAGGGAATACTGGGACAATTGATGCTGGTTAGTTGGACCTAAAGTGGAGCCCTCTGAGAAGTATTTTCTGAGAGCACAAAGAATCTGTGTTCCAAAGATAGCCAAGGCTGTACCTTGCCTTGTGGTGCAGCTGTACTTCGTAGTGTGTAAGAGTCACCCAGGTGGTACTGGGTTTGAAGGCATGAAGGTATCATGGAGAGCAGCTGAGGCTTGGCACTGTGAGAGGCCATGGAAGGCCATTAGTGAAGGTGCAGCCTCAGTTGCGGTTGATGGCCCAGGACTTAATGGATCATGCAAAGAAGGTGAAGCTTGACATCATGAAGAGAGCCTATGAAAGGCTATTGGTGAAGCCTAGTTGCAGTGGAAGACACCAGCCTATTGGAGATGCCAGGACCACGGGATGATCACCAAGAACAGCAGTGGCAGTGGAGTGGATCAACCTGACCTTTGAGTGCTACAGAGGACAGAGCTGAAAAGGTGACACCATTCCTTTGGAGATACACAGAAGATCATGTATGGATCCCAGACACTGGAGCAAGAAGCTGTAACACTGAAGTTGCCTTGGAGACCCCAAGATGTTCAAGATGCCAGAGCCATGGCCTAGGATGAGGAAACCTGCTAACAGGGAGTGGAACCAGCCCAGGAGAAAGAAGTTTGTTGCAGTCAACAATGATGAAAAAGTAGTTGGAGATCTGAAGACTGCTTTGACATTAGACATGGAGATGCATAGTTTGGAGTTTGCCCAGCTGGTTTCCTGTCTTGCTTTGGGGATTACAGTTAAGTGATTGGATGAATGTCAGAAGAGACTTTGAACTTTGGACTTTTAACATTGTTAAGACTGCTATAGACTATGGGGATATTTGAAGTTGGAATAAATATATTTTGGATTACACTATGTTTAGGTATGGCCCCCATAGACTCATGTTTGGACAATTCTACCAGGGAGTGAAATGTTATGGTTTGTATATGCTCAGCCCAGGGAGTGGCACTATTAGAAGGTGTGGCCCTGTTGGAATAGGTGTGGCCCTTTTGGAGTAGGTGTGGCCCTGTTGAAGTAGGTGTGGCCCTATTAGAGTAGGTGTGTCACTGTGGGTGACCCTCACCCTAGCTGTCTGGAAGTCAGTCTTCCACTAGCAGCCTTCAGATGAAGATGTAGAACTCTCAGCTCCTCCTGTACCCATGTCTGCCTGGACACTGCCATGCTCCTGCCTTGATAATAATGGACTGAACCTCTGAACATGCCCCGATTAAATGTTGTCCTTATAAGAGTTGCCTTGGTCATAGTGCCTGTCCACAGCAGTAAAACCCTAAAACAGAAGCACAAATCAAATTGACTCTGTGATTCTATCTTACACCAAACAGAATTGCTAAAAGCAAAAGGAAAAGTGACAGCTTATGCTGGTGAGGATGTGGAGAAAGAACACTCTTCTGTAGCTGGTGTGACTGTAAACTTGTATAGTCACTAGGAAGTCAGTGTGGTGGTTCCTCAGGAAGATAGGAATTGATCTACTTCAAGCCCTAGCTATCAAATTCTTGGACTATACCAAAAAGTCACTTCATCTTACCACAAGGACACTTGCTCGACCATGTTCATTGGTGTTCTCTCTATAATAACCAGGAATTGGAAACAACCTAAATGTACTTCAACAGAAGAATAGATAAAGAAAATGTGGTACATTTACACAATGAAGTGTTACTCAGCTTTAAAAAAAAAGGCATCATGAAATTCACGGGTATGTGGGTGTAACTAAAAAAATAAATCATACTGAGTAAGGTATCTTGGACCCAGAAAGACATATATAGTGTATATTTGCTTATATGTGGGTATTAGCTATTACATAAATGATAACCATGCAATCCATAGAACAACAAGGAGTAGGTATAGATAGAGTAAGGGATTGAGAGTACAGATAGATCCTGTTAAAAATGGGGAAATAGAATAGGTAGTTATGGATGGGTGGGGGAGCAGGAATGGGGAGGATCAAGTGGGGAGGGGAGGGCAAGGGAAGAAGGGGACAAGTGAGGGAATATAGGGAGAGACAGCTAAAATTATGCATCATTTGAGGAACAGTATGGAAACATAATACAGTAGAAATCTCCTAAAATATATAGATATATGAGGGTGGTCTAAAATAAATCATCAAAAATGGGGGAAGACAGAGCTCTACCTGGCCATCTCTTGTCACCAAATGAAGCTTCCAGCACCAGGATTTGTTTTATTGGCCAAAAGGGCTCCATGAGAATCCCTAAACAACCCAGGCTTCTGACAGGACACAAACTGACAGCAAGGCCCTATTGCTGAAGGCAACACCTACACACCCCGTTGAACATGCAGACCATGCACTGGTGCCTATGTAGAGCCATCTTCTCTACATTCTAGAATTTTTGACATAGGAAGGTACTCAGCATGCAACCAAAAGAGAAGCGTAAGCACCATGCCAGCCATAACCCCTTTTAGCATCTGCAATAGTGGTATGCCTGCAAGATATGCTAGATCCAGTGGGGGCACAAAGCTTGTGGGAGTAACCAACCAATAGCACAAGATGGAACCCATGCCTTACACTGCTTGAGTAGCCAAGAACCAAAGACTAGACATCCCAGGGACCTAGAGTAAAACCAAATAATATTTTCTTCTGGGAAAAAAGTATTAATAAAATGACTTTTAATGACATTCTGCTATGCACATAGATTAGTGCCTTTTTCAGCCATAATTAGAGAAGCGTCCTCCTGCAGCAAATAGGAACAAATACAGAGACCCACAGGCATAATATGTGAAATATTTATTTATTTATTAAAATCTATTTATTTATATACATCACAAATGCTGCCCTTCCCATGCCCCTTCCTGTTTGTCTCTGACTGGGTAGCCCCCACTCTGGGATGCTCCTGGTATCCCCCAAACTTGATGAATCAAGTCTCTACAGGATTAAGTGCATCCTCTCCCACTGAGGCCAAGCAAGGCAGCCCTCTGCTACACATGTGCCAGGGCTTCTGATTAGCCCCTGTATGCTCTTAGTGGCATACAGTGGTTAGTGGCTGAGCCTCTGAGAGTTCCCATGGGTCCAGGTTAGTTGACACCATTGATTTTCTTATGGGGTTGCAATCCCCTTCAGCTCCTTCAGTCCTTCCCCTAACTCTTTCATAGAGGTCCCTGACCTCAGTCCAATGGTTGGCTGTAAATATCTGCATATGACTCAGTCAAGAGCTGGTAGAGCCTCTCAGAGGACAGCCATGCCAGGCCCCTGTCTGTAAGCACAACATGGTATCAGTAATAGTGTCAGAGATTGGTACCCTCCCATGGGATGGATCCCAAGTTGGGCCAGCCACTGGTCAACCATTCCTTCAGTCTCTGCTCTGTCTTTGTCCCTACACTTCTTACCTTTTACTTTGTTTGTTTGTTTGTTTTTGTTTTTTCAAGACAGGGTTTCTCTGTATAGGCCTGGCTGTCCTGGAACTCACTCTGTAGACCAGGCTGGCCTCGAACTCAGAAATCTACCTGCCTCTGCCTCCCAGAGTGCTGGGATTACCTGGGATTACAGGCGTGTACCACCACTGCCCGGCCCTACACTTCTTTTAGACTGAACCAATTTGGTGTTTAAAGTTTTGTGACTGGGTTGTTTTCCTTATTCGTCCACTAGGGGTCCTCTCTGGCTACTGGTTCCATATTTCTACTCTTGGCATTTCAGCTAAGGTCATCTCCATTGACTCCTGGAGCCTCCTTCATCCTAGGCCTCTGGAGCTTTCTAGAGAATATCCTCCCCCACTCACCCAGGGTTTCCTGGCACTCTGGTCTCCCATCCCATGCCCTAGTTCCTTCTATTCCCCTTGCCCTCCCCTCTTCTACCCAGTTCCTCCCTCCTTCTGCCTCCCATGATTATTTTGTTCCCTCTTCTAAGTGGGGTTCAAACATTGTCACTTGGGCCTTCCTTTTATTTAACTTCTTTGTGTCTGTGAGTTATATCATGGTTATTCTAAACCTTCTGGCTAATATCCATTTATCAGTGAGTTCATACCATGCATATCCTTTGGGGCCTAGGTTACCTCACTCAGGATGATATTTTTTAATTCTGTCAATTTCCCTGAGAAATTTATTATGTCCTTGTTTTTAATAGACGAATAGTATTCCATCATGTAAATATACCATATTTTCTGTTTCCATTCTTTGGTTGAGGGACATCTAGATTGTTTCCAGTTTCTGGATATTACAAATAAGGCTGCTATAAACATGTCCTTGTGGTATGGTGGAACATCTTCTGGGTATATGGCTAGGACTAGTATAGCTGGGTCCTCAGCTATGTCCAGTTTTCTGAGGAACCACCAGACTGATTTCCAGAGTGGTTGTACCATCTTGCAATCCCACCAGCAATGGAGGAGTGTCCTCTTTCTCCACACCTGTTGTCTCTTGAGTTTTTAATCTTAGCCATTCTGACTGGTATGAGGTGGAATCTCAGGATTGTTTTGATTTGCATTTCCCTGATGACTAAGGATGTTGAACAGTTCTTTGGGTGCTTCTCAACCATTCGAGATTCATTGGCTGAGAATTCTCTGTTTAGTTCTGTACCCCATTTTTTTCATTGGATTATTTGTTGTTTTTTTTTTAAGTCTAACTTCTTAAGTTCTTTATATATTTTGGATATTAGCCCTCTGTCAGATGAAGGGTTTGTGAAGATCTTTTCCCAGTCAGTAAGCTGCAGTTTTGTCCTATATAATTATATAATATATAAATTATTTATAAAAGATTTTTAAAAGATTTTATTTATTTATGTTATGTATGTAAGTAACTACACTCACTGTACCTGTCTTCAGACACACCAGAAGAGGGCATCAGATCCCATTACAGATGATTGTGAGCCACCATGTGGTTGCTGGGATTTGAACTTAGGACCTCTGGAAGAGCAGTCAGTGCTCTTAACCACTGAGCCATCTCTCCAGCCCCTTATAAAATATTTTTAAGAGATGGATCACTTCATAAAATGGACCCATACTTGACACTGTCAATGAGACCAAGAACCTGAGAGTAGATAGGCCATTGGATCTGGGGGCAAACCTACTCCGTTGTTCTTCTGAATGAACATAGGAATACTGCTAATGACATATTGCTATACCGATAGATTAGTGTATCACTCAACTCCTATAAAGGAAGATTTTGCTTGCAGTAGATGGCAATTAACACAAACATCCACAACTGGATAAAATAGAGAGTGAGGCTGTTTTATGTCCCAGTCCTAAATGGGATGTCTTTATCAAACACATATGTGCCTATGAACTCACAGAAATTGTGGCAGCATGGATAAATATGTTGACCCTACAAGTTCAAACTTGAAAAAAAAATCCTAGCATAGAGAAGTAGAAATGGGTACAAAGCCTCATCCTTACTAAGAAGCCATTTGCAATTAATAGTTGCTGCAAAAGAGAAAATCAGTTTTTCTATAAGAAAGTTTACATGGGATACTTCAACCACACTCCAAAGCAGGCTGCATGTAAGGAATAGCCAACACAAAACAAACTCCGTGGTGTTTTACTCGTGTGTTATTCTTGTTAGTTTTGTTTGTTTTCTTTTGGTGTGTGTGTACTTTTTTTTAAATTTTCTTTGGTTTGATTTTTTTCTAAGACTTAATTTTGGTAGATGAGTGTTCTCTCTGCATGTACACGTATATGCCAGAAGAGGGCATCAGACCCCAGTATAGATGGTTGTGAGTCACCATGTAGTTATTGGGAATTGATCTCAGGACCTCTGGAAGAAGAGACAATGTTTTTAACTGCTGAGTCATCTCTCCAACCCAATTTTACATTTTTAAGAAAGAGAACGAGAGAGAGAGAGAGAGAGAGAGAGAATATGAAGTGGATGGGTACAGGAGGATCTGTTGGAGGGTGGAATTCGACCAAAATGCATTGCATGCAAACGTTTTTAATTGGAAAATAAGGTAAACAATTGACACATACAATTTTTAAAATAAAATTAATTATCATGTATAAAAATGGGCTACGAAGACAACATTTAAAAATTGTAAGTGGTGAATTGTATGGAAAAGTTTGCAGAAATCATCTAAAGGAAACTTTTTATTTAAAAATAGAATACATAAAATTATATGAAAATGTGCCTATATGTAGAAAGCAGACTGGAACGCTAGACACCAAAATTGTCCCTGGGTTGCTTTGTGGTAGTGCATCATACTCCTGTTCCTCTCTTGTATGTCTGTAATTTTCAAATTTTCTTTAATAAGAACATACTTAGCCGGGCAGTGGTGGCTCACGCCTTTAATCCCAGCACTTGGGAGGCAGAGGCAGGTGGATCTCTGAGTTCGAGGCCAGCCTGGTCTACAGAGTGAGTTCCAGGACAGCCAGGGCTATACAGGGAAACCCTGTCTCGAAAAACCAAAAAAAAAAAATAAATAAATAAACTTATTTTTTAAAATATAAAGTAAAATCAGCATTTACATTGCATTAGTAATCTAGAAGTGACTGATAAAAAGTTTTTAAACAAGGATTCACATTGGTCCTGAGCTCACTACATAGCCCGGGGTGATCTCAAACTCTGGCCCTTCATGTGCCTCAGTCTCCTGGATGCCGCCATGTCAGCCATAAGCCACTACACTTAGCTCATCTGGATTCTTTAAAGTGCAGGAGATGAGCTCAGCCGTAAAAGCCTTAGGTCAGCAGACTTAAGGTCCTGGGTTTAATCCCCAGTGCCACAAACCAGGCAAATTTTATGTTATGTGTATCTTGTCACAATGAAAAATGTTTTTAAAAGCAGGGCTGGCCCACAGAGCTGCTAATGGTCCCTGCCATATGGGACCTCATTTGCTCTTCTCTCCTTTTTTTTCTGTTTTCCTAGCATATCACCCCCGGAGCGTGATAAGATAGTGTTTTATTTTTCCTGCCTGGAATGTTCTTCCCACCGTTTGTCTAATGGTCAATGTACCTTTCACGGGGCCAACCTTCCTGACACTCAAGAGCAGTTTGGAACCAACTGTCCGTTCTCAAGCTTACCTTGCACTTTTTCTTTCCAATGTTTGTCCCAGTTAAATACTCGTGGAATCGATTACTGCTCCTATCTCTTAGAATGTCAGCTGTACAAAGACAGAGATCCTCTGCTCTGTTTACTACTGCAGCCTTATCCTACAGCAGTTGGATAATAAATATTTGCTCACTGTCTGAATGGGTGATCTGCTCTGCTGACTCAAGAGTTTCAGATTCCGGGGCTGAGCCTGTAGCTCAGTTAATGGAGTGTTTATCTAGTATGAGCAAAGCTTTGGGTTCCATCTCCAGCTCTGAAGCGAAAAGGGTTCTCACAGCTCAGATCTATTAGCCTCAGCCCGGAAGCCTGACTCTGAAATCATAGTGGTACATGCTTGTAATCCCAGCACTCCTGGGGCTGGGGCAGGATTGCAAATTGAAAGTCAGACTGAGATACATGCTGAGATTGTCTCAAATTTAAACAAAATAATAATGTACAGAGCTGATCTACCTCACAGCTAGGTGATAAGCAGACTGTAAACTCAAATATGCCACAAAACCAACAAGTGCTGTTGAATTAATTTAGAGTGGCTACGTGGTTGATTAGGGAAACAGCCAAGATCGATGGAACATTGTAAGTGATATTTGATGATAAAATAAACCATGGGACTTTTCTCCCTCCTCTTTTCTTTCTTTCTGTTTTTTTTTCCAGAAAAACCAAGCACAGAGCCCAGGCTGCTGTTAGACTCATGTTCCTCCTCCCTCAGCCTTCTGAGTGCTCAGATTGGTCCTGTGTGATTTCTCTAGGCCACAGAGAACACTTCTTAGTAATCTGAATATTGCTGACTCGCGCCCCCCCCCCCACATCTGTTAATGCTCTTACTTTCAAACAGCAGAAATCCACTCTGGCTCCATAGTCATTCAAGTGCTAGCAAGTGCTTGTAGCAGCCATGTGCGTAGGATCCTGCAGAGGAAGTAAGAGAAAGGTGGGGACAGAGCTGTCAACTTAAAACTCTCTCCTCTGCTCTTGTGTTCTCTTTGTTGGTTTGTTTGTTTTTTGAGACAGGGTCTCACTATGTAGCCCTGCCTGGCCTGGTGGTAGATAAGTAGGCCAGGTTGGTCTCAATTTCACAGAGGTCTGCTATCTCTGCCTCTAGAGTGTTGGGATTAAAGGTGTTGGCCACCATGTCTGGCCCAGTTCTTGTATTCTTTGCTCCTGATTTAAAAATACCTTCAGATCATAAACTGGTTCCTTTTAGCACGCCAGAGAGAAAACAGGTAGTATCTTGTCTCACACCTATAATTCCATTACTTTGGAGGCTGAGGAATGGGATGAAAGACAAGGTTCTTTCTTTCTTGATAGAGAGATAGGTAGATAAGTAAATAAATAAATGAAAAAGAAAAACAAAACAGAAATCCATACAGGTATGGTGATGTACACTTTTAATTTCTGAGATATATTTAGAGAGAAACAAAAAGAACCCAACCAACCAACAAAATAACAACAAACAAACAAACAAACAAACAAACAAAAAGAAAAAGTGATGGTTGTTAGGATTCTGTCTAAACTCCACCCCCACAGTTATCTGGCAACAGCCAAGTAGGCCTGGCCCACTATGAAAGGGGCTGCTTCCCCCTCCTCTCTCTCTTACTCTCTTCTCTCTTCTCTCTCTCTCTCTCTCTCTCTCTCTCTCTCTCTCTCTCTCTCTCTCTCTCTTGCCTCTTGCCCCCTTGGGCCCTCCTCTCTCCCCCTCTGCTCCCCCTTCTCTCCACATGGTCATGGCCGGTCTCTACTTCTCTACTGTCTCCCTCCCTCTGTCTTTCTCTGCCCCTACTACCCTCTTAACTCCCCCACCCATGCCCTAAATAAACTCTATTCTATACTATACCATCATGTGTGGTCCCTCAGGGGGAAGGGATGCCTAGACATGGGCCTGCTGAGTCACCTCTTTCCCCACACCTCCCCCACATGCCCATAAAACATATTCTTACACCTCTTTCTCTTTTTATGATCACAATAGAGGTGACCCAGGATTTTAATGCTAGCATTCTGGAGGGAGAAGCAGACAGATCTCTGTAAGTTCAAGGCCAGCCTAGTGTCAACAGAATGAGTTCCAGGACAGATAGCCAGGGTTACACAGAGAAACCTTGCCTCAAAAACTCAAAAACCAAGCACCCAAACAAACAAAAAAAGGAAAGGAAAGTGAGGCTGGAGAGATGGCTGCAGTTAAGACCATTTTTTTTGTTTTTTGTTTGTTTTGTTTTTCAGAGGACTTGGGTTCAGTTTGCAGCACCAGAGTGTGGCTCACAAGCATCTGTGTGACTCCAGTTCTAAAGGATTGGATGTCTTCTTCTGATCTCTGCAGGTCCAGGAGTAGACAATGGTGGTACTATGGCGGACATACTCATGTGCAGGCAAAACATTCATACAAATAAAATAGCTCTTCCCTGAGAGGCTCTGCCAGAGCCTGACCAATACAGATGTAGACACACACAGCCAACCATCGGACTGAACACGTGGTCCCCAATGGAGGAGTTAGAAAAGGAACTGAAGGAGCTGAAGGGGTTTGCAGCTCCATAGGAGGAACAACAATAGCAACCACCCAGTGTCCCCAGAGCTCCCAGGGACTAAACCACCAACCAAAGAGTACACATGGAGAGACCCATGGCTCCAGCTGCATATGTAGCAGAGGATGGCCTTGTACACCAAAGGGAGGAGAGGCCCTTGGTACTGTGAAGGCTTGATGCCTCAGGGTAGGGGAATGCTAGGGCGGGGGAGGCAGGTGTGAGTGAGTGGGTGGGGGAGCACCCTCATAGAAGCAGGGGACGGGGATGGGATAGGAGGTTTGGGGGTAGAAACCAGGAAGGGGGATAACATTTGGAATGTAAATAAATAAAATAACCAATAAAATAAAATTTAAGAAAAGAAAAGGGAGAAGGAAAGAACAGAAAGTGGGCAAAGGCACGTTCTGAGATACAGGAGGTTTATGTTTTTGTTTTTTTAACTTCTCAAAAAAGAAAAAAAGTTCAACATCATTGGCCATCAAAGAAATGCAGGTTAAGACTACAGTGAGATTCCATTTTACCCTAGTCAGGATAGCCACCATCAAGAAAACAAGGAATGCTGCCAAGGCTGTGGAGAAACAGAAAGCCCTATGGATTGTTGGTAGAGATGTAAATTGATACAGCCACCATGGATCTCAGTTTGGGGATTCCTCAAACAGTTGAAAATAGAGCCATCTTACAATGCAGCTACACAATTACTGAGTGTACCTGTGAAAAATCAGAGTCAACAGACCATGGGGATACTCACACGCCCATGCTTTCACAGCAGCCAGAATACGGAAACAGATGCCTCTCGGCAGATAAAGGAAGCGAGGGCCAGGAGCTGCCCGGCAGGTAGAAGCCCTGCCAGCAAGATTAATGACCTGAGATAGTGCACCTGGAGCCACAGGGTAGAAAAAGAAGACTGCCTACCACAAGGTGTCCTTTGACCTATACATCTGCACTTTGGGCACGTGTGTAAGTGCACACACAAGCTCACGAGAAAGACAATCATTTAAAAAATGAGCTCTCTCTATTTATCTAGATGTGAGTTTTAGTTATCCATAGAGAAGAATGAAGTTACGATATTAGCAAGAAATGGGTGGTTTTTGGAAGTCATTGTTTAAGCTAAATAAGACAGGCTCAGAAAGATAAATACCACATATTTCTCTCCTATGCAGAGTCTGGATTTATGTGTACATACATGCATGCATATATGATGTGAAAATAGAAAAGGAACAATGAGAGGGTAAAAGGGCTCTAAAGGGAATGGTAAGAACGTAATGGAGGGAAGAAAGAAAAGCATCCCATTTCCTTAGAGATGAAGACTCTAGATTTAAATGTATACACACGTGTGTTCATATGTATAAAGGCAGCAGCGGGACTATTTGAAGATGACAGGGAGCAGTGAGAAGCGGGGGGGGGGGGCGTATAGGGGAGGGTAATGGGAGTGGGTGCGAGCAATGTGTGCTAATGCATATGTGCGAGGATGCCATGATGAAACCTACTATTGTATACCAACTGTCTTAGGGTTTTACTGCTGTGAACAGACACCATAACCAAGGCAACTCTTATAAGGACATTTAATTGGGACTGGCTTACAGGCTCAGAGGTTTAGTCCATTATCATCAAGGCAGGAGCAACCAAAAAAAAAAAAAAAAAAAAAAAAAAAAGGCCAGGTGGTGGTGGCGGCGCACGCTTTTAATTCCAGCACTTGGGAGGCAGAGGCAGGCAGATTTCTGAGTTCGAGGCCAGCCTGGTCTACACAGTGAGTTCCAGGACAGCCAGGGCTACACAGAGAAACCCTGTCTCGAAAAAACAACAACAAAAACAAACAAACAAACAAAGGCAGGAACATGGCAGCATCCAGGCAGGCATGGTGCAGGAGGAGCTGAGAGTTCTACATCTTCATCTGAAGGCTGCTAGTGGAAGACTGACTTCTAGGCAGCTAGAATGAGGGTCTTAAGCCCATGCCCACAGTGGCACACCTACTCCAACAAGGCCACACCTCCTAATAGTGCCACTCTCTGGCCCAAGCGTATACAAACCATCACACCAACTTAAAACTTCATTTGAACAAAGAAGAGAAAAGTCTTGGGAAAAATGAGAGAAAATTGTAGGGGTGTGTGTGTGTGTGTGTGTGTGTGTGTGTGTGTGTTTTGCATGTGTGGAAGTGCATGTAGAGGCCCAAGGTCAATGTCAGGAATCATCCTTCAACATCTTTCCACCCTAACTATTTACTGAGTCTCCCAGTCAAACTCAATATGGCTAGTCTCTAGCAAGCTTGCTTTGGGAATTCCCTGTCTCCATCTTCCAAGGTTGGCATCACAGGGCACCAAGTCCATAGGGTATTTATGTGGGTTTCTGGAGATCTGAAATTCCAGTCCTCTTGTTTATAAAGCAACAAGTTTACCAAGCCAGCTCTGCAGTCTATCTCCATATATTTAAATTTTTAAATTTATTTTATTCTATTATGTGTATAAATGTTTACCTGCCTGTGTTTATGTGTACCATGTGTATACCTGGAACTCACAGAGGCCAGAAGAGAGCATCAGATCTCTTGGAGATGAAGTTACACAGGGTTATGAGCTGCCATGTGGGTTCTGAGAATTAAATCCAGTTCCTTTGGAAGAGCATCTAGTGCTCTTAACTGCTGATCCATCTCTCAGGCCCCTCCATACCCTTCTAAAAGAGTGAAGAAGACAAATAACAGGCTAAGCAGACAGTGATTTTATGGGCTCATAGTGTTTGGGAGTGTCCCTAGGATTTCTAGGCTACACACTGAGACCTAACTGGCTTTAACCAGTTAAGACTTAGTTCTTAGATACATAGGGGATGAGTCATCCCTGAGAACCAAAAGCTCCAATGGTATAGGAAAAAAAAAAAAGCGGAACTGACAAGGGCTGCTACAGTGTGGCCAGAGAAAATTTCCCAAAAGCAACCAGGGTTTGGTTAGGGAGAGAAATAAGTCTGTAGAAGCAAAAACCAACAGGCAATGCAGTCACACTGCCCAGGTTCTGTCCTGCCTTTCAAGGCTGAACACACTAGTCCCTTGGCACTGTTCTTCCTTCAGAGCCATTCCTAGCCATGATGAATGTGCAAGCATTTGGCTCCTCCCCATTGTATATTGGTCTTATTCCATCAGTGTTTTCTTTATAGCGGCCACCGGAGAGACATCACTGAATATTTGTGAAGATCAAGTGCCACTTTGGGCTTTTATTTACTTACTTTCATCTTTAAATCAGTTTGATTTATTTCTGAAAGAACTTTTTAGTCTACCCATTCCACTGATTGAAAGTCTTTTGAAGCTTCTCCAAGGAGTCATAGGGAAAATGATCCACCGGTATATTGATTATTCATTAGAAGTACATTTGTATGTGGGGTAGATTGGTTTTAAAAGCCTTTCTGTTTTCATTTACTTATCAGATGCTTGTTTCAAGGCAAACAAAGTGCTTAAATGATGTGGTTTCTTAGAGAACAGTTTTATTTCCTAGCGAAACAAACCAAGCTCTCAGACGAGCATTAATTGCTTGTGGAGCAAGGGAAAAGAGCACTTCTGGAGCCAGTGACAAGGCTCAGTGTCTAAGTGTGCTTGCTGTCAAGCCTGGTGCTCTGAGTTCCATTCCCGGGAACAAACTTGGTAGAAGGAGAGAACCAGTCCTACAAGCTACCCTCTGACTTCCACTAACTTGCCAAGACTTATACATGCCCCTCCTCATCTTACCCGTCTCCCTGCTTTCTCTCCTTCTCCCTCTCTTCCTCCTCCCATGATGTAATTAAAAAACAAGACTTAAACCAGGCAGTGGTGGCGCACGCCTTTAATCCCAGCACCTGGGAGGCAGAGGCAGGTGGATTTCTGAGTTTGAGGCCAGCCTGGTCTACAGCGTGAGTTCCAGGACAGCCAGGGCTACACAGAGAAACCCTGTCTCGAAAAACCATACAAACAAACAAACAAACAAACAAACAAAAAAACCAAGACTTAAAATCTGAGTGTGGTCCTTTGACTATAATCCCACTGCTTAAGGGGGAAGAGGCATGAAGATTGCTAGGAGTTTATGGATAGCATGGGCTACAGAGTGAGACTAATAACTAATAACTAGTGGAAACAGCAGCAGAGAGGGAAGAAAGTAAAGAGGATGATAGATAAGCTTAAGGCGCACCTACATGTCTATGAGACTGTCATAATGAAAGCCATCATGTTATACCAGGACTATTCACTAACAACAAAAAGTGTAGTGTTATATCTCAGCCCTGCTTGAGGGCCTAGTTGGCCTTCTTTCCATTCTAGAGGTGTGAGGTCTCAGCATCCACTGTGTGTCTGTGTGGAACTAGACACTAGAGAGTCTGGGGTAGAGAGGTAGTGTGGTGGTTTAGATGACAATGGCCCCCATAGGCTCATAGTTTTGGATGCATGGTCACCAGGGAAGGGCATTATTTGAAAGAACTTAGGAGGTTTGTCGTTGTTGGAGGAAACTGTCATTTGGCTTGGCTTTGGAAGTTTCAAAAAGTCCATTCCAAGGCCAGAGTCTCTCTCTTCCTGCTGGCGTTGTATCCAGATGGAGAACCCTCAGCTACTTCTTCAGCACCATGTCTACCTGAGTGTAGTCCTGCTTCCTGCCATGCTTCCTGTTATGAGGATAACGGACTAAATCTCAGAGTGTTTCTTCACAGCAGCAGAACACTGACTAAGACAGGTAGATACACTCAAAGACCAATGCCTGGAGCAAAGAAAAGTAGAGAGAAAACCAGGAAATCAGAAATCCAAATTACCAAAAACTACAAAGGAGGCAACACAGGAAGGCCAAGAAGGAGAAAAAGAAGACTTACAGAGAAGCCCTAGAAAAACAGGAAAGACCAAATAAAAGTAGAGGGGTCAGAAAATTGGAGGAACCATCTCCTCTAAACTTCTGGAGGAAAGTAATCTATGTACCACTCAACCAAACTTTTTGAGACAGTGTTTCCCAACCTAGCCTATGATGACTTTCCATCCTCCTGTCTCTACAGCTTGAATTCTGGAATTACTAGTGTGTTGTGCTATCCTCAGAAGCTAGCCATAAAAACATAGTCCTAATGTACTGTCATGTTCCTTTCATATGAGACAGGGCTTCAATCTGCAGTGTAAACTAGCCTGGAGCCCACCATGTAGCCCAGGCCAGCTTAAACTGTGATTCTCCTCTCAGTCTGAATGCTACCATACCTGGCTTTTGTTATTTAAACATTTGTTTATTTTGTTTTATGAGTCCGAGTGTTCTGCCTGTATGTATGGCTGTGTACCATGTGTGTGCCTGGGACCTTTGGAGGCCAGAAGATTGTGTCACATCCCCTAGAGTTTCAAATGATTATGAGCCACCATGTGGGTGCTGGGAATCAAACCAGAGTCCTCTGGAAAGAAAAACAGTGCTCTTAACCTCTGAACCATATTTCTAGTCCCCATATCCTTGTTTGTATTTTGTGCGTTTCTTTGTATATATGTTTGTTTGTGTGGGGGGGCGCACCTATGGGGGATTGCATGTGTGTTCAGGTGTGCACTTAATTTGTGCATGTGTGTATGGAGACCAGAAGACAATTTTGAGTGTCATTTCTCAGTCACTGTCCAGTTATTTTTGAGACAATGTTCCTCAGTGTCCCCCAGTAAGCCTTGAGTTTATCAAGTAGGCTAGACTGGCTGGCCAAGGAGCCTCAGCGATCTGCCTGGTTTGCCTTCCCAGTATTGAGATTAAAGCACATGCTACCACACTCAGCTTTGAAAAAATGAATTCTAAGCCGGGCGGTGGTGGCGCACGCCTGTAATCCCAGCACTTGGGAGGCGGAGGCAGGCAGATTTCTGAGTTCAAGGCCAGCCTGGTCTACAGAGTGAGTTCCAGGACAGCCAGGGCTACACAGAGAAACCCTGTCTCGAAAAAAAACAAATCCAAACAAACAAACAAACAACAACGACAACAAAAAAAGAAAGAAAGAAAGAAAGAAAGAAAGAAAGAAAGAAATGAATTCTAGAAATCCAACTCAGGTTCTCATGCTTGCAAAACAAGTACTTTGCTAACTAGCTTTTCCCAGTGTTTCCTTCACAGCCAAGGAAACTTCCTCCCGCTTTCTTTGCAGGATCTCACTCTGTGGTCTGCCCTAACCTATACCTCACTAGGTAGCTAATACAGACTTCAAATGTATGGCAAAGGTCTTGCTTTGGTATCCCAAGGGCTAGGATTACAGTCATGAGTCACCACAGACAGGCAGACAGACAGACAGGCAGGCAGAAAGGCAGATGATGGATGGATAGATGGATAATTTTGTTTTTGTTTTTGTTTTTGTTTTTTTGTTTTTTTTTTTTTCAGTACTGGAGATTGAACGGAGGACTTTTTGCCCACCCTAGGCAAATGTTCTATCCTAGAAGAAGTCATCCTCCCCTATTTACAGAAAATGTCACTTTGGATACATGGACAATCTTACAAAGGTCAAGTGACCCATCTAAGCTCCTTCAGTGATCACATGGAAGAACTATGGTTAGAGTGGAGGTCTGCTGAGGGCCCACTAAGTGCTAGGTTCACTCTAGAGATCAATATCTTCGTGTTTCACAATTCACACAGAGCCACAGCTGCTCCTGTAATCTCTTGGGAGGGCGGCTCATTAGCTGCATTCCTTCTTGGGAGGCAAGGGCCCTGGCCTCTCTCTGTGAGGAGAGGGAGCTCATCCTCTGATTTCCAGAGTAATGTGCCCAACCCTTCTCTTTGGTAGTTGTTTAGGGTTAGAATAAATTGGAGTCCATGTATTTGGTGGGCATTAGAACTGATACTAGACAAGCCTTAAGAAATACTTCAGCCAGCTGGGCAGTTGTGGCACACGCCTGTAATCCCAGCACTTGGGAGGCAGAGGCAGGCGGATTTCTGAATTCGAGGCCAGTCTGGTCTACAGAGTGTATTCCAGGACAGCCAGGGCTACACAGAGAAACCCTGTCTCAAAAAAAAAAGAAGAAAAGAAAAGGAAAGAAAGAAAGAAAGAAAGAAAGAAAGAAAGAAAGAAAGAAAGAAAAAAGAAAAAAGTTCAGCCTTCCTGCTTCCTGGTGCAAAAGATTTCTTCACCTTTCCCCTTCTGGGTTTACCTTTCCCCTAGTCTTCTGGTACCCTGCTGTTGTAAGGGACACCTGCCTTTGATCGAAACTGCAGATAGTTCTGTAATTTGCATAGAATTAAGAACCTCTGGCTAGAGGGCTAGTAGGTGCTGCAGCCAGCAAGGCTTCAATCCATCTGTTCCCTGTTCCCATGCTAGGAGCTTTAGTGTGGTCCCTGGGAAAGGGGACCTCTTACCCTTCAGGCAATGGGACTTTCTCCAAGTTACCTTCGTGGGGGCTATGTTCACGTGGGAGAGGTTTCATGGTTTTTTCCTTCTGTTTATTTTATTTTATTACTTTTTTGTTGAGTCAGGGTCTCAGTATACAGCACTGGATGGCCTAGAAATCACTAGGTAGATCACACTGGTCGTGAACTCACAGAGATCTGCCTGCTTCTGGGAAGTGCAGGGATTAAAGGTGTGCACCGCCAGGCCTGGCCTCCTTTTCAAGCTTGCACAGGAACAGGGAACGGACAAGGAAGCAGCGATCTTCCTTCTCTTCACGTTTCAACCCTTGCCGCTTGTCTACTTTTGAAGCCACCAAAAGAGTCCAACAAACGAATTTTAATCACACTCCACCTTTTAAGATGGGCATGGTGGCACACACCTATCATTCCAACATTCGGGAGGCTAAGGCAGGAGAACAGTACATTGGAAGCTAGGTTAAAGTCATCCAAAGCTCCATTATGAGGCCACGCCTCAAAAACAGTCTTGTTCCAGGTGTGGTGCCTGTAACTTCAGGACGTGAAGTCTAGGGGAGGCTTTTGGAAAGTTGGAGGACAACCTGGGATGCCAGAGAACACAAACTCAAAAGAAAAGCCTACTGTCGGTTAGGTTGGTAGCCTAGTGGCGGTGTGCTTGGATGTATCAGTTAGATACGCTCATACACACAAAAATAGTCCCATGTCTCCCCATTCACTTAGAGTCAAAACCAAAGTGCTGGCTGCGGGTGTAGACGGGTATACAAGAGTACAGTTAACATGGGTGAGGACCTGAGCTTAATCTCTATTCCAAGAAAGGGGGCCTTCTACGGCTTACCAGGCCTTCCCGGGCTCTGGTCTCCTAATACCTATTATATCGTATCATCTACTTTTCTTCTACTCTACCTTAGCCACTTGGGCCTTTCTGATTGTGTGTTTGTTTGTTTGTTTGTCTCTTCCTGTGTTTGTTCGGTTGGTCGGGTTTGTTTTGGTTGTGACACTGGGGCTAGAACTGCTTTAGCTGCCTCCCGAGCTCCAGATTGTGTTTCTTTCTGACTGGTAAACACACCAAAGCCCATTTCACCTCTAGCTATGTGTCCTTGTTTTCCTTTCTGCCTGGACTTGCTTTCCTCCAAATAGCCACATGCCTTTCAGATCTGAGCTCAAACACCACATCTTCAAAGAGGTTTTGCCCAATCCTCTGCTCCACATTCCACCCCGAGTCCTAGCCTGCTGTATGTTCATATTTGATTTTCTTCATATAACTTATCGTTATCTGAACTTGCTTATAATATCTGTTTTGCCAAATGGAGTGGAAACTAGTGAAAGTCACACGATGTGTATCACTACATCACTGTATCATCAGATAGATCTAAAATACTGCCTGCTCTGAAGATGAATAAACTCTTGTGAGTTAACATTTCAGAATGAATGGTTCAATGACTTTCTCCTGGTAACTACAAGTACAGTACCACTTAGAAGATTCCAAACAGCCGGACGGTGGTGGCGCACGCCTTTAATCCCAGCACTTGGGAAGCACAGGCAGGTGGATTTCTGAGTTCGAGGCCAGCCTGGTCTACAGAGTGAGTTCCAGGACAGCCAGGACTACACAGAGAAACCCTGTCTCAAACAAACAAACAAACGAAAAAAACAAAACAAAACAAAACAAAACCCAGCCAAGTGGTGGTGGCACATGCCTTTAATCCCAGCACTTGGGAGGCAGAGGCAGGCAGATTTCTGAGTTCGAGGCCAGTCTGGTCTACAGAGTGAGTTCCAGGACAGCCAGGACTACACAGAGAAACCCTGTCTCGCCGGGCGTGGTGGTGCACACCTGTAATCCCAGCACTTGGGAGGCAGAGGCAGGCGGATTTCTGAGTTCAAGGCCAGCCTGGACTACAGAGTGAGTTCCAGGACAGCCAGAACTAAACAGAGAAACCCTGTCTCGAAAAAAACCAAAGAGAGAGAGAGAGAGAGAGAGAGAGAGAGAGAGAGAGAGAGAGAAACCCTGTCTCAAAAAATCAAAAAAAAAAGAAAGAAAGAAAAGAAAAGAAAAAGAAAAACAAAGAAAAGAAAAATAAAGAGAAAAAGAGAAAAAGAAAAAAGAAAAGAAACATGTCCTTTCATGGGAAGCAAGACGTATACAATGCATATATTTGCTAGCATGTTGAGAAAGAGTCACTTTTAGTAGATTGGTTTTTTTGTTTGTTTGTTTGGTTGGTTGGTTGGTTTTTTTTTTGTTTTTTGTTTTGTTTTGTTTTGTTTTGTTTTTTTGGTTTTTCGAGACAGGGTTTCTCTGTGTAGCCCTGGCTGTCCTGGAACTCACTCTGTAGACCAGGCTGGCCTCGAACTCAGAAATCCGCCTGCCTCTGCCTCCCAGAGTGCTGGGATTACAGGCGTGCACCACCACTGCCCAGCTCTTAATTAATTATTTTTATACACTCTATATTTTATTCCCCACTCTGCCAAACCCTGTCCACCCTCCGACTGTTCCACATCCCATTCATCCTCCCCTCCCCCTATCCCCACGTGGATGTCCCCATCCCCACCCCACTTGACCTCTAAGCTCCCTGGGGCCTCCAGTCTCTTGAGGGCTAGGTACATCATCACTGAATGAACACAGAACCAGAAGTCCTCTACTGTATATGTGTGTTGGGGGCCTCTTATCAGCTGGTGTATGCTGCCTGTTTGGTGGGCCAGTGTTTGAGAGATGCTGGGGGTCCAGATTAATTGAGACTGCAGGTCCTCTTACAGGGTCGTCCTCAGCTTCATTTAGCCTTCCCTAATTCAACAGCAGGGGTCAGCTGCTTCTGTCCATTGGTTGGGAACAAGTATCTGCATCTGACTTCAACACCCCACTCTCACCATTGGATGGGTCATTGAAACAGAAACTAAACAGAGACACAGTAAGACTAAGAGAGATTATGAACCAAATGGATTTAACAGATATCTACAGAACATTTCACCCTAAAACAAAAGAACACACCTTCTCAGCACCTCATGGTACCGTCTCCAAAATCGACCATATAATTGGTCACACACACACACACACACACACACACACACACACACACACAAAACAAACCATTGACTGATACAAGAAGATTGAAATAATGCCATGCATCCTATCGGATCATCATGTCCTAAGGTTGGGCTTCTATAACAGCAAAAACTACAGAAAGTGCACATACCCACGGAAACTGAACAACTCTTTACTCAGTGACAAGTTTGTCAGGGAAGCAATAAAGAATGAAATTAAAGACTTCCTGGGCTGGGTGGTGGTGGCACACGCCTTTAATCCCAGCACTTGGGAAGCAGCGGCAGGCGGATCTCTGAGTTCGAGGCCAGCCTGGTCTACAAAGTTCGTTCCAGGACAGCCAGGGCTACACAGAGAAACCCTGTCTCGAAAAAACCAAAAAAAAAAAAAAAAGACTTCCTGGAATTCAATGAAAATATTGACACATCATACCCAAACTTATGAAACACAATGGTAGCAGTGCTAAGAGGAGAGTTCATAGCACTAAGTGCCCTGGTAAAGGAACTGGAGAGATCTTACACTAACAACTTAACAGCATACCTGAGAGCTCTAGAACAAAAAGAAGCAAACTCACCCAAGAGGAGTAGAAGGCAGGAAATAGTCCAGAACAGTAATTTATATCCTCATATATCACTCATGTGGCCTGCTGTCAGTCTTGACAGTGTATCTGTCCCTTTCCAATCCACTTGCTTGGAATAGAAAGTGATCTTGCTTCTTTTGTAAATCTGTGTGAGCCCTCATTTCCAACTCTCAGGACAAGAGACCAAGAACGTGGAAATACCAAGTCCAGACCACTAGTAACACCGAGTAGATGTTCTCTCTCTCTTCCTCCTTCTGTCTTTTTCCCCCTCTCCTTCCTTCTGAAATTTTCTTCTCTGATTGCAATATTGGGGATGGGACTTAGTACTAAGCAAGTATTCTACCACAAGGCTGTAATTCCAGATTTTTCCTAAGTAAAATAATTATTCAGTGTGTGTGTGTGTGTGTGTGTGTGTGTGTGTGTGAGAGAGAGAGAGAGAGAGAGAGAGAGAGAGACAGAGACAGAGACAGAGACAGAGACAGAGAAACAGAGACAGAGAGAAGCCAGAAGCTGGGTGGTGGTGGCGCATGCCTGTAATCCCAGCACTTGGGAGGCAGAGGCAGGCAGATTTCTGAGTTCGAGGCCAGCCTGGTCTACAGAGTGAGTTCCAGGACAGCCAAGGCTACACAGAGAAACCCTGTCTCAAACAAACAAACAAAACACCAAAGAGAGAGAGAGAGAGAAACAGAGACAGAGTCAGAGACAGAGACAAGGAGAGACAGAAAGACACAGAAGCAAACTGTGCATGGTATGCACGTGGAGGTCAAAGGGCAACCCTGTGTCTGTTTCTCCTGTTCACCTTTGTTTGCATTTTGGGGAATGAACTCAGGTTGCTAGGCTTTTGTGAGAGTGTCTTTATCCACCAAGCATCTTATTGCCCCTCCCCCAAGATTTCTTAGTGTAGATAGTGAGAATGGTATATTTTGCAGAGGGAACTAATGGGTTAAGATTTGGTGATGGATTTGATATACAGTGTAAAGGAAAGAGAGATTCTCTCATCGTTTAAATATGACATGTACCCCTTTGGACTTGTAGATTAAGAGTTTGCTTGCTGGTTAATGGTTTTGGGGGAATTGATTTGTTACTTGGGACTAAAATAATCCGTTGATGGAATTGTGGGGGCTGAGGAGAAGTAGGAGGTCGAGCCTTGCTGGAGGAAGTGGATCATTGGCGCTGTGCCCTGTCCTCTTCTCCTTCATCTGCCACGCCCTTGGCACCATCAAGTTCTGTCTTACGATGGGTCCAGTGTTGGTCCTGAGACCTATGACGTCATATAGGTGACACTAATGCGGCCCTGCAGGTTTATTCCTGTTACCAAGGCAACGGCCACCATGTACCCAGAATTCAATAGGCCCACCTAGCCTACCTGTAATTTGAATAATCATGCATATAAGAAGGAGCAGCGTGCCCCCTCTCTTTCTCTTTCTCTTTCTGCTCATCGCTCCCGGCCTTCCCCTTTACCCCCGTTCCCCTTGTACCCCCATCTTAAATAAACCCACGTGGAGCTACTTGGTCTAGTCTAACTGTTTCAGCCCACACCTCCCGGCTCCACCGCGGGCGCTGCGGACCGAGCCTGGTCGGGTGGTTCGCTGCCTGTTCCCGGCTTTCCGCAGCGGGCGGTTCGGGGCCGGCGGTTCCACTCTGGCTGCCTGCGCGGAAAAAACCAACATCCAGAGTCATCTTCGTCAAGGACTGTGGACTGGAAAATTTGAATTTTAAAACACATGTTTCTTATGTGGACACGATAGCTTACATTTGTAATCTCATTATGTAGGAGCCGGAGACAATAGGATGCCCAATAATTCAAAGCTAGCCTGGGCTACATAATGAGTTCTAGGCTAGCTTGGACTATAGGGTGAGGCCCTACCTTGAAGATAAATAATGAATATTAATTAAATAATAAATTGATCAGTTTTCCTCTTAAATTGTTCATATCAGATATTTTTTCATAGAAATGCAGTCTATATAATGTAGGTATTAAGGATAAAACTTAGGCTTTAGGTCTGAATAACTGGAAGGATTGAATAGCCAATAGTTTATATTGGTAAATCTGCAGGTATATTCTGGCAGTGGAAAGACCCAGGATTCTGTTTAGACATGCTTGACTAGAGAAACTTTTTTTCTTTTTTTTAAATTTTCTATATTCTTTGTTTACATTCCCAATTATAAAGTTCATGTAGGCAGTTGAATAGTCAATCATGGCATTTGTCAAATGTGTCTATTAGGGAATAATAGTTATATGGATGCTATTAGCAGTTCTAAAACTGGATGGTATTATCAGGAGGAATGTCTGAAGATTGTCCCCAGCAGCTCCAGCATACATAGAGGACGAGTAAAGGAGCTGAAGTCAGTATAAAACAGGGTGAAGAAGCAGGCTACGAGATAAGATTAATACTTTGAACTTTCAATGTCATCTATGCTAAAAATAAAATAAACAACTTTGTTAAATGTTGTTAAATAATCTAGTAAAATTAAGATAGAGAAATATGGAAGAGGCCAGGTCGGGAGTGATGCTGAGCTTTAATTTCAGCTATTGTACTAGAGAACGGAAGTTTGCAAATTTGAGGCCAGTTTGGGTAATTTAGTGAGACCAAAACCCAAAACAATTTGGAGTGGTGCTATCCCCCAGTGGTAGAACAACACTTGCTTAGCAAGCTTGAGGCTCTAGGTTCAACCCCCCTGTACAACAAGGAATAAATGAAGGATCAAGCAAACAAGAAAAGCAGTAAAGCTGGGCGTGTGGCAAATACCTGCAATTCCAGGACTTCAGAGACAAAGGCAGGAAGCTGTAAAGTTCCAGGTCAGCTTTGGCTACAGGGTGCGTTTGAAGGACAACCTAAACTGTGAAGTGAGATTTGGACTCAAAACAAAACCTAGGGGGAGGGGACTGGGGCTGTAACTGCAGAGCACTTGTTTAGCACTAAAGCAAAGAAAGGGAGGGATAAAGAGGCGAATAAACAAAGAGAGAAAGAATTAAGTAGAGGGTGGGAAGAAACTTTTGGAGATAAAATATAGGGTTACAGTATAGACTGTGGTAACTGTTTGATGGATAGATACCTATCTCCTAACTCAGCAAGTTATACCAAATATGATGGACATACCAAAAGGACAACCCTGAAAATATACATCTGAGCAACACTGTTCAGACTGACCACACACACACACACACACACACACACACACACACACACTAACAGTTAGTGAAAAGAGGCCATGAATTTGAAAGAGAACAAGGAGGAGCACATGAGCAGTTGGAAGAGAGGAAAGGAAAGAGAGACATGATATAATTATATTATATTATATGTAAGAATATATAATTGTAAATATATTACAGTTATATATAATATAATTATATTATTTCAAAAATAAAACATTCTTGAAAATGAGGCCTGGTGGCACAAACCTTGTAATCTCGGCACTTGAGAAGTGGAGTCAGGAGAATCAGGAGTTCATGGTCAGGTTTGGCTACATAGAAAGCTGAGGGCTGGCTCAGGCCACAGGAGACCTTGTCTTAAAAAAAAAAAGCCAAAGCAAAACAAAAAACCAAAGGATCACATTCCCAGAAATTCAAGGACTGAAACTAAATTTTAACGTATCTGGATGTTAGTCAGCACATTCAGAATGGCAAACTCATGAAATTTTATATATGTACACCCACAGAGAAGAGACCATTGTAATTTAAGGGCCAGAAACAAGGCAACATTAGCTGCTGAGATGTTTTCCATTTTTTTCCTCTTTGCTTTTTGGGTTGTTTGTGTTTCCAGCTCTTACCTTGAATGTGATATCATGATGGAGGCAGTGATTCACTGAAAGGTGAATTTATTTGGGAGAGAGAGAGAGAGAGAGAGAGAGAGAGAGAGAGAGAGAGAGAGAGAGAGAGAGAGAGAATTAGAAACATTCTGATTCAAGAGAGGCCCAAACCAATCATGCACGTTTTTGTTGCTGTTGTTTTGAGACAGGGACCCTTGTAATTTAGACTGACTTTGAACTTTCCCATTAGCCCACCATTGATGACCTTAAATTCTTAAATTCATGATTCTCCTGCCTCTACCTTCCATGTGCCAGGATTAGACTTGTGTCACCACATGGGGCTCAGCCATGCATTTTCCTAGAAAGGCTCCAAGGTCCTTTCGGAGACAAGTGTTGAACTGATTCCAAATAATTGATTCAAGGCAGCGTAACTAGTAAACAGAAAGATCAGAATTGGAATTCTCTTCTGATTCAACAACACTGTACTTTGCTGCCATTGAGGAAGCCACAGAGATCTGTAATTAAGGGGTTTTCCAGGGAGAGTGCCTTGGACCACCTTGCTAACAGACTTTGGAAAAAGTTCTCTATCTCTCTGAACCTTTCTTCTTTAGAAGATTAGTACTAATAAGAGAGTATCTAAAAGCTGGGCGTGGTGGCACATGCCTGTAATCCCAGCACTCTGGGAGGCAGAGGCAGGCGGATTTCGGAGTTCGAGGCCAGCCTGGTCTACAGAGTGAGTTCCAGGACAGCCAGGGCTATACAGAGAAACCCTGTCTTGAAGAAAAAACCAAATAAAAAAAAGAGTATCTAATTTTCAGAGAACTGCTACAGAAATCTAACACAGTACTATAAGGAAAATGCTTTGTACCTGGTGATCCAACAGAGAAGCTCATAATAACATAATATCATAATATGGTCTCAGTACTATAGCATCAACAACTATATCAGGGACAACTTGCCATATCTATTCCCTAGACCCTACTTTTCACATCTCTAAGGTCTTAAGTTTTTACTGACACCCACTAGCCTGTGTTTAGCTATAAACTTTACACAGTCTTTAAACATTTCTTGTGAACACTGATTTCCTATAGGCTGATTGAGGTCACAAAGAGTTTCCTTTGAATTAACCCACATCTGTCTAAAGCTACTCTATTCTTATGTTCCTGAGCTTTAGTCCCAGCTTTTGTTTTTGGATTTTATTTTCATACAGGTCATGCTAAATTGTCCAGGTTGTCCTTGAAATCACTCCATAGCCCAGGCAGGCCTTGAACGTGTCCTCCTCTTGCCTCCACATTCTGAATAGTGCCATCAGGCTTGGTTTAGCATCTGTCTGTCTGTCGTCTGTCTGTCTGTCTGTCTGTCTGCCTCCCCGCCTGCTCTCTCTCCATCTGTCTGTGTATATCTATCTATCTATCTATCTATCTATCTATCTATCTATTTATCTATCTATCCATCTATCTATCTGTAATGGCTATTTCTGATTTTTTGTTTGTTTGTTTGTTTTCGAGACAGGGTTTCTCTGTGTAGCCCTGGCTGTCCTGGATCTCACTGTGTAGACCAGGCTGGCCTCGAACTCAGAAATCTGCCTGCCTCTGCCTCCCAAGTGCTGGGATTACAGGCGTGTGCCACCACGCCCGATTTATTCCTGGTTTTCAATTGACTATATCTGGAATGTACTATAATCCAGAATTGGATGGCTCACCTGTGATCCAGATCTTGAGGCTGGAAGACACAAGTTTCTAACCCGGATCTTGGCATGGAGTGTTGTTATTCTGTCCAAACTTCACCCCACAGTTACCTGGCAGTAGCCAGGTATGCCCCGCTCCATATGCCTGGCCCACTATAAGAGGGGTTGCCTGCCCCTCCTCGTTCTCTCATTCCTCTCTCATCCTCTTACCTCTCTGCACTCTCACCTCTCTGCCCCTCTTGGGCTCCCTCCCCTCCCCCCTCTCTCCACGTGGTCATGGCCGGCCTCCACTCTTCTCTTCTCTCTTCTCTCTTCTCTCTTCTCTCTCTCTCTCTCTCTCTCTCTCTCTCTCTCTCTTCTCTCTTCTCTCTTCTCTCTTCTCTCTTCTCTCTTCTCTCTTCTCTCTTCTCTCTTCTCTCTTCTCTCTCTCTCTCTCTCTCTCTCTCTCTCTCTCTCTACCATGTTGGTGTGTGCGTGGTCCTTGAGGGGGAAGGGATGCCTAGGCATGGGCCCGCTTAGGTATCCCCCTTCCCCCACGCCGCCATGCCATAATCCCGAATACCCTTTCTCTCTTTAGATCCCATCATATGGTGCCAAAACCCGGGAACAACAACATTAAAGAAAAACACTAAACCATCATGGAGATCTTGAGGCATAGTGGCTATGAAAAGCTTAGGCCCAGGTAAGGTAGTACACACCTTTAATCCCAGGAGACTAAGGCAAGGAGACCCCTGAGTTCAAAGTCAGCTTGGGACAAAACAAGTCTCAGATCCAGGTGTGGTGGTACACACTTTTTTTTTTTTTTTTTTTTTTTTTTTTTGGTTTTTCGAGACAGGGTTTCTCTGTGTAGCCCTGGCTGTCCTGGGCTCACTCTGTAGTCCAGGCTGGCCTCGAACTCAGAAATCCGCCTGCCTCTGCCTCCCAAGTGCTGGGATTAAAGGCGTGCGCCACCACCGCCCGGCGTGGTACACACTTTTAATCTGGGCCACACCTTCTGCTGGAGACCTACATCAGGACATTGGAAGAAGGAAGATTCGCTCTTCTTCCCCACTTGCATTTATTTGCCAGCACATCTGTTGGAACCTGCTTCTACAGAAGACCAGCTGAAGCGACCAGCCTCATGGGACTGAGTAACTAGTAGATTCTTGGACTTCTCATTCACAGCTGACCATTGTAGGGGAATTGGACTACAGACTGTAAGTCATCATAATACATTCCCTCAATATAGAAAGACATTCCATATATTCTGTCACTCTAGAGAACCCTGACTAATACACTATCTATTGTTTCTTGATACATTGTTTCATTTATAGCCCACATTGACCTAGAATTGGCTGTGTAGGCCAGACTAGCTTTTAAAGTATCACATAACCAGGTGTGGTGAACCACAATTGTAATAGTAGCACTCAGGAGCCTGAGGCAGAATGATCACAATTGTTACGATGAATTTAAATAACCTGACCAACTTGTTTAGTCATAGATATGTTTCAGGGAGTCTGGCTGGAAGGTCTTGGCAACTTGTAAACATATAGGAACTAGTTGTGATAGTAAGGCAGAGGCAGAGGCAGAGGAGGCAGGGGCAGGGGCAGGGGCAGAGGAGGCAGGGGCAGGGGCAGGGGCAGAGGAGGCAGGGGCAGAGGAGGCAGGGGCAGAGGAGGCAGGGGCAGAGGAGGCAGAGGCAGAGGCAGAGTCAGAGGCAGAGGAGGCAGGGGCAGAGGAGGCAGAGGCAGGGGCAGAGGCAGGGGCAGAGGAGGCAGAGGCAGGGGCAGAGGCAGAGGCAGAGGAGGCAGAGGCAGGGGCAGGGCCAGAGGCAGGGGCAGAGGCAGGGGCAGGGGCAGGGGCAGAGGCAGGGGCAGGGGCAGAGGCAGGGGCAGGGGCAAGGGCAGGGGCAGAGGAGGCAGAGGCAGAAGCAGAGGCAGAGGCAGAGGAGGCAGAGGCAGAGGCAGAGGAGGCAGAGGCAGGGGCAGGGGCAAGGGCAGGGGCAGAGGAGGCAGAGGCAGAAGCAGAGGCAGAGGCAGAGGAGGCAGAGGCAGAGGCAGAGGAGGCAGAGGCAGAGGCAGAGGCAGAGGCAGAGGCAGAGGCAGAGGAGGCAGAGGCAGAAGCAGAGGCAGAGGCAGGGGCAAGGGCAGGGGCAGGGGCAGGGGCAGAGGCAGAGGCAGAGGAGGCAGAGGCAGAAGCAGAGGCAGAGGAGGCAGAGGCAGAGGCAGAAGCAGAGGCAGAAGCAGAGGCGGAGGCAGAGGCGGAGGCAGAGGCAGAGACAGAGGCAGGCAGATTTCTAAGTTTGAGGCCAGCCTGGTCTATAAGGTGAATTCAAGGGTTTGTAATTTCAACACTGGGAATCTTTTTGTTGTGGAAACTAGGAGTATTTTTGCATGTGGTTTGTTGTGGAAATTTGGAGTAATTTTTGCATGTGAAGAAAGCAATAAAATTCGTTTTCTTTTAATAGAAAGGAAAAATACAGGAAGAAGAAAAGTTTGATGTGCTCCTAAGAGGATCAAGACAAGGACTATGATTCAAGGAAAAAAGGGAGGGGACCCTCCATTTTAAACTATGTTTTTATTTTAATCCTGGATCACTCAGGAAGCCTTGCTGGCTAAAACTGGAATTTATTAAGAAGATTATATTGCATCTGCAGTTCACATCAAGTAATTTCCATCTTTTTTGTGTCTACATACTTAATTAGTTTCTAATATTCCCTTTTCTAATTCAGTCTGAAGTCGCATGAACTTCTGCACAAAATAAATACAGTGGTAGTGTTGGGAGGGGTTGGTGGCGGTGCAGGTCTGTGTGGTCCCAGCACTCTGGAGGCGGAGAAAGAGGCTTGCGAGGATTGCAAGGGTTGCTGGGAGTTGAGTCCAGTTTAAACTACATTGCAAGATCTTGCCACAAGAACTATTGAACTAATTATAGGGACTTCTGCAGGGTCCAAAGTGAGGGCCAAACTCAGTTCTTATTCTTGGGACTCTTCATTTGTTCTGGGATCTCGTGCCATGCCAGACCTTGGGAAGATGGTGAAGACAATCTACCTCCACCTTATTACTGAGGAATATTGTTCATCTGGCTTTTTTATTTTTTTAGATTGGCAGGCTTGCCGTGGCTTCCGTGTACACAGAAATCTTTCCCAATATCTGCAGCCTCAGGCCTTGCATTCTGGTCTGGCAGATGACTTAAGCAATGGCTCCTCTCCAGGGCCTCACCCGAAGGCTAAGGGAAGCAGGACTCGGGTCCCAGCTGCCTTCTCACCCACTTCTTTAACCCAAGGGACAGTTCCTTTTTAATCTTAGGGATTAAAAATTCTTTCAATTCCACAATTCCTTCAGGCCCAGTTCTCCACAATGTGCTTGGAAAAGAGATTAAAACATTTACAAGCTAATTTGTTTTTGTCTTGGCCACATATTTCCTAGAAGGCTATGACGCTAAACTGCTGGAAAGGAAAAAAAAAAAAACCTCTAATATTTTATCATTATCCACTTATTGTTATTTAAAATAATATCTTGAGGTAGGTAAATATTTTCAAAAGAGGGCATAAAAATGCCAAGTAAAGAAGGAAAAAACTTTTTTTTTTTGGTTTTTTGAGACAGGGTTTCTCTGTGTAGCCCTGGCTGTCCTCGAACTCACTCTGTAGACCAGGCTGGCCTCGAACTCAGAAATCCGCCTGCCTCTGCCTCCCAAGTGCTGGGATTAAAGGTGTGTGCCACCACCACCGGGAAAATAAGGACCTTTTTTAAAAAAATAAACATTAAGAGATTGAGAAGGCTTGTGAGATGGTTCAGTGGATAAAGGTGCCTGCCACTAAGCCTAACCTACTGAGTCTAATTCTAATGACCCATCTGGTAGGAGGGAACTGACTCTCCTAAGTTGCCCTCTGGCCTCCACTTGAGTGCACTCATACACCCACAAATTTTATTCAGTAAGAATGTCTTTTTAAAAGGAGAATCTGGGGGCTAGAGCTCAATGGTCAAGAGCACTGACTGTTCTTCCACAGGCCCCAGGTTCGATTCCCACTGCTCACATGATAACTCACAGCTGTTTGTAACCCTGAGATCTGACACATTCACACAGGCAAAACATCAGTGTACATAAAATAAAAATAATTTTTTAAACAACCAAAAAATTAAAAAAAAAAAAGCCAGACACCAGGCTTTATACATGTAATCATAGCACTCAGGAGGCCAAGATATGAGCGTCTCAAAATCCAGGTCAGCTTGGGTTATGTAGTGAGGGACACTTGTATAGCAAGAAGTTATCTCAAAAGAAAAAAAAAAACACGTTTACTTCTCTTTGTGTATACAATGCTTCAACCAAAAATATTCCTAGAGGTTGGCCTCAGTGGGTATAATGCTTGTTTTCTAAGTGTGGGGACAGGGTTTCAGATCTCCAGCACCCAATATGTGCTGGATAGGCATGTCAGTCCACCTGTAATTCCAGCAGAGAGAGGCAGGGACCTCCAGAGCAAACTGGCTAGCTAGATTAGCCTATGGCCATCCTGGACTCCCTTTGTAGACCAGGGTGGCCTCAAACTCACAGAGATCTGCCTCCCTCTGCCTCCTGAGTGCTGGGATTAGTTTGTGCCACCACATTTTTTGGCTGACTGTAGTCCCTCACAGGACAACAATGAAGGCATCAGTGGAAGGGTTTGGTCTTATCTGAAATTTCTATGCAAGAGGGAACAATGCATACTGGGAGATAGTGATGTCTTGTGAACATTTTAGAAGTTGGGCCACCATAGCAAGGTTTCTTCATAACAACCCCAAGTGGGAAACAGCTTAGATGTCTTTCAATGGTGGGATAAACAAACTGCTGTATGTTCACACAGTGGACAGTAAGAAAGGGGTTGACTTAAGGAAATTTGATGCCAAGGACGGTACCCTGTATGTTTCAATTTAATTAAGCTCTGGAACAGACAGAAAAAAAAAACCTTGCTACTCTATGATGAAAAAATCAAAACTGTGGTCACTTGTAATAGTGGTAGAAGACCACTGACTTGAAAGAAGTTTGAATGAACTTTCTGTAATTTTCTTATGTATGAGTGTTTTGCCCGCATGCATGTCTATGTAGCATGTACATCTCCTGCTCCTTTTAGAGATTAGAAAAGGACATCTGATCCTCTGGACTCAGAGTCATGCTTGGTTATCAGTCATCATGTGGTTGCTGGGAACTGAACTCAGCATCTCAAGAGAACCCAATGTTCTTAGCCACAGAGCTGTATCTGTAGACCTGGGATTAGTTTGGAGACAGTGTGTCTATCTGTAGCTCAGCCTGACCTTGAATTGCTAGAGCGATAGCTACTTCAGAGGAGGAATGGAGGAAACGGGGCATGGGAATAGGGTTGTGAAGCTGTATTTTTACTACCCCCATGGTTTTTTTCCTTTGTCTTGTTTGTTTTTTTATTATTTTTAGAGACATCTTGCTATGTAGCTCTGGTCAGCCTAACCCTCACTGTATAGTCCAAGCTGGCCTCAAACCGAAGACAATTTTCTCACTGTGACCTTTTGATTCTTCTTTTCTTTCCTCCCTTTTTTTTTCCTTTTCAGTTCTAGAGGTTGAACCCAGGGCTTTGAGCATGCCAGACAATACCTGCAGCCTTGAGTTATACTCTCAACTCCATATTTTCATTAACACACACACACACACACACATACACACAAGTTAAAGAAAAAATAAACAAGAATGAAATAAATTTAAAAGCAGTTATTTGGGCTGGGGCTTTTAGCTCAGTGGTGGAATGCTTACATACCTTATGTGAGTCCCCAAGACTTGATTCCCACGACTAAAATAAATAAATAAAAAAAATAAGTAAACCACTAAAAGCATGTAGCAATCACAGAAATATAGTAGCATGCTTAGTCTCAGTGGTGGGTTAGTAGTCTTAAAAATGTTTTTATTGCTTATATTAATTATGCATCATAATGGGATTAATGACCTTTCCATCCATGTGTATAAGGTATTTTCATCATACTCAGTCTCTATTGCCTTATGCTTCTCTCCTGTTCCTGCTGCTTCGCAACTAATGTCCCTTCTACTCTCACATCTTTTTGTTGTTGTTGTTGTTGTTTTGCTTTGTTGTTGTAGTTGTGTTTGGTGACCCACTGGGTTTCTTACATGAGCATGAGTAAGGATTGCTTTACAGGACTATGGCTACCTTTACAAGAGGCTACCCTACTGAAAATGAATGTCTTCCACTACCCAGTAACCATCAGCTGTCTATATAGATTCTTAGACACCAAGGGTTGGACATCAAGGCCCCACCTACCTCCAGGAGCTATTAACTGCCTATGTGGCCCATTAAATGGTAAGAGTGTAGCTAACTGCTGTAGAAATTATAGAAATATAGTAACATAACATGCTTAATCTCAGAGGTGGACTCATGGTCTTTTTAAAAAAGGTTTTTTTTTTTTTGTTTTGTTTTTTTGAGACAGGGTTTCTCTGTGTAGCCCTGGCTGTCCTGGAACTAGCTCTGTAGACCAGGCTGGCCTCGAACTCAGAAATCCACCTGCCTCTGCCTCCCAAGTGCTGGGATTAAAGGTGTGCTCCACCATCGCCCAGCTAAAAAAGTTTTGATTGCATATGTTAATTAATAGTTTTTAATGACAATACATACAGTTAATATATTCACTCTCCAATTCTCTCTCCCACTCCTGCTAATTAATGTTCTACATGCTTTATATCTCATTTAATTTTTCAAATTTATAGGTGTTACTGGAGATAATTCAGAACATTGAACATGCTGTTAATCAAGTAATCTACCACTGACCCATGTTCCCAGCATTCCATGTTGGGAGGCTAAGCCTTAAAATGTTAAATGATTTAGCCATTGCCCATGGTTGTTGATAAACCTAATCATATTTTGTTGTTATCATTTTGTCTTTTGACACAGGGTTTCTCTGTGTAGCCCTGGCTATCCTGGAACTCGAACTGTAGACCAGGCTGGTCTTGGACTTGAACTGTAGACCAGGCTGAGATCCACTTGCCTCTGCCTCCTGAGTGCTGGGACTAAAGGCTGGGGCTAAAGGCCTCAAAGACCACTTTCTTAACGGCTATCTCAACTGTCTGTCTCTTTAAAAAATTATTTATTTATATTTTATGTGTACAAGTGTTTTGCCTGTATATATGTATGTAGACTATGTGTATTTTTCTGGTCCCTGTGGAGGCCAGAAGAGGCCCTAAGATCCTCCCTGGAACTGAGTTACAAATGGTTGTGGTGCTGGAACTCAAACGCAGTGCTTTTCACCTCTGGGCCATCTTTCCAGTCCCTGAATTGTCTGTTTTTGATGAACTCTATGAACTAGTGTCTAAACCTTGTAGAGTAAGTGGCTTCAGGCAGATATGAAGAGCTAAACTTTATAAGGGCCACTAAAAGACACAGGGGAACAAAAATATTAACTCTCTAGAGTATAGGAGAGAGAGTGTATATCCATCTGTGGATCTATAGAGAGAGCATAGTATAACTTTAACATCTTAAAGATTGGAAGAAGAGGGTTGGAGTGATGACTCAGTTGTTAAAGACTAGGTTCACAACCAAAAAGTCTAGAAAAAGAGATTTTAGCTTTGAAACACATGTTGATTATTGACCTCTGTTCTCAGTTAAATTGTATTCCCCTAAAGGAAAGATTATTCTGGAACCATTCAGTTCCTGGCCTAACTGAAGGCCCAGGAACACAGATTTAGGCTATCTGAAATTCAGTATTCCCAAGTGGCAGCATTTTTTTATGGAGTTTTATAGTTTTGTAGTCCAAAGACTGATAAATCAAGGCATGCTTAAAATCCATTGACTGGCATACATCTGAGATACAGTTCCAGCAATACAGGGGAAGCTTTCCTATGGCCCAAGATTCTGTCTGATGACATTATTTTAGCGTTTAGGTTTGTGGGAGCTGGTGGTCTGCTAAGTTAATAGGTTCCAAATTTTTTTTTTTATCTTTTAGTCACAGGATGTTAGTTCCAACCCAGAGCTGGGGCAAGCAATGGCTGTTCTGGGCCTAAAGCTAGCCCGAGATAAGGTAATTAGCCTCTGGACCTGCAGCTTTCACATTCTAATCTCTCAGCGGTTCTCTGCAGTTCTAATCAGTCAATCAATCAGCCTCTGCAGTCACAGCTTCTCTCACGAGTTTTTGCTCACACTACCATATTTAGGTAAAAGGTCTGGGCAGATGGAATCAGGTTAAGATAGTCCTCGAAATCTGTTATTAAGCAATTCAGGGACAGCCAGTATCCCGATGACCCAAATACTTGGCATGCTACCCTCTGGAAATCCCTGAGGTATGCTGAAAGAAGCACGTTCTTCAGAATTATACCTTCCTTGGGTTTTTGGGTTTTTGTTTGTTTTGTGAAATCTAACGTCATGCCCAGTAGAGTGGAATTTTAAAATAGGCTTAATGACTTTGAAATCTAGAAATGAAGATTGTGACTTACTGTAGACTTTTGATCCAGAAAAAAAAAAATCATGTAGCCAGTTCCCTTAGTTATATAAACAGAGGACAGAAAGGCTATCAGACAGAAATTACAAGATCTCTCTTCTCCTCTCCCCTCTTGTTTTCATATTTTTATTTAAGGTACTGTTGGGGAAAGTAGTAGATCAATTTGCCTGAGATGGCCAAGGGCTATTTAGAATGAATTGGCAAAGAATGCCATCTCTTCTATAGATGGAATGTTTTGGAAATCTGCTGGAATAGAAGAAAGGACACTGGTATCCCCACCCCCACCCCCAAAGAGAAACTACCAGAGAGACAGCAAGAATCTGGGCTACTTTTATGGTAGGCTCAACCCTGGAGCCTAAAAGACGGCTCTAAGGCTTTAAAACCAAAGACTGAGCTTAGCAGGCACAGTGATGTTTTGAGAATCTCCAGCAGATGATAACCCTTCACTCAAGTAATCCAACCTATTTGATTATGCAGGACCAGTGGCAGGAAGCAAAAACAGCAGTTGTGTTACTGGACTGAGTAGATTTTCTCACCAAGTTTTTATAAACTCTGCCTAGAGTTTATAGCTTATAAATAAGACCAGCACCTTGGAATGAATAAGTACCTAGAATTTATCTTACCTTCTTTTTTTCAAAAGAAACCTCCAAAGAGAAACTGACCTCCCATTACTAAAATCTGATTCAAGGCTGGGGTGTAGTTCGGTTAATTGGCTGTGATTATTTGTTTGAGTGAGTCCTTGTTTAAAAAAAAAAGCAGTGAGGCATGGGAGTGCAGCTCAGTGCTACAGTTATCTGTCCTCCACATTCTTTCCCATACGAATTCTTAGGAATAAGAAACTAATTAACACAGCTATCTACTCTGGACCAATTGATGGTGGCTTGAGAATAAGGCGTGTTTCCCACGGAGTGGGAATTCTTGAGAACCCTGTGTGAGAAGTGAACATAGGGGAGGGCGATTGGAAACAATGGATTGTCTATCCAATGCAGCTTTACATATTGGATTTCACAATGTAATATATCTCAATATAATCAATACTTAATGAAATTTATAATATCCAGTCTTTGCTATTACTAAATGAGTCTTTTCCTTCATGGGAATATTAAAGCCCCGAATATATCCAAGCATCATCTATCTTTCTCAGTTATCAACCAGAGGGGCTGGTGGATCGTCTGCATTTCCAAATCTGTTGCTGCTGGAATGATGTCTTCCATCACTGCCATTTTGCTTTTTCCTTGGGAAGTAATTCTTAGGAAGCAGAGAGACTTGGCTTCTACCCCCACATCCTGGGGATAGGACCTGAGTTCAAGGACTCAGACATGCTAGGCTCTACCACAGGGATGAAGTAGAAGGTTACCCCAATAGTTACATCTCCACCCTGAGATGTATCAGATGGCAAGATCTGGTAGATAATTCACTAACCAGAAGAGAGCCAATTGGCTCCCTTTTCATTATCTCTGCCCACCTCCAGACCTTCATGGGGTTGCAAGAGGCACCCACTTCTGGCCCCAGATAGTAAATGGAGGTACTGGTTTCCATCATATCGTGTGTGCATGTACTTACAACAGGCCACAGGACAACACGAAGTGACCACTGTAATCTCTGAGAAAAATATAGCAATGGAGGAACAGTACAATCTCCAGATCTTACCCCAGTTCAAGGAGCTAGCGTGTATTTGAGTCAAAAATTAGTTTAAAATGAATGGTTCTATCCAGTTTAGAATCTAAACTGGAAAGTAGAAGGATGTGCTTCTTGATTCTTTACCTTTGTGCTCGTAGCTTGGATTCTCTCTCCTCAACCACATCTTACTATACAGTTTATGAGTGATAAGAAACATGGAAAACCAACCTAAAGAAAAATGGTGATCAGCTGGGACAAAGAAAAGAGCTCATTGAGAAGAGTATTTGTCTGTGGGGTCCTGGATTTGCACCCAGAACTACAACAGCAAAACAACAACCAAAAGTCCCAGTGATTTCTCAACCATGAGAGAGATATTTTCGCATCACGAGCCTATGCCTCGAAGATATTTACAAATAGCCACATTTTTTGATTGTCATATGTGTGCACGTGTGTAAGAGTACGTAAGTGCTGCTAGCATTTTCTTGCAAAGATTAGAGATGTTACTAAACATCTATTGCAAAGGTTAGCTCCCATGGCAAAGAGACAGCAATGTCAACAATGTGACTGAGGTGGATTAGGGGGTTTAGAGCAGAATCGTTCTCTCTCTCTCTCTCTCTCTCTTTCTCTCTCTCTCTCTCTCTCTCTCTCTCTCTCTGTCTCAGTCTCTCTGTTGCTGTGCCTCTGTATCTCTGTGTTTCTCTGTCTGTCTGTCTCTTATTCTATACATCTAGAATGATGTATAGAAGTGTGCATTTCTAGTCTATCTGCAGGCTAGAAAAAGTTAAGTAGAGAAAAATGTTCAAATCAATGAGCTATAGACTTCCAACAGAGCCAGATGTGGAGGCATATGCATGTAACCTCAGCACTTGAGGTAGTGACAGGAGAATCAGAGTTGAAGACCACATTTGGCTACATAGAGAATTCCGGGACAGCCTGAGACTCTGTGTCAAAAAATAAAACCAGCGATGAAACAACCATCAAAGCAAATAGAGATATACCAGAAGAGAGAGCCACCGTCCTCTAATTATTTTTCTTCTAATACAGCTCTATCCCCAAGAGAGTGATTAAATTATGTATCCCAAAATTTCATCATGAAAATCTTTGTTTGGGAAGTAGTTGGGATTATGAAAAACTTGAAGTTCTCCCACAGAAATAAAAGGCCCAGGATAGCTGGGTGGTGGTGGCGCACTCCTGTAATCCCAGCACTGGGGAGGCAGAGGCAGGTAGATTTCTGAGTTCGAGGCCAGCCTGGTCTACAGAGTGAGTTCCAGGACAGCCAGGGTTATACAGAGAAACCCTGTCTCGAAAAAAAAAAACAAAAAAAAAAAAAAAAAAAAAAAGGCCCAGGATATAGGACAGTGGTCCAGCACTTGCCTTGCATGCTCAGTATAAAAACATATTCATTGTAGAGGGGCTAAATGACACCATGTGACATGTAGATCATCACCTCATTCACCATTGTCTTTTGAGACACAGAGATTCTCTTTACCACTGAGATTAAAGGCATGTGCCACCATGGCTGGCTCATATACTGTTTTTAATTGGATATTTAATATGTATGCTTTCAGCAATTGTAAAAAAGATACATTGTTATTAGCTATAGTCAACCATGTTTCATCAGTCCTGTGAACTTATTTTTCCTAACTAAAATCTTACGAAAGGTTTAATTAAGAAAAATTAAGTTATCTAAATGAAATTATATATTCCTTAACTTGTCCATCCATGACCCATCCTCCACAATTCTTTATAACTACAGATTCCTTTTACCCCTTGAGACACTCTCATTTAGCCCAAGTTGGTGTCCAATTCTATGGAACAGAAAATAAGTTTATTATTTTAAATTTAGTTTAACTTTTTTTTACATATTTACTTTATATTCTGCTCACTGCCCAACTTTCTTTTTCTTTTTTTAAAATAATGATTTATTTATTGTTATTTTCTTTTCTCTCTCTTTTGTTTTTTTTTGGTTTTTGAGACAGGGTTTCTCTGTGTAGTCCTGGCTGTCCTGGAACTCACTCTGTAGACCAGGCTGACCTCGAACTCAGAAATCCGCCTGCCTCTGCCTCCCAAGGGCTGGGATTAAAGGCGTGCACCACCACCGCCCGGCTTTTATTGTTATTTTCTGTGCATCAGTGCTTTGGCTGCATGTATGTCTGTGTGAGGGTGTCAGATCCCCTGGAACTGGAGTTACAGGTAGGTGGAAGCTGCCGTGTGGGTGCTGGGAACTCTACCTGGGGCTAGAGGAGCAGTCAGTGTTCTTAACCACCGAGTCATTTTTCCAGCCCCTTGACCCTACTTTTTATAATTGTGGTGTTTTTGTTTGTTCATTTGTTTTTATTTTTTTGTTTGTTTGGTTTTGGTTTTTTTCAAGATGGAGTTTCTCTTTGTAGCCCTGGTTGTCCTGAAACTTGCTCTGTAGACCAGGCTAGCCTCCTGCCTTCCTGGGTACTGGGATAAAGGCAAGGGCCAGCATTGGCTGACAGTTTTTTTTAAATTATTTTTTTCTTTTGTTGTTTATTTTGTTTTTGTTTCTCTCTCTGTAACCTTGGCTATTCTGGAAGTAATTACATAGACCAACTCACAGAGATCCTTCTGCCTCTGGCTTTGAAGTGCTGGGATTAAAGCCATGGGCTACCATACCCTACTACTTTTGTTTGGTTTTGAGACAATGTCTTGCTATGTAGCAACAACTCACCTGGAACTTGCGTTGTCCAGGCTGGCCAGGTCATAAACCTTCAGTCATTATCTAACACTGTCTCAGTGTTTCTCAGTGTTAGAATTATAGATATATACTGACCATCCCAAGTGCTAGGATTATAGGTATATACCATGTGTCCAGTTTCTCGCCCCCTCCCCCCATGGTGTTTCTCTGTGTAGTCCTGGCTGTCCTGGAACTCACTCTGTAGACCAGGCTGACCTCGAACTCAGAAATCTGCCTGCCTCTGCCTCCCGAGTGCTGGGATTACAGGCATGTGCCACCACGGCCCCGCCTGGCTCTTTTTGTTTTTATTTTCTACATTCTTTGTTATATTCCAAATGATTTCCCCTTTCCTGGTTCCCCCTCCCCATAAGTCCCATAAGCCCTCTTCCCTCCGCCCATTCCCCAATCACCCCCTCCCATTTCTCTGTCCTGGTAATCCCCTACAATGCTGCATCAAGCCTTTCCAGGACCTTTCCTCTCCTTCCTTCTTCTTGGGAATGATTTGATATTTTAATTGTGTCTTTGGTATTCAGAGCTTCTGGGCTAGTTAGTATCCACTTATCAGTGACTGCAATCCATGTATATTCTTTTGTGATTGGGTTACCTCACTTAGGATATTTTCCAGTTCCAACCATTTGCCTAAAAGTTTCATGAATTCATTGTTTTTAATTGCTGAGTAGTATTCCATTGTGTAAATGTACCACATTTTCTGTATCCATTCCTCCATTGAGGGACATGAGGACATGGGCTCAGGGGAAAAGTTCCTGAACAGAACACCAATAGCTTATGCTTTAAGATCAAGAATTAACAAATGGGACCTCATAAAATTACAAAGTTTCTGTAAGGCAAAGGACACTGTCAGAAGGACAAATCGGCAACCAACAAATTGGGAAAAGATATTTACCAACAGTATATCTGACAGAGGGCTTATATCCAATATATACAAAGAACTCAAGAAGGTAGACTCCAGAGAACCAAATAACCCTATTAAAAAATGGGGTACAGAGCTAAACAAAGAATTTTCACCTGAAGAACTTTGGATGGCTGAGAAGCACCTTAAGAAATGTTCAACATCGAGCCGGGCATGGTGGCACACGCCTGTAATCCCAGCACTTGGGAGGCAGAGGCAGGCGGATTTCTGAGTTCAAGGCCAGCTTGGTCTACAGAGTGAGTTCCAGGACAGTCAGGGCTACACAGAGAAACCCTGTCTCGAAAAACCAAAAAACCAAAAAAACCAAAAAAAAAAAAAAAAAAAAAAAGAAAGAAAGAAAGAAAGAAATGTTCAATATTATTAGTCATTAGGGAAATGCAAATCAAAACAACACTGAGATTCCACCTCACACCAGTCAGAATAGTTAAGATAAAAAACTCAGGAGACAACAGGTGCTGGAGAGGATATGGAGAAAGAGGAACACTCCTCCACTGCTGGTGGGATTTCAAGATGGTACAACCGCTCTGGAAATCAGTCTGGTGGTTCCTCAGAAAACTGGACACAATACTTCTGGAGGACCCAGCCATACCACTCCTGGGCATATACCCAGAGGATTCCCCATCATGCAATAAGGACACTGTTCCAATATGGTCATAGCAGCCTTAGGTGTCCAGTTTCTTTGACTTTATTTATTTAAAAAATTGTCCATAGTATGCGTGTGGATGGAGGTTAGAAGACAACTTTTTGGAGTCTTTTCTACTATAATCAGAAAGCTGAAGACCAAATACAGGTTAGGAGGCAAGGCACATGGCATACGACCCAAAGCTGCCAAAGCCTTAGACAAGTGCCAAGCCCATCTCTGTGTGCTTGCATCCAACTGTGATGAGCCCATGTATGTCATGCTGGTGGAGACACTTTGTGCTGAGCACCAAATCAACCTGATTAAGATTGATGACCACAAGAAATTAGGGGGAAGGGTAGGTCTCTGTAAAATGGCTAGAGAGGGCAAGTCACGGAATGTGGTTGGTTGCAGTTGTGTAGTGGTTAAGGACCGTGACAAAGAATATCAGGCCAAGGATGCCATTGAGGAGTACTTCAAATTCGAGAGATGAATAAATACAATTTTGGCTCAGGAAAAAAAAAGAATGATGCTTATGATTCAGTGGATTCATATAAAGCATACAGGAAATGCTATTTAATTGCTCGCTGTTATTATTATACACCTGAGTGGGTAGACTGTGATTTATATCTGCTGCACCAGAGATTTTCCCCAAGAAGGGCTTGCTTATGTGGTGCTGTGGAAGGAAATAGACCCCGGGGTCTGATCTATTGAAGAGAATGGGCAGTTGTTTCAGCAAGCACCTTTCAGCCTTTGGGGCCCCTCGAATACTTTCTAAAGGAGTTTAGGTTTGTGACACTTCACTGTTACTGAGAAGAGGGGTGGGCTTATTTGCATTGATACTTCTCAGGAGTCAGGTGCCAAAGCAATTTGCCCCCTGACATATGCCCTAGACACATGTGGAAACACTATCTTTGATGAGAAGAACAGATAATATGTGGCAAGAGTAGGGAAACTGCATGGTTGCCTGTTTCTAAGTCACTAAGCCAACGGTAGCTGCTATTTTGTGATGGGAGGAAGGTGGGCAATAATACCCCCTAGATGATCTTGGGGAGACTTCCCAACTTTAAGGCTTGCTTAGAGAAACTGTCATCCAGAAATTCATGCCCTTAGATTTGTTGTTTTAAGTAGTGGGTGACTGGATAAGAAATACATTTCATGCTCTTTATCAGGATAGTAACATTTAATAGAAAACACATGTGGCTCAGTATTATTTTGGGATAGAGTATTTTATTCCATATGTTTTTCTCTACCTCTCCCATAGTCTATTTTGTGATATTTCAAGGGAGAATGTGGCCAGGCCAGGAAAACAAATAATATAGGGATTGTTTTGGGATGCTGGTATCTAAAACTGATTCAGGTGGGTGTGGTGGCACATCTTGTAATCCCAGCCTTGGGATCAGGAATTTGATTAAGGTTATTCATGATTACATAGTGAGCTCAAGGTCAGCCCGAGCTACACAAGACCTTTGTTTCAAACACTCTCAGTACTCCCACCACCCAACCCTCCGTGTGTGTGTGTGGGGGGAGCAGGGGGGGGACACCAAAAAGGATTCCAGTGAAATCTTTGTGGTTTCTTGGCAGTAGTGCTTCCAAACATAACTAGGTTATTGGCTATTTTCATGGCATATTATAAAGTCAAATTAGAAGTGGTTAATTATGACTCAAATTTTCTGGTAGATGAAGTGGTTAACAATGACTCAAATTTTCTGGTAGATGAATGGGAATATTACAATTGCCGCTTGACAGTGAAAACCAGTGGATAGGAAGGGAAAGCTTTTTAACATATAGTGGTGATAGCTATAATTGCTTATTCTCATTTCTGCCTACAATGGCATTTGTGATTAGTTCTGGACAGCACATATATTAATACTAAGTCTACAGGGGACTGAAGAGATGGCTCAGCAGTGAAGAGTACTTGTACTTTTGCAGAGGGCCTGGGTTTGGTTCCCAGTACCCATACAGTAGCTTACACCTATTTGTAACTCCAGTTTCAGATAATTCAGTACTGTCTTCTGACCTCTGTGGGCACCAGACACATACCCTCTTCTGACCTCTGTGGGCGCCAGACACACACGTGGTACACATACAAACGTGCAAGTAAAACACTCATATACATAAAAACATTCTTCAAAATAACTTGTAAAAAAGAATGGAATAAAAAATTTTTTTGAATAAAAAAATATTTTTACAAACTATTTTTCATCTGATTTTCAAATTCCTAAAGCTGTATGAGTGTGTGACACACTGCTTAATAATTACTGAACAAGTATTTGGTAGTTGCAGTGAGTCTACCTAGAAGAGTTTGCGTCAGCACGGGTTGAAGGGCTAACATTCCTAAGTATTGCTCTGTGTTGATTGTATCATCAAGCTCAGAGAAGGCACAGAGGCAGAGCCCCAAGTGAGCCAGGTCTCTGAGGACAGATGTGTGTAGTAGTAGTAGGAACAGTCAACATAAAGAAGTTACAAAGGTGGCCACAGTTTCTACTTATCATCTCATGGGAGTAATGGGCTGTATAAGGCTTGAAATAATTGACAATCTTTGAAACTATTGATTGGTGTTTGTTGGCCATCCTTCAGCAAGCCATGTCGGTTTTCTCCTCCATGAGCCTCAGTTTCCTCCTTTGTCAAGGTAGGGTTGTTACATCTGTAAAAAAAAAAAACAAAACAAACAAACAAAAAAAACCAAACCATTTCCTCACTATGCCTTATACTGCAGATGAAGCAGGTTTTTTGTTTGTTTGTTTGTTTGTTTTTGTTTTTTTGTTTTATCGAGACAAGGTTTCTCTGTATAGCCCTGGGTGTCCTGGAACTCACTCTGTAGACCAGGCTGGCCTCAAACTCAGAAATCCACCTGCCTCTGCCTCCCAAGTGCTGCGATTACAGGCGTGCGCCACCACGCCCGGCTGATGAAGCAGTTCTTAAAGCCACTGAGCTGAGGCTTATATACAGTGAAAGCTCAAAGAAGGCAGCATTTATTAATTTGAGGAACTAGGAGTTTTCAGGGCGGTGGGCAATGGGTGATTGGTCTAGCCACTGGGAGAAAGTGGCATTTTCCCTCGCTAGCAGTCCAGAAGCCCCGCGGAGTAGCAAGGGGGCGGGGCCAGGTTTCTGAAGGGGTTGCTATGATACTGAGGGGCCAGTGGAGGTTAACTGAACCCTTAAACCATCGCGCCCTCCCCCATCCGTACTCACTGGGGCCACTGGCCATTGTTCCCCACAAAATGGCGTCCGTAATCCCCCCTCTGTGTCTGAGGCCTATGTATAGCTGAGGGGGGGTGGTTGTGGTTGTGGAACTAGAGGTGGAAACAAAAACTACAATTCCCAGGGTACACCGCTCCGGCTTGCGAGGCACAGAACACGTGCCTAGGCCTAGCGGTTCCAGGCCGTCAAAAATCGTTTAGCTCCCTCTCCTATCCCTTCTTTGGTTGTTGCCCCCCCTCCCCCGCGCACACTGAGGTCCTGGGGGCGGGGGGGCGGCGGTGGTATGTGCCATGGCCGTTGCCCTCTCAACATAACCGGGAGACAGGTATTTGTAAATCTGTGCTTCGACTTCTAATCCCAAAGCCGGCAGGTATGAGTCTCGCGAGATAAACCGGGATTTAGCAAAAGTGAGTGAGGGGTGGTGGGTGAAAGGTACTGGTGGGTACCACATCTCCACAGAGCTGGTCCACTTAATGGTTTCCAAAGAGGGGAAAGTGGTCCGCTGGTGGCAAAGAAGTGGTGTGTGCTGGGATGGACCTCTTTTTATTCACGTACTTCTTTGTTTGTGAGGAGGGGGGGAAAAAGGTAAAGCAGCCGCGGGGACCAGTGCTTCAGACCACACAAGCAGAGTCTTGCGTGGCTCCTCGCTGAGATTTTTTTCTTCTCTTGGCGCTAGGGAGAGAAGTCTCTCCTCGACGCGCGTCCACCGCGCTGCGTTGAGTTCTGAGGGAAGGTGTGCGCACGCGCCAGCTGGCCAGTCTCAGGGCACCTCTCTCAGTGAGGGGCCGTTCCGAGTTTGGGCTGCTCAGTTGGCTCTCTTCGCCCCTCCCCCTCTCTTTTCCCTCCCTTCCCCGCCCTTCCCCGCCCCTCTCCAGTCCATCAGAATTCTCTGGCTTCAGTACGCGTGCGCTCGGTCAGCTGCGGGGCGAGCGCGAGCTTGAGCTCGCACCCTGCTCCCCCCTAACCCCGCCTGCTCTTCCCCTGCCCGCGGTTGCTGGCTCGGTGGGCTCGCGGGGAGACGCGCGCACGCGCGCAGGACTCGGAGACGAGCTCCAGACACTGAGGAGGGGAGTAAGAACCATCCGAGGAGGCGTTTAGAGGAGGAGGTATATGTGTATGTGTCTAGTCTCCGGTGTAGCCGGTCGGGGGGCTGGAGAAGGCTTGAGAGACAGCAAGGGAGAACTGAATAGAGTCGTTCGCGAGCGGTCAGAGTCTCCACTGAGGTGAGGGTCCCGGCCAGCCCGGGACCCTGAGGGAGGGAGGAGGCCGGGGGGCGTGTCCAGGATCGGGCTGAGCGATGAATGGGCCCAGGATGAATGGAAAGAGGCAGCGGCGGCCAACAGTCTGTTCAGAGAGTAAGCGCCTCTGTGTGTGTGTGTGTGTGTGTGTGTGTGTGTGTCTGTGTGTCTGTGTGTGTGTGTGTCTGTGTCTGTGTGTGTGTGGTGTGTGTGGTGTGTGTGGTGCTGACGGGGGAGCTGCTTGACCAAGGCATGGTGCGTGCGGTCACGCAAAGGTACTGGACGAGGCCGTACTCAGGTCTTGGGGTTGTAAGAGCTGGAGTCGAAGTGATGGAATACGGAGAGGGAAATTAAGACGGAGGAAAAGTGGGGAAGGACAGATCGGAGGTTAAGGTGCAGTTTCTCCTTTTTTTGTTTCTGTTGCGAAGGGTGGCAACTTTGTCAGTTGATGGAAGACCTAGAGACCGGGAAGGTGAGGAGACCGGAGATGGTTGACAAAGGGACCGAGAGATCATTTAAGTGAGATTAGTGCTACTAAAAGAATCGCTTTGGGTGTGGGATGTTCAACAAGGTTTGGATGTGTTATATTGATGGAGATGGAATGGGGCAAAGAATAGGCTTAATTTAGAGGTGCATTTGATGTAGGAGGGTCGATAGGAGTCTGGGTGAGGGATATAGCAGACTGATTGTGTAAATTGTGTTAGGTGCAAAGGAATTGAGAGGTGTGGTGAGTGCTCTGTGACTGACTTGCTGGGAATGGGGAGGGGAGGGGATGATAGGGATAGGATAAAAGTCACGAGGTAGTTTCGCTGTATCGAAAGAGGGTTTCTTTAGTTAAGAGCTGTGAAACATTTATATTGGGGGATGTGTATGGAAACCCCCAGAGTGTGTCTTTCTACATCTTGCCAGTCGATACACTGTTAAAATGAAGTGCGATTTTGCTCTTCTCCCTGTCTGTTTTTCTTTTCTTTTTTTGAGACATAGTTTCGCCCTGTAACCAAGGCTGGCCTGAAATTCAATATGTAACCAAGGTTGGTCTTGAATTCCCTTCCATCCTTCTGCCTCAGCCTTCAGGTGTGATTCCTTAAGGGTTATTGCTGAGACAGTGGCATGAATCAATCAGTAGTCTTGAGTTGTGAAAATCTGTGCATCAAACATTCGGGGCTTTGTTATCAATTTTTCATGGGTACTTTTTTTTTTTTTTTTGAGACATGGTCTCACTATGCAGCCCTAGCTGACCTGAAACTTGCTATGTAGACCAGGATGGCCTGTAACTCAGAGAAATCTGCCTGCTTCTGCCTCTAAAATTTGATATAAAGAGAACTTTTTAACAGACCTTAGTGTAAGGCTGGAGGTGTTTTTAGATAGTCTTTAACTGTTTGGACTTTGAATTTAAATTTTATTGACACTGGACAACCCAGGGAAAGATACTTTGTATCAAATGTTAGCTAAAATGAACAAAATTTGATTTTGAGTGTTTAATAGTGATACCTGATGTTTTGGTTATTTCGAAGTTTATTTTCTATGAAAAGTGGCACTTGCTTTTAGTGCATTTGTTTCTTTGTTTGATGAGGGTTCAGTTCAGGGCCTTGAACATGCTAGGCAATCCCTTTACCACTGAGCTGCATTTGCAGCTTGTGTAACTTTAAATTACAATAGATTACTTGGACATTTTGTTCTCTGAATATGTTACTTAGCTTCTGGTAAGGAGGTCTTGTGATGTTTTCATTCTGTTCTAGGTCAAGATTAACGATTATGGATTTTTAACTTTTCATGATTATTTTTACAGGTTTTGCTGACATACATCTGAGTTTGTGGAAATGTAAATTTAAGAGCAATTCGTGCATTCTGTTTTGAAATCGAAAAGAGTATAATAATCCTTTGACTATTTAGAGTTTTAACACAGAGGTTAATATTGTGTTTAGTTTGAGATTGAGATGAATATTTTGTGTATGAATATAAATATATAGGGTAGTATATATGCATACATGCCAATATATAATATCAAACACACATTATTATAGAGCAGAAATAGGTACAGTGGGAGCTTTGAAATGTCTAACTCTTCCAGGAGAGATGGTCTCCTAGCTTTTAGCTAGATTTTCCTGGAGAGAAGTTGAAGAGAAGTATAGGCTTATTTCCTGAAAGCCCTTTCTGCCTCTCCTTTTATCTTTGCTGTCTTCTCCACTGTGCCCCTCTTTAGAATGTCTACATACTTTCCACATACTTTTACACTGTCCTCATGTGTCTTCATATTTTAAAGGGATTATAAAGGTCAAAGATAAGTCTGGTGTGGTGGTATAATATCTTTCATCTCAGTACTTGGGAGACAGAGGCAGGCAGATGTTTGTAAGTTCAAGGCCAGCCTGGTTTATATCTAGGGGATTTAATGAGATTTAGGCATTAGATATTTGTAAAATTGGCTTAAGATTTTCTTCATAAAGCAGAAGTTTCTGTTTTCACTAAGTTGTCCATTGCTTAGACAGTAATTAATAAGACCAAATTCTGCCAAGAAATAATAGATAAGGATACAGAAAATAAAATATTCTAGTAGTAATAAATTTCAAGTTGTTATATAACTGAATTAAAAGTAATTAGTAGGGTTGGGTGTGGTGGCCTTTAATTCAAGCACTCAAAAGGCATAGACAGATGAAGCTCTGAGTTCAAGGCCAGCCTGGTCAACATAGTGAGTTCCAGGACAGCCACAGATTCATAATAAGACCCTGTCTCAAAAGAAAAACATAGAGCGTGGAGAGATGGCTCAGAGGTTAAGAGCACAGACTGCTCTTTCAGAGGTCCTGAGTTCAATTTCCAGCAACCACGTGGTGGCTCACGACCATCTGTAATGAGATCTGGTGCCCTCTTCTGGCCTGCAAGCATATATGCAGGCGGAATGCTATATATACAATAAATAGACCTTTATAAAAAAAGTAGAGAATTTAAATTTTTGTGTACATGTTTTTGTATGAGGATGAATTGTGTGCAAGAAAAAAATTCTGTCTTTTATTTTAGTATTAAGTGTCCAGCTCTATTTGTAGAGATCCTTAGGTCTCCTGGCTAAAAGCCAGGATTCTTTCACAGGAGAGTGTCTTGCCCATTTTTAGTCAAGATATCATAAAATTTGTGATATTGTTAGGCAACGACTAACTTTAATAGTTGTAAAGGACAAATATAAAGGCATTTGTTTTGAAATTAGAATTGATGCTATTTTTAATTTAATTTTTATTTTTGATTTTCATATATAAGTACTATATTCATAGTTGCTCTGTAAATATAATGAGATGTTTCTTTTGGAAAATGTTGAAGTTGTTAAGAGAGACTTATTGAAGAAATGAGCCTTTAATGCTCTTTTAGGGATATATATTCCTTCTGAAAAATTTTCCTCTTTCCTTCTTTCCATATAAACTGTTCCTTTCACGTTGGCCTTCCCTCTCCTTTTTTAAAAAATGAAGCTCTGTGAGTTCAAGGCCAGCCTGCTCTACATAGTGAGTTTTATTTATTATATATGTATCTGAGTACACTGTCATTGTCTTCAGACACTCCAGAAGAGGGCGTCAGAGCTCATTACGGATGGCTGTGAGCTACCATGTGGTTGCTGGGAATTGAACTCAGGGCCTCAGGACATCTCTCCAGCCCCACCTCTCACCTTTTAAGAGAAACTGTGTTTGGGATTGAATCTAGGGTCTCCTGCCTGCTACTTAAACATTCTATGTAGGAAATACACCCATTCCATCTCCTTTAAAAGTCTTAGAAGAAGTTCCAGGACAGCCAGAGCTACACAGAGAAGCCCTGTCTCGAAAAAACAAAAACAAAAACAAAAACAAAAGTCTTAGAAGAAATGAAATATATCTTTGCCATGTTTTAGCATGGGTTCTTTTAAGTTGTGATAAAACCCAGTAACAAATTTATGATTTTAATAATTTTATTTTGTGTGGTAGTTGGGGTTGAGCCCATCAGCTCTACAGATGCCCTGAAAGCAGTTTGCCACTGACCAATATCCTCAGCCCTCTTTTCTTTTTGAGAGGGTTTCTCATTAGTTGCCTAGGCTGTCCTTGAACTCACTTTGTAATCTAGGCAGACCTTAAACATTTGTGATCTTCCTACCACAGTCTCCCAAATTGCTGGGATTATAGGCCTGAGCCACTAAGCCTGGTTTTAAACCCTTTTTAAAGTATATGCCTTTGGCATTAAGTAACTTTACTGTATTTGGGGCAAGTATCTAATTCCAAAATGTTTTCATCACCTTGAGAGGAAACTCTGTACTTACTCCTTAAGTGTCTGCTTCCTATTCTCCTCCCTCCAACACCCAGTGTCTCTTATTTGTCAGTCTCAATGGCTTTGCTCAGTCTCTAATCATAATACTAACCCTACACCTCTTATGTTAGACTTTTTTCTTGTAAATCTTTACATGAGCCCCCGTGCCTCTGTGTGCGCGTGCGTGTGTGCGTGCGTGTGTGTGTGTGTGTGTGTGTGTGTGTGCACGCGCGTGCACATGTGCGCACGCATGCTTGTATTTTTGTGTGAGTGGATGCCATATATACAGAAGTCAGAAGACAACCTAAGGCAACTAACTAGTCTTTGCCTTTGATCTTAGAGACAGGGTATTTCTTCTGGGATTTCTCCTGTCTCCACTTCCCAACTTGATGTAGGAATATTGGAATTAAACCATCTGGCTTTACTTGGGTTTTGTGGATCCACATTCAGGCCCTCACAAGCCATATCCTCAGCCCTTATGCCCAGCTTCTTTTACTTAATGTGTTTTTGAGATTCACCTTCTATGCATGTCTCATTTTGTTCTATGGTTGAGTAATATACTATTATATGGGTTTATTCATTCATAAGTTCATGAATATCTGGAATGTTCCCACCTTTAAACTTTTGTGGGTAGTGCTGCTGTAAATATTCATGTGTAAGATTTGGTTTGAACATCCATTTTAACTTATTTTGGTTATATAACTAGAAAAGAATTTACTAGATCACATACCAACTGTTTTCTACAGGGGTGTCACTATTATACATTGTCTTTATACATCATCATACCCAATATATATGGATTCCAATTTCTGTACCTCCTCCCCAAACTTGTTGCTCTTTTTATGATGGCCTCATGGTGGCTGTGAAGTGGTATCATTGTAGTTTTGATTGACTAACGACGTGGGGCATCTTCTCTTCTGCTTTGTCTATATTTCTTCTTTGAAGAAATATTTTGAACTGTCTATTCAAGACTTTGTTCATTTTTAAATGAATTATAGGAGGTTTTTTGATGGTTTACAGAACTTTATTTTAATTTATGTTGGTAAAACATCGGTCTTTTGTGGTATGGTGGCACATGCCTTTAATGCCAGCAAAGCTGTTGAGATAGGCAATGAGAAGGGAGAGGAAGGTGGTCCATCTGGAGTTTAAAACCAGCCTGGTCTACGTAAAGAGAATTATAGATCTTTAAAGACCTTCACTCATTTTAAAATTTGGCTCTTTTTAAAATTGAGTTATAAGAGTTTTAAGAACTACATTCTACATACTATACCCTGATAGTTGATATTCTTTGCAAATACATTCTCCCATTCTATGACTGTTTTTCTTTTGTATGGTGCAAGATCTCCTATATGCTAGATAGATAGGTAGTCTACCACTGAGTTACATTACAGCCCAGTCTTTGTACTTTGGTTGATAGAAGGTTTTTGGCTTTTATTTATTTTATTTTTTTTTATTTATTTATTTTTTTGTTTGTTTGTTTTTTGAGACTTGCTGTGTAGCCCAGAGCAGGTTTTGAATTTTTGATCCTCCTGGCTTAGCCTGCCTGCTCTCTTGATGGCATGTTTTCTGGCACCAAGGTCTTGAATTATCATGAAGTCCAGTTATATAGCTTTTCTTTTGTTGCTGATGCCATTTGCTCTTTCTTTTTTTTTTTTTCATTTGCTCTTTCATTCACCTTCCACCCCATACCCCTCAGGCTGCTCTCAAAGTTGTGTAAGCAAGGATGACCTTGAATAATTTTTTAAAAAATTATTTATTTTTTATTTTTATGTACATTGGTTGTTTTGCCTGCACAAATATCTGCGAGGGTGTCAGAGGGTTGCTGGGAATTGAACCCAGTGCCTCTGGAAGAGCAGCCTGAACTCTTTTAGTTCCTGAGCCATCTCTCCAGCCCCCCTTGAACAATTTTTTTAAAAGATTTGTTTATTTATTATATGTAAGTACACTGTAGCTGTCTTCAGACATACCAGAAGAGGGCATCAGCTCTCAGTATGGATGGTTGTGAGCCACCATGTGGGTGCTGGGATTTGAACTCAGGACCTTCGGAAGAATAGTCAGTGCTCTTAACTGCTGAGCCATCTCTCCAGCCCCTGAACAATTTTTTAAAAGACTTATAAATTTTACTTGTATGAATGTTTTTCTTGCATGTATATATGTGTACTCCATGCATGCCTGGTACCTATGGAGGCCTGAAAAGGGTATTTGTTACTCTAGAATTGTGAGCTGCCATGTGGATGCTGGGAACCAAACCTGGCCCTCTGCAAGAGCAGTTAGCACTCTTTAACTCATAAAAATCTCTGAACCTTTTTAAAAATGATAATTTTGTAAATTATTACATGAAATTCTCTGACCACTTTTTACCCCCTCCTCGCTCCTCATATCGACTCTCACCCGTCTCCGCATCCAAAGAGTTTTCTTTTCCTCATGGAGCATTCTGTGGTGCCCTACTTCTGCTGGGAGTGTGGCCTGCCCTGAAGTGTGGTCAGCTTACCAGGTGTCACACCATTAAAAAAAAAAAGCTGACAGTTTCTATCCTAGCTATCCAATGCCAAAGGAACTCAACTAGTGGTAAGATTTTATGTCTACCTCCTACCTTCCGTTTACATGTGAATTGGTGAAAGTTTTTAAACTTTACATTTGTGAAGTTTGTGCATTGTACTTGGTGTCTGTGGATGCCAAAGCTCGGTACAAGTCATAAAGTCTTTATTATTATTATTATTATTATTATTATTATTATTATTATTGAGTGTGTGTTTAAGTTAGGGGACAGCTTTATGAAGTTTGTTCCCTCCTCCCTCCTCCTTTCTAGGATTGAACTCAGGTCATTGTTAGGCTTGCACAGCAAGCACCTTTACTCATTGAGCCATCACATCAGGCTCAGGAGGACTTTTATATGATTAATTAGACCTCATATGATGTGCCAAAAAATTCTTATGTTAAAACTGTAGGGATGCTTTTTTGCCTACTTATTCCTTTATATAGCTCTGTTGGCTATTCGTGCATGTGCAGATGAGTTCCCTCATGCCACTGTGTCTGGAGGTTAGATGTTAACAGCAGGTGGCTTCCTCTATAGTGCCCCATCTTAGTTTTTGAAACAGGATCTCTTGCTGAACATGAAACTCACCAAATTGCTAGACTAGCTGACCAGTGAGCACTTGAGATCTACCTGTCTCTGATTCCTGTTGCTGGGAATACAGATAAGTACCATGCGCAGCTTTTACATGGAAGCTGGGGAATCTGAATTCAGGTCCTGATACTTGTAAAGTAAGTATTTTACTGTTAAGCCATTTCTCCAGTGTTATTTTTGAACTCTAATATTATGTGTCATACACAGTGGTACATTCCTGTAATCCTAGCACTCAGGAAAGTGAGGCAGGAGTACTGTAAGTCAAGCCCAGTCTGGTCTACATTGTGTAAGGTGAAATATTCCTTTAAAACTAGAGAAAAACAGTTGGGCATGGTGGAGCATACCTATAATTCTAGCACTGCGGAAGCAGAGATAGGGAGATCTAGTTTGTGTCCCAGGGCAGCCTGAGTCACATGGATAGTTCTTGGCTAGTCTGGGCTTAAATATCAAGATGTCTGAAACCAATCAACCAATCAACCAGCCAACCACACAAACACCCAAAACAAACAACAACAAAAACAATCAAAGACGTTGGCTCAAATTATTATTTGGATAGACAGATTCCTGATCTTAACAATTATAAGCTACATAGCAGATATAATAGCTTTTTTAAATATATGCAATGTCAATTTTTGTTTAAATGATAGGTAATTGTGGATTAAGTCTATTTTCACTGAGTTTTTTTTTTTTAATTTTAACATAGCGCCTGTAGCCTAAAAGTTGTCATCCTCAGCTTCCTATTGTGCTGGGATTGTAGGAGTGATGTCAACATGCCTGGCTTTCAGTTGACTTCCCCACTAATATATATGCAACCAATCCCTCACATAGACCTTATTTCCAAAGAATGTGATGTGGGTGTATGTATGTATGTATATATATGCAACAAAGAGTTTTATGAGTGTTATTACGAGGGGCCCCTTATTAGGAGTAACTCTGGCTTGTTTTGTTGTGGAGCTAGAGATAGAACTCAGGATCTGGCACATTCTAAGTTCTCTGTCACTGAGCTGTCCCTTTCCCCTACCTCCTGGCTTGCTCCACCCCCATCTGTGCCATTTTAGTTCAATTTACTTGATTTCTGTTTACTTTTAAATCTTTTGACCTTTTGAAATAATCTCCTGTAGCCCAGGCTGATCTCATATTTGCTATGTAGCTAACTATAATTTTGGACTTCTGATCCTCTGGTCTTCTACTTCCTGAATTCTGAGATTATGGGTGTGCATCACCACATTGGGCTTTATGAGCTGCTGCTGATCCAACCCAGGGCTCAACAAGCATTCTGAATTACATTCCTCATGATTTCTTTTAAAACAAAGATTCTATTTTTTAAGCTTTGTGTGTGTGTGTGTGTGTGTGTGTGTGTGTGTGTGTGTGTTAGTGTGTTAGTATGTGAACACAGGTATAACAAGAAGCCAGTGGCATCAGATTCCCCCTACCTGGAGATATAGGAAGTTGTGAACTGCTGAATGTGGGTCTTGGGAACCAAAGTTAGATCCTTTATAAGAGCAGTATTCATGCACTCTAATCTTAGCCACTGGGCCATCTCCCCAGCCCAACCTTTCCCTTCAGCCATCTTTTTAATAAAAGAGACTAGGAGCCCATGTCAGCCCTGAGTCTTGTACTCAAAGGATCCTCTTGTATCAGCTGTCAGAGTAGCTGGAGCCCCCACATTTTTTTTCTGACAGGATCTCATTATAGTCAGCCCAGGCAGGCGGGTGCTGGGATTGTAAGCATGGGCCATGTTCACCACATGTCACTTCATTTTTTGAGCCTCTTTTTTTAAAAAAAAATTGTAAGATAATAATAACAGTTTTACTTATCTCAGGATTCTTGTGATGATTGAATGGAAAAATGTGTAAGAGGATTTAGAAACACATGGTGTGTTTCTAAAACACTCAATAAGTTGTAACTGATAAAATTTATTTTAATATGTATCGTATTACATATTTCTCAAGCTGTTTTTCTTTTCTTTCTCTCATTTCTTTCTTTCCTCTTCTTTTTTTTTTGAGATAGGGTTTCAATGTATGACCCTGGCTAGCCTAGAATTCTGTAGACCCACCTGACCTCAAACTCAGGGCTTCATCTTACTCTGCCTCAGACCTTTAATCCCAGAACCCTGGACGAGGCCAGCCAGAACTATATCATAGAGAGATCCTGTCCCAAACAAAACAACATAAAGGAAGCCTTTCTTTAGGTTGTTAAGAAATCCTTTCTTCCTGTTATGCCAGAGTTTCTTCTTGTAATTGATGCAACTTTGCTTTTATATTTAGCTCTATAATCCACATTAAATTTACTTTTGTGCCTGATCTTAGGTAAATCTTTAACTCTCCTCCCCCAGTAGATAGCCATTTATCCTGACACAATTTATTATACTATCTGTTCTCCACAAATTTGAAATTCCTACAGTGGAGTATATTCCCAAGTGTGCAGATTTCTTAGTTTTTTAAATGTATGTCTATTTGTGTGCTGAAACAATATTGTTTAGGTAATTATAGCTATATTGTATGCTCATGTTTGATAAAGAAAAATTGTCTTTGTCTTATTTCCAGATTTTAGGGATGAGAGAATTTTGGTGCTGCTTTGGTGTAGCCCAAGGCGGCCAGGGACTCATGACAGTTGGCTGGCTTTAGTCTTCCAGGAATGAGCTAATGTGCCCTCTGCTTCAAGATGTTTTTAGTTTTCCTTGTGTGCCCTGTGAGAATCAACTCATTTGTTTGGGATTTTGATTGGTTTTACACTGACTTTTTGATAAACTGGTGGTAGGGAAGGTGTTTGTATTAGCAAGTGTGCTGGTGCATTCCTATAATCCTGGCACTTGGGGAGGCTGAGACAGGAAACTTGCTGTGAGTTCAAGGACAGACTGGGTTGAATAACAAGACCCTATGTCACTAAATAGAAAAAAATAATGAAGACATTGAGTGGTACATACCCCATAATCCTAGCACTTGGAGAAGGTTCCGGGAGGTTCAGGAATTCGAGGTTATCCTTGGCTCTATAATGAACCTGGGTTGTATGAGATTCTGTCTCAAAAACCCAAAACAATACAAGATATCTGTAGTGGATCTTTCCTTTGAGCAGCGTTGGTGTTTTTTATGTGTTTCAGTAGAATTTCGGTTTTCTTTATATAGGTGCTGCATATTTCTTCCTAAGCTTATTCTTCATAAAACATTGTTTTCAAGATTTATTTTTATTCATGTGTCTATGAGCATTTCTATGTGGGTATATACCATACGGGGAACCTCAGAGGTCAGAAGAAGATGTTAGATCCCCTCTAGCTGGTGTTACCAGCAGTTGAGAGCCACCTGACATGGTTGCTGGGAACTGAACTTTGGTTCTCTGGAAGGGCTGAAGGGCTTTTAACAGTGGAGCCATCTCTCCAGCCCCTTGAATATATTCTTTTTTGTTTTGTTTTGGTTTTTGGATTTTGTTTTTTTCTGAGACAGGGTTTCTCTGTATAGCCCTGGCTGTCCTGGAACTCACTCTGTAGACCAGGCTGGCCTCGAACTCAGAGATCCTCCTGCCTCTGCCCCCCAAGTGCTGGGATTACAGGTGTGCACCACCACTGCCCGGCCCTTGAATATATTCTTAAATGAGTATTTTATAGCTTTGTTGCTCTTGTGAGCATGATGGGTGTTTTTTGTTTGTTTGTCTGTGGGGAGGCAAGATTGAGATTGGGTCTCATGATGTAGCTTAAGCTGGGCTTGAACTTATTGTCATCTGTCTCTCTCAGCCTTCTGAATGTTGAGATTACAGGTATGCACCACTGTGCCAAGCTCCAGGTAGTTGTTTTTAAATTATGTTTTCTTTTAAAGTTATTTTTATGTGTGCGAGTATTTCATCTGCATGCACATCTGTACCTCATGTGTATGCTTGGTAGCAGAAGAGGTAGGTCATTAGATTCCTTGGAAATGGGTTTCCAGATAGTTGTAAACCACTATGTGAACCATCTCTCCAGCCTCTTAAATTATATTTTTAAATGATTATTACTGATAATCATTTAAATACTTTGATATTTAAATCATATCAATACTCAGAGTATTTTTTAGTAGATCTGTTGGCTCTTCTAAATAATCATGTAGTTTAGTCTGTAATTTTTGCTTTTATCTCCTTTAGGTTTTTTTTATGCCTGTACCTTCTGAGTATTGAGATTACAGTTGTAGGTCCCATGCCTGGTTTATGAGATGCTATGGATCAAACCTAGGGCTTTCTGTCTGCTGGGCAAACACTCTATCAGTTGAGCTGCAGCCCTAGACCTGACTTATTCTTGGCTTGTTAATCATTATTTATATGGAAGATGGCTTAACCTCACTTGTAAGTTAAATGCTCACTGAAAACATACTGAGGGCTGAAGCTGTAGCTTGATGAGTATTTGCTAATGTGCAAGGCTCTGGGTTTGATCCTCTGTACTTTATAAAAAGAAAACAAACTAAGATTCTTTTAAAATCCCGCTGGAGTTAAAAAGCAAAATATTTGATATGACTTTGTTGTCAGGAGTGTAAGGCAAAAGAAATATATTGTATGTGGAAGATTAAATTGGTATAATGGTCATGAGAAGCAATTTTACCACATTGTATAAATATTATATACATTCATTTTTATATATTAGTATATTTCAACAAAAGTTTAAAATGTATATACATATATGTACGCTTGCTACAAATGTATATATATACACATATATATATGCATATGTAATGAAATCTTTATCTAGAAAAAAAATTGAATGCTACAGAGTAAGACCTGTCTATGTGCTGAAAAGAAAAAAATATCCTAAGTTATGACTATAAAAAAAAAAAAAAACAAGAAGCCGGGCGTGGTGGCGCACGCCTGTAATCCCAGCACTTGGGAGGCAGAGGCAGGCGGATTTCTGAGTTTGTGGCCAGCCTGGTATACAGAGTGAGTTCCAGGACAGCCAGGACTACACAGAGAAACCCTGTCTCAAAAAACAAAAAGAACAATCCCAGCATTCAGAGTTCAAAGATAGCCTCGTGTACATTGACATATATGTCTCAAAACTCCAAAAACAAGAAAGAAGAAAAATACTTAGTGATTTGGGCATGGTGTTATTCACCTGTAGTCCCAGCTCTTGGGAGACTAGGACGAAAGGATGGCTTGAATCCAAAATTTTCTGCCAGCTTGGTTAATGTAGTGAGGCTTTGCCTCAAAATAAGGACAAAACACCCCAAATTGAGTGTAAGCTGGGTCAGATAGTACAGGCTCAAAATCCCAGCTAGTCAGGAGGCTGAGATGGGAGAATTGCAAATTCAAGGGAGACAGTGGACTATGTACTGAATTCAAGCTATCCTAGACAACTTAATGAGAGCCCGAACTCAGTGGTAGAACACTCAGTGGTCTAACATGTGGAACGTCCCGGCTCTAGAAATGTAAACAAAACAAAAACCCCTTATTGTATACTATACTTTTGGGAGGTGCAAAGATGAGCATATTTTCTACAGAGGCTTTGAAGGTGCTCAGTGGTAGGGCACGTGCCTAGCTTGTGTCCATGATCTGAGGCCCTAGAATACATCTCCAGCATTGAAAAACCCAAACCACTAAAGAAATATGGTATCAAGCATTGTGGCACATGCATTCCCCCCACCCCAGCCCCAGCTCGCTTTGTACCTGCTTGCTTGCTCTAGCCTATTTATTATATCTAAGTACACTGTAGCTATCTTCAGACACCCTAGAAGAGGGCATGAGATCCCATTACAGATGGTTGTGAGCCACCATGCAGTTGTTGGGATTTGAATTCATGACCTTTGGAAAAGCAGTCAGTGCTCTTAACCACTGAGCAATCTCCAGCCCAAGCCTTCTTAAGAGGCTGAGATAGGATTCCTGAGTTTAAAGTCGGACTGTATTACATAGTAATTACCAGGGCTACATAGCAATATACTTTCAGTAATGTAAGCAAACAAACCCCCAAACCTAACACATAGTTCACACATGATAAAAGCAAAAGCTAGTAGAATAAAAAATGTGGCAAATAATTATAAATTATAAATTATACTATTTACAAGTTTGAGAACAAGGACTGAGTTTTATTCTTAGATGTTGACTTAGTGACTGTGCATTGGTATTTGGCTATTGTTATGAAAATATGTATGAGAAAGACATAAACTTGTTGATCAATTAGCAGTTTCATTAATCAGGATATTTTTAAAAAGAAAAAATGTGTTGAGTGAAGCAAATAGATATATCTTTGTTATTCAAGGGCTCCAGCTTCCATGTAAAGGTTTAAAACAGTGGTTTTCAACCAGTGCTTTGCAACCTTTTTGGGTCTTCTAAGATCGACAGAAAACACAGACATAATATTGTTAATGAACAGTTTTTACTGTTTAAAATATGCCTTCTTTCAGTTACTATAAAGGTTGTTTAAAATATGCCTTCTTTCAGTTACTATAAAGGTTAAAGAAATCCTTTGATCCATTGGTTGATCAAGTACTACTTTTTATCTTGTTTTGAGGTGAGAGTCATATTAAATTTGTTTCTTAGCTCCAGGGTTTAAGTAATCTTTTCTGTTTTAGTCTCCCGAGTATTTGGGATTACTGGTGTGCAACAGTGTACCAGATCCAGGTTGGATTTTTTTCCCGTGGATAGAACTAAGGTAAACTACCCAGGAAAGTTATTTTGAACTTTTACATCAAGCACTTCCAGCTTATATAATAAATATGTTGAGGGAATAGAGGTGGAATACAAATTTGTGAATCTTGTAGTTGCCTTTACATATATTCCTAGGCTTGGATAACTATGTTACCATTTTATGAAAGAAAAATGGTTACATATAGACTATACTATATAGCTGTGAACTTAATAGATGATTCCAGGCCCGAGGAAACTCCAGATTTGAAGTCTGATTTTTTTTTTGTAAACTTTTTTTGCTGTGCCATATTTCTATACTCCTGAATATAGAAGAGATAGCTTGTTCACTGCAGCATATCTTTTCAGGAATGCCAACATGGTTTATTACTGGAAAGTCTTTTAAAAATATATTATGTTTCTGCCTTCCTGCACTGAGTCTCCTTGAGAAGCCATCTAATGTTTCATCAGTATTGTTGAATAGTGCTTTATTTTTATTAATGATTTCTACATTTGTTTGCTTATCTATTTGTATATGGAAATAGGTGTGCATTTATCATGAAATCAGAGGACAGTTTACATCAGTCAGTCAGTTCTTTCCTTCCCTAGGCTCTGGGGATTGAACTCAGGTTGTCAGCAGCCACCTCAATGGCCTTGAATAATGTTTTAATGTGATGCTGCCCTAGGGGATATTAAGAAGTGGAAAATAAAAAGCTTTTATCTATTGATTGTTGTATTTTGCCAGGCACTGTGCTAAGTACTTTATATGCATTTTAATATTAGTCCTGTGAGATTCACAAATGAAATTAAAAAATGAGTGTGGTTAAGTTATTGGCTGAAAGGGACTTGATTCCAGGTTTCTCTGACTCCAAACTCTGCCTGTTTTGTTTTATGGTCAAGAATATATTAGAAACTAGGCTTACTTGTCCAGGTGTTATGGTTTGTATATGCTTTACCCAGGTAGTGGCACTATTATAAGGTGTGGTCCTGTTGGGGGTAGGTGTGACCTTGTTGGAGTAGGTGTGTCACTGTGGGCATGGGCTTTAAGACCCTCATCCTAGCTGCCTGGAAGTGAGTATTCTGCTAGCAGCCTTCAGATGAAGATGTAGAACCCTCAGCTCCTCTTGCACCATACCTGTCTGGATGCTGTCATGCTCCTGCTTTGATGATAATGGATGTAGCAAGCTTAGAAAGGAAAAATAGAAAATATATGGTATTACAGGGGCACCAGGAAGTGAAATGGAGCTGAATACTGTGTTCAAGGAGATAACAAATTAAGGGAGTATGACTTTGGGGGCATGGTCCTACCCAGCTAAATTTAGATCCAGACATGGTAGTATACACCTTTAATCCCAGGAGAAAGACATGCAGATCTCTGAATTCAAGGTCAATCTATAGAGCAAGATCCAGGACAGCCAAGCTTAGGCAGTGAATGAGTTGGAAAAGAGGAAGCTAGTGATAAAGTAATAGAACAAGGGGGCTATGTTCCAGCTCCTGCAGGCAGCAGAACTCAGTACCTTTGGCCATGTCTCAATGGTTTTATAGTCAAGAGGAGAAAGAGACTACTGGGATAATTGATGCTGGTTAGCTGGAGCTAAGAAATTAGTGGTGATCAAGAGACCAGCATCACTGAGGTGAAATCTGGGAAGTATTTTCTGAGAGCACAAAGGAGCTGCGTTGCAGAGATAGGCAAGGAAGGTTGTACCTTGTGCTGCAGCTGGATTTGGTACTGTGTAAGAGTCACCCGGGTTTTACTGGTTTTGAATGCATGAAGGGATCATGAAGAGCAGCTGAGGCTCTCAGCACTGTGCGAGGCCATGGAAGGTCACTGGTGAAGGTACAACCTTAGTTTCAGTTGATGGCCCAGGACTGAAGGGGTCATGCAAAGGACTTGAGGCTTGACACTGTGAAGAGAGCCTATGAGAGGCTATTGGTGAAGCCTAGTTACAGCAGAAGATCCCAGCCTACTGGAGATGCTGGTACCATGGTATGATCACCAAAACCAGCAGTAGCAATGGAGTGGATCAATCTGAGCTTAGAGTGCTACAGAGGGCAGAGCTGGAGAAGTAATGCTTTCCCTTTGGAGAAGCCCAGAAGATCCTGTGTGGATCCCAGATATTGAACAAGAAGCTGTAACATTGAAGTTGCCTTGGAGACCCAAAGATGTTTGAGATGCCAGAGCCATAGGATAGCTGCGGAGGAAAGCTGCTAATAGGGAGTGGAACCCAGAAGAAAGAAGTTTGTTTGAACGAGCCTATGGGGCCAGGGAGTGAAATGTGATGGTTTGTATATGCTTGGCCCAAGGAGTGGCACTATTAGGAGGTGTGGCCATGGAGTAGGTATGAATACCCTAGTCCTAGCTATCTGGAAGCCAGTTTTCTGCTAGCAGCCTTTAGATGAAGAGTAGAAACCTTAGCTCCTCCTGCATCATGCCTGCCTGGATGCTGCCATGTTCCTGCCTTGATGATAATGGATTGAGCCTCTGAGCCTGTAAGCCAGCCTCGATTAGATGTTGGCCTTATAAGAGTTGCCTTGGTCATGGTGCCTATTCACAGCAGTAAACCCTAACTAAGACAACAGGCCTATAACTTCAGCTCCCTGGGAAGTTGAGGACCTCTCTGTGTACTACACAGTAGGTTGGAGGCAAGCCTGGGCAACTGACTTAGAGATCATATCTTGAAAATAAAAAGAAAGCACAGCCATTTAGGTCCTCATTAAAGTGCTTATGTAGCACACATAGGACCCTAAGTTCAGGCCCCAGTAATGAATGTGTGAGGAGGAAGTGGAGGAGCAACAGCAGCAGCTATTGGATCCATGAGGAAGACAAGTGGAGAGCTGCTATTGGATCCATGAGGAAGAGATCAGAAAATGGATGCTTCTTTGCCTGGCATTAAAAGATATATTATCAGGAGGAAGAGGAGGAGGAGGAAGAGGAAGATTCTTTTGTGCTACTGGGGGACCAAATCCAGAGTCTTTTATATGTTAGGCAAATGTACCACCACAGAGCTATAACCTTGTCCTATAACTCATTTTTCTTATTCATTATTTGTCCTTAAGTTATAGTTACTACTCTTGTTATTGTTGGGCCTTTTCCCTCTCAGTGGTTCTCAACCTTCCTAATGCTGTGACTGACCCTTTAATACAGTTCTTCATGTTGTGACCCTCAACCATAAACTATTTTGTTGCTACCTTGTAACTGTAATTTTGCTACTCTTATGAAAATTTTTTTTTGGTTTTTTGAGACAGGATTTCTCTGTGTAGTCCTGGCTGTCCTGGAACTCACTCTGTAGACCAGGCTGGCCTCGAACTCAGAAATCCACCTGCCCCTGCCTCCCGAGTGCTGGGATTAAAGACATGTGCTACCACCGCCTGGCCGAATCTTAATGGAAAATATATGATATGCAGGCTATCTGATATGTGACCCCTGTGAAAGTGTTGTTTGATCCCCTCAAATGGGTCTTGACCTATAGGCTAAGAACCACTGTTATAAAACGAGAACTCTTTAAAATAAAGGGATATTTTATTATAGACAGACATAGAAGGAAAACCCCACAAAGATGGGAGTGAGAGGGTAGTATAGTTTTTAAAAACATATTTGATATTATAATGACTTTTAGTTTAGTAAAAATATTAAGATTGTTTCTTGTTTGTTTGCTTTGAGACATGAAGCCTAGGCTGGCCTTGAAAGTCTGATCTTTCTGCTTCTACCTACCAAGTGTTGGGATTATAGGTGTGTATCATTACACTAATCTCTAAATGTGTGAGTCAACCTTCCCCTCCCTCCTTCTCTCCCCCTCCCCTCCCCTTCCCTCCTCCTTTCCCCCTCCTTTTCTCTCCTTTCATCTATTTATTTTGGAAAGGGGTCTTACTATGAGGCCCTGGCTATCCTGGAAGTTACTATGTGTATTAGATTTCTCTGAAACTCAAGAGTCTCCTGCCTCTGTGTCCCAAGTGCTGGGATCACAGGTGTGCCCCCATTGCACTCAGTTTAAGGTAAAATTTGCACAAAAAGATTCACCATTGGAAAGTCAAGCTTGGAGAAACCAGAGTCCAACCTCTTTCAGATATTTGAGCTCAGGCCCAGCAAGATAGTGAGATTCCATCTCAAAGAGGGAAGAAGTCCCTATTGTAAATGTTCATAGTTCATTATTTTAGTGAATTTATAAGGTTCTATAGGCTTAATTACAATCCATTTTTACTATTTCTTTTTTTGTCATACTGGGGGCTGAAACAAAGATCTCACATCCTATTACTGAGCCATTTTTCCATCTCTATTTTTTCTTTTTTGAGACAGGGTTTCTCTGTGTAGCCCTGGCTGTCCTGGAACTCACTCTGTAGACCAGGCTGGCCTCGAACTCAGAAATCCGTCTGCCTCTGCCTCCCAAGTGCTGGGATTACAGGAGTGTGCCACCATGCCCGGCTCTATTTTGTTAAGTTTCCCGGGTGGACTTGAACCCACTCTGGTAGACTTTGGCTTTGTGCTCTTCATTCTTGACTCTACCAAGTGACTGCTATTACAGGCCTATATCTTGTGTGTCTGGTGCCAATGGAGGCCAGAAGGGAGCATTGGTCCTCTGGAAAAGCAGCCAGTTCTCTTAACCACTGAGCCATCTTTCCAACTCAGTCTTTTAAAAGTACTAAACATTTATTTATTTATGTATTTATCTATTTGTGTGTGTGTGTACACATGTATACTTGAGTCATAGCACTCATGCAGAGGTCAGAAGCATTGCAGGAGTTGATTCTACTTGTTAAGTCCCAAGGATTTAATTCAGGTTTGTCAGACAAGCCATTTTGTTGGTCTACCATGTCTGGTTTTATAAGTACTATCTATGTATCAAATCCAGGACTTCCATAGTTTTACAGACAAGTTTTGGTGTCATGGGGTAACTTTGTTTAATTTTTTGGAGAACAGTCACACAATGTTCTGTGTTTAGCTGCACCATTTACCATTTCTACCAGCAATGAATGAGGGATCTGTTTTCTCCACATCTTTGTTAATGCCAGTTACAGTCTTTTCTTATTGTAGTCATCTTCTTGGGTATGAAGTAGTATTTCATTTCAGTTTGATTTGCATTTCCCAAATGAGTAATGTTGTGTTTATTGGTCAGTAATCTCTTATCTGTACAGGACCTATATTCCTAGTACATGGCTAATACCATAGTACTGAATCCTATAAAAGGGTAAGTTTTCCTATTCCTATGTACTTTATCATAGGATAAAGTTTACGTGATAAGGTAAACCAACAATAAAAACAATTATAACAAAATGCTTTAATTCAACTGTACCATTATCTTTAAAGCTGACTGCTGCTGGCAAGATGGATCAATGGAGAAAGGTACTTGCTGTACAAGTCTGGTGGCCTGAGTTTGATCCCAGAATCTATGTAAAATTAGAAGTTAAGAACTCCACAAAACTCACTAAACTTTTATTTGTAAGGGAAAATACCTGAATTATTGAAGACCTAAGTTATGATTTGAATTCTGTGACAGTTTTATGAGGGTGAAATATTACCACTACTTTTTTATTTGTTCATGTTTGTTTTGAGATAGGGGCTATGTAGCCTAGAGTACCCATAACTTCACAGTCCTTCTATCTCAGCTTCTCAGGCACTAAGATTATAGATGAACACCTTCATGTCTGAGTTTTTTTTTTTTTTTTTTTTTGGATTTGGTTTTTTTGAGACAGGGTTTCTCTGTATAGTCCTGGCTGTCCTGGAACTCACTCTGTAGACCAGGCTGGCCTTCAAACTCAGAAATCTGCCTGCCTTTGCTTCCCAGAGTGCTGGGATTATAGGCGTGTGCCACCACCGCCCGGCCATATCTTGAGTTTTTAATATTACTATAAAAATATGCTTGTGGTGGTTCAAATGAGTCATCCCTTATAAGTCTTAGACATTTGAGTACTTGGACCAGTTGGTGACTATTTGAGGACAATTAGGAGGCCTTGCTGGAAGTATGCCATTGGGAGTGGGCTTGGAGGGTTTAGGAGCCTTGCACTATTTCCAGTTTGTTCTCTATGCTTCCTGTTTGAGATGTCAGCCCTCAGCTGCTGCTCCAGCCAACATGCCTGCTACTTGCTGCCATGCTTCCTGGCCTTGATGGAATCTTATGCCTCTGGAACAGTAAGCCCAAAATAAATGCTTTCTTTTTTAAAGTTGCCTTGGTTGTGATCTTTTATCATAGCAATAGAAAAGAAACAAAGACAAAGACATAAGATGGTATCAGGGACTGCACTATTGCTGTGATAGACCTGACCATGCAGGTTTTTTTGTTTGTTTGTTTTTGAGGAATGTAGAAGACTTTGGACCTTGGACTAGAAAATTGGTTGACTGCTATAAGCAGAGCTTAATGCTCAATCTTAGTAGGACCTTGGAAGCCAGTAGTACTGAGAGCTGTGCTGACTTCAGAGGCCCAGCTCAAAAAGTTTCAAAGGGAAACAATAATATAGGAACTGGGATAGAGATCATTCTTGTTTGTATCTTTTGCAGATAGCTGAGTTCAGTTCCCAGCACCCACATAGCAGCTTATAGCTTTCTATAACTCCAGTTTAAGGGGATCCACACCCTCTTCTGGTCTTTGTAGTCTCTAGGAGCATATGTAGTATGCATACATATATGCAGGTAAAACATTCATACACATAAAATGAAAATCAAATATTCAAAAACATAATGGACTAATTTCTTTGATGGAAGCTATTTCAAGTTAACCTGTTGTGGTTATTAGTAATCACTCTTATGGAGGCCTATAGTGAAAGAGAGCAAGTGGAGTAGAAATAAACACAAAATGCACACTTTGAAGAGAACACCATAGCCAAGGCTTGTGCTGGAAGAGCTAGGGTGATTAAGGCAAGGCCTGATCTGCATTGGGGAAAAGGCAGTTGGTGTCCTCAGAACAAGACCCCATGCAGCTAAACTTCCATCTTGTAAGAAGAAAAGGCCTAAGGAATTTTCTGTTCCTGAAAAGAACAAGTCAAAGCAGCTAGGAATGTGATTGAAGGGCACCAGAGTTTACCCCAAGTGACTTCAGGTTCATGAAGGATGCAGGAGTAAAGGGGTTGTCGAATCTTCAGTAGTCTTTCTTCCTGTGTCCGAAGGATGTGTGTGAGGCTAAAATTAAAAAAAAAAGTAGATGGAGAGATGGCTCAGCAGTTAAGGGTACTTGCTGCTCTTGCAGAGAGCATGGTTTGGGAAGCTACTGAGACCAGGCATGTGGTAGGAGTGTCCTTGAACAGAGAGACAAGCTGAGAGTGTGAAGTCTGGGATTGCCTTGGGCCCTAGGATGTTGGAGATGCCAGATTCCTGAAATATCTGCTAAGAGGAGCTGCATGCTGCATACAGGGAATCTAAGAAGCCTGAGAGAGGTTGGGGGAGGTGTGCTGCAGCTAGTAAAGCTAGAAGGTAGGGTCATCTAAGCTCTTTCACAGGGAGCTACAGGATTTGGAATTTGCCCTGCTGGGTCTGGGTTTGCTTCGGTCCGATATTTTTTTTAATATACTTTCTTGGCCCCCTTTAGGAATGGTAATGTATATTCTGTGCCATTGTATGTTAGACGTATGTAATTTGCTTTTTGATTTTACAGGGGTTACAATTAAGAGATTGCCTTGAGTCTCAGAAAAAAAAACTTTGGACTTTAAAACTGTGTAAAAGACTATGGGGACTTTTGAAATAGGACCAAATGCATCTGTGGAGTCTAGGGAGTGGGATATGGTGGTTTGAATGAGCTGTCCCCCATAAGTCTCCAGCATTTGAATACTTGATCCCAGTTGGTCGTTACTTGGAGGAGGATTAAGAGCTGTGGCTTTGGAAGAAGTATGCCACTGGAGTGGACTTTGAGGGTTCAAAAGACTCCTCCATATCTAGTTTGTTTTCTCTGCTTCCTGTTTGAGATGTGATCTCAAAGTCTGCTGCCTCCTGCTGCACTGCCTCACTACAATAGATTCTTTTTTTTTTTCTTTGAGACAGGGTTTTTCTCTGTGTAGTTCCAGCTGTCCTGGAACTCACTCTGTAGACCAGGCTGGCCTTGAACTCAGAAATCCGCCTGCCTCTGCCTCCCAAATGCTGGGATTAAAGGCGTGCGCCACCAACGCCCGGCTACAATAGATTCTTATCTTTGGAACAATAAGCCAAAAGAAACCCTTTCCACATAAGTTGTCTTGATTGTGGCACTTTATCACTGTAGTAGAAAAGTACAATGCTATAATAAATTTATACAAATGGAGTACTTTTGCTTCTTCCTTGAATTTTTTCTTTTAACTTTTATTACATTATTTAAATGTGTGTGCACTAGCACATACTATGGAGGCCAGAGGACAACTTTGGGAGTCAGTTCTCTCCTTCTACCATGTGGGTCCTGGGGATTGAACTCAGATTGTTAGGCTTGGTCGTAAGTACCTTTACCATTCACCCATCTCACCCATGCCGCACCCCCCTTTGTTTGTATATGGATTTTTTTTTCCTGAGATATCCTGTAGCCCAGGCTAGACTTGCAGTCCTCCTGCCTTAACCTTCCAATTACTGGGATTTAGATGTGTGCTACCATGTCTGGCTTTACTCCCAGCCCTTTCTATTACTTTTGAACTATAGGTTCCCGAATGTGACTGAAACTGTGAAAGTGGAACAACAGAGAGAAGACTTTGCTGCATGTTCTTTAGAAAATAGTCAAACCCTCTACCCAATTTTTGAGGGCATAGAGTGCTGATGACTGACCCCAGAGTCTTGAACATGTTAAGCTGTATATTTTAAAAATTGGTTTGCCTTTTCATGTATTATTTGTCTGCTTGTTTTACATTAAAACAGGGTCTTGCCTTTAATTCCAGCACTTGGGAGGCAGAGGCAGGCAGCTTTTGAGTTTGAGGCCAGCCTGGTCTAGAGTGAGTTCCAGGACAGCCAGGGCTACACAGAGAAACCCTGTCTCAAGGAAAAACGAAACAACAATAACAAAAAGGCTCTCACTAAGTAGCTCTGTCTGGCTTAGAGCCCTCTATGTAGACCAGGTTGGTCTTAAACTCACAGAGATATGTTGCATCTTATTTGCATATATTTCCTTCTATTTTATGGGTTGTCCTTCTCACTTCTTTAATGATATTCTTTGAGGTACAAAAGTGTAACATTTTTATGAGATAGTTGCCCCCCTCCCCACTTACTGACTTTTAGACATGCTCTTTAAAAATCATGCTTTTTAAAAAATCATGTGTATGGGTATTTTATCTGTGTGTCTGTCTGTACCATGTACATGCCTAGTGTTTGAGGAGGTCAGACAGGAAACTGGATTCCCAGGACGTGGGGTTTCAGACTTCAGTCAGCTGCCATGCGGATGCTGGGAGTTGGGCCTGTGTCCTCTGGAATAGTAGCCTATGCTTTTAACCAGTGAGCCATCTCTCCAGCCCCCTGGTTTCTTTTTCAAGATACATTTCCACTGTGTAACTCAGACTGGTCTTTATTTAGTTTTGGCAGATTGTCAACTCATGGTTGGCCCGCTGGAGCCTCCTGTCAGTTTTTTCTTCAGTTGACACTATGCTTGTTTTCTACAGCTGGGAAAGTTTGCCTGGCCCAGGATAACCAAGATTTATTCTTGTGTTTTCTTCTAAGAGCTTTATAGTTTTAGTTCTTCTCTTAGGTCTGCTCCACTCTGAAGTAATTTCTGTGCATGATATGAGTTGGGGATCCAGTTTTACTTTTACACATGTTGATTTGAGTTGCCCAGTACCATTAGCTGAAAATACCGTTTACTCATTGAATAGTCTTAGTTTCTTTGTTGAAAATCACATGAGAAGAAATATTAAGGCTTACTTTAAGCCTTTCATTAATTTTTCATTGATCTGTTATTCTGCCACCGTTATTCTGTTGCTAATTTCTCATTTAATTATTTTCCTGTTTTCCTTCTTTTCTTCTTCCCTCTGCTCATGTAGCCCAGGCTAGTAGTCTTCAACAATCTATGTAGAGAAATAATCTTGAACAGATACATTATCTTGTCTCTATGTCTCAAGTCCTTAGATTATAGGCATGTATCACCCTGCCCAGTTAATGTGGTACTGGGGCTCAAACTCAGGGCTTCCTTCATGCTAGCTAAGCACTCTTTGTCATAGAAGAGAACATATTTTATTGATACTTGTTTTATTGCATAGCATATGATGTGTTTGAGAGATGCCTCATCTGTGCTTGAAACATTCATATTTGCTCTTCTTAAAGGGAATGTTTTACAGATGTCAGCTAGGTTAGGTTGTTTGATACTATTGTCCAAATATTATGTTATTTAAGTGTCTGGTCCTCTCTTCAGTTTGTTAGGTTTTATATCATGTATAAATGTGTGGGGGGGAATGTGGTTGTTAAATATATGTGTACATAGGCTTATAATTGTTTCCTTGTAAAATATCCCATTGTCTTTAATATTTGATATCAGCAAAGTGGGCTTTTAAAAATATCTTAGAGCCTGAATAAGATTTCAGTGTTTGGGTTAGAGAGATGCCTAAATGGTTGAAAACTGGCTGCTTTTGCAGAGGACCTGGTTCCTTCACATGGCAACTTAAAATCATCTGTAACTGCAGTTCCAGAGGATTTAATGCTTCTTCTGGCCTCTGGGCACAAAGCACGCACATTGCATACAGATGTATATGGAGACAAAACAATTATACACATAAAATAAATATTTTTAAAAAAATCATGATTTCAGAGTTTTGGGGTTAGAGAACTGGCTCAGTGTTAAGAGCACTTATTGCTCTTGCAGAGGACCTGGGTTAAGTTCCTAGCGACCATATTGTACTCACAACCATTCACAACTTTGCTTACAGGGTATCTGATGCTATCTTCTGACTTCTAACCGGCATCAGCCAAAATACTCATAATTTAAAAAGTCAAATTTTTTAGAGTATTAAAAAGATTTCTGAGGGCTGTGTTGAGGTCTGAGAATTGAATTCAAGGCCCCTCACATGGTAGGCCATTGCTCTATTTCGAAAATACAACCCTGTCCTTTCAACTTTATTTTAGGACAGGGTCTTGCTATATTGTCCTGGCTGGTCTTAAAGTTTTGATCCTTTTGCTTCAGCTTCTGAGAAGCTAGGATTACAAGAAATAGACCAGAGATTTCATTTAGAATGGTTGAAAAAACAGGGTCCTGTTGTATCCCAGGCTGACCTTACATTTAGGGTTATTTAGTAGCATCTTTCTGTACATGAACGTGATGGACAGCATGTACCACCATGCCCACAATTTGAGTGTTCTCTCTTTTTATTTGCTTGTTTTTATAGAGTCTCATGTAGCTGAAGGTGGCTTGAACTTTTGATTCCTACTGCCTTCACCTCGGAGTGCTGGCTCTACCACATTATTTTTTCCTTCCAAGACAGGGTTTCTATAGCCCTGGCTGTCCTGGAATTAGCTCTGTAGACAAGACTGGTCTCTGTCTCTGAGTGCTGGGATTAATAGTGTGAACCACCACTGTCTGGATAAAATTTTAGTTTTTAAAAGAAATGCTACACCCCCCCCCAAAAAAAATGTGAAGGTTTTTGTTAAGAATCATATAACTTTACCTATTTCTGGCTGTTTAGAAGTCTGTTTTCTCCATTTCTGGCCTTGAGGTTTCTGCATAAATGACCTTTGGTTAGGTGAAGTGACTAAGTATCATTATGCTTACTTTAAAAACACCTCACTTACCACATTTTGGGAATGTGGGTAAACGTAGTACTATATTCTTTGTGTATTCTTGCAAGTTATTTCTCCATGTTAAAATTATTTCAAAATAAGTAGTTAAGGGAAATAGGTCTCAGGCCACTGAAATGGTATCCTGGGTAAAGGTGCTTGCTACCAAATCTGATACCCGGAGTCTGATCCTAGAATACACATGGTAAAAAAAAAAAAAAAAAGGAGAGAACTCTTGAAAGTTGTCTCTGAGCTCCATGTAAGCCCCATAGTGGGCCACTGCAAATGTAAACACACAATAAGTAAATAAATATAAAAAAGAAGAAAAAAACTACCTATTTTCACTTGCAGGAAATAGCTATCTTATTAAGTGACATTGGAACTTTATTGATCTGGCAGTGTAATCTGATAGACCACTTTATGAACTCTTAGTTTCATTCTTAGCTCTAGTATTAAACATAGATATCTTTAATAGCACACTCTTGCTAGTCAATTTCTGAGTGTTCTCATTGGACTCTTGATTATCTATCAGTAAATGTTGGATTTATACTTCCATAATGTTTGGAGATGGCAATAATCTCCTGCCCCATAGTAAATCATGAATGTAGTCCTCCTGTAACTTTGTTTTTGAGATGCCCTAACTTCATCTTTTGTATATGAATAGTCAATTGCTCTAGCATCAGTTGTATTACTCTACTGTATGATATATTATTGGCAAAGATTTTTTTTCCCATTTTTGTAGGTCGTCTCTTCGACCTGGTGATTGTTTCCATTGCTAGGCAGAACTTTTTAATTTCATGCAATGTCATTTATAAATTCTTGGATTATTTCTTGTGTTATTGAGCTCCTTTTCAGAAAGTACATGCCTATGCCTGTGCCTGGATCTTAACCTGTCTTCTTCAATTGCTTACTACCTTTTTTTGAGACAGAGTCCTACTATGTAGTTAGTCCTGGTTACTTAGAACTAAGTAGACAAGGCAGAGATATGCCTGCCTCTTCCTTCAAAGCTCTGGAATTAAAGCCACGGGCCACTATACCCAGGCTTCCATCTTGTATTTTGAGACATTGAACCTGAAGCTTCCTGATTTGGCTAAGCTAGCTAGCCTGCTCATCCTAAGGATTCTCCCTTCTCTGGCTCCTCAGCACTGCTATTATAAGCATACATTATTGCAGCTGGCTTCTCCAGGGGTGCTGAGGATCTAAATGTAGGCATTCATCTTTGCCAAGTAAGCTTTCTACTAGCAGGCACATTTCCTCAGCCTTCTGAAATATTTTTATTTTGAAAAATCTCAAATTAAAAAAAGTAGCAAAGTAGTACACTGAAACATTGTATGCTGTTCACCTATATTCCTAATTAGTAGTGTTGTAGCTGCTTTCTTTATAGCGCACAAGATGGCAATATAGTACATTGGAAACCAGCCTGGTCTACATAGTTCTAGGTAGCCAAGATTAAATACTAAGACCCTGTCTCAAAAATATATGGTGAGCAATTAAAGAAGACAGTGCACACCAACTTTTATTTTCCATATAGGGATATTTCTTTTCTCTTCTCTTCTCTTCTCTTCTCTTCTCTTCTCTTCTCTTCTCTTCTCTTCTCTTCTCTTCTCTTCTCTTCTCTTCTCCTTCCTTCCTTCCTTCCTTCCTTCCTTCCTTCCTTTCTTTCTTTCTTTTTTTTGGTTTTTCGAGACAGAGTTTCTCTGTGTAGCCCTGGCTGTCCTGGAACTCACTCTGTAGACCAGGCTGGCCTCGAACTCAGAAATCCGCCTGCCTTTGCCTCCCAAGTGCTGGGATTACAGGTGTGTGCCACCATGCCTGGCATCATATAGGGATATTTCTTTTGTGATTCTTAGGTGATTCTCTACCCTCAGCTTCCTGAGGATTAGGACAATAGATGCATTCCATTGCATTCAGATGGATAGGACACTTTTCTATAATGAATATAGACTTTAAGCTTAAGATGATGAAATCATTTTGGGAATGGATAGGGCCAGCATGATGGCTCAGTGTATAAAGTGCTTGCTAGGCAGACAGCTCAAGATTAGTCCCAGGAACTCATATGAAGGGAGAAGGAGAGCACTAATTCACACAAATAATAAAACATTGTAAGAGGTGAAGATAGCACAATGTTGTGAATAATGCATTAATGCTATGGGGCTCTATATGTAAAATAGTTACAGTAGTAAACTTGATTCTACATATATTTTACCACAAATTAAAGAAACTAGTATCAGGTAAATTCAGACTCTTAGGCAAAATTCTTCTGGAAAACATGGTATTTTTACTCAACTTATGTATGGCTAAGTAAATTCAGGATTTGGTCACCTGTATTGAATTTGGGGGATTGGGATGAGCTGAGAACTAGGTTTCTGCATATGAGGACATATTGAACTGTATGGATGGCTCCAGCTGCATCTGTAGCAGAGGATGGACTTGTTGGGCATCAATGGGAGGAGAGGCCCTTGCTCCTGTGAAGGCTTGATGCCCCAGTGTAGGGGAATGCCAGGATGGTGAGGTGGGAGTGGGTGGTGGGTGGGTGGGGGAGCAACCTTATAGAAGCAGGGGGAGGAAGAATTGGATAGGGGGTTTGCAGAGGGGAAACTGGGAAAGGGGATAACATTTAAAATGTAAATAAATAAAAATATCCAATAAAAAAGAACTGTATGCAAAGTGCTTTACTAGCCACTGTAGCTATACTAAAAATGATAATATATAGCCCCTGAAGTAGTTGCTAAGTTGTACAGCAACAAGAATAAACTTCTTATTAAGAAAGTTTAAGTCAGGTGACTCATTTTCTCCTTAATGATTTCTGTTGTAAGATGATCTGAAAACTATCTCTTTTCCATCCTTTAGATTGCTATGGGAATATATGACCACATAAAAGGAAGTGCGCTCTGATAATTCTGATACCTGAGATGTAAGTAGACTGAAGAGTGAAACAGGAAAAAGTTTAGTGCCAACCTTAGTTACAATGGCGACTGATTCTGGAGAGCCAACTAGCACAGAAGATTCTGAGAAGCCTGATGGAGTTTCCTTTGAAAACAGGGTTGCCCGGGCTGTTGCACCTCTGACTGTAGAAGCTAGAATAAAGGAAAAATACAGTACCTTTTCTGCTTCTGGGGAAAACATCGAAAGAAAGAGATTTTTCCGAAAGAGTGTTGAGATGACCGAAGATGACAAAGTTGCCGAATCTTCCCGCACAGATGAAAGAAAAGCTGCAACAAATATTTCAAGAGTAGATAAAGTTCCTACAAATGTGCTAAAAGGGGGGCAAGGAGTTAAATATGAGCAATGTTCAAAGGCAACCTCAGAATCCTCAAAAGATTGCTTCAAGGAGAAAACTGAAAAGGAAATGGAAGAAGAAGCAGAAATGAAGGCTGTTGCAACCTCCCCTAGTGGCAGGTTCCTGAAATTTGATATAGAGCTGGGAAGAGGAGCCTTTAAAACGGTATATAAAGGATTGGACACTGAAACATGGGTTGAAGTTGCTTGGTGTGAGCTACAGGTGCGTATATAATTTTCTTGGCTTTATAAATTCCAAATTTAGCTGCTGGGACTGCCAGAATGATCCCAGATGAAGAAGTAAAGAGCCCTTCCACTATCATCGAGAAATTATTCTCTTATCCTGATAGGAACACGTGCCAAGCTTTTTAAATATTATCTTCCTCTAAGTGTTCTATTTTTCTTCTTCTTCCTCTTCTTTTGTGGCTACACTGAGGATAGAATCAGGAGCCTTTTCAAGCTAGGCAGATAGTCTACCATTAAGATATATTTCCATGCCAGTTTTGGCTTTATCTTAATTTTGTAATGATTGGAATAAACTCAGAGCCTATACAGAGCCAATGAGTTATACCCCTTCCTTTCCTATTCATTCATTCATTTATTTATTTATATTCTGATGCTAGAGATCAAATTTTGGGTCTTGTATGTGCTAGGCAATTAGTCTACGAGTGACCTATAAAAATACCCAGCCTTTGGAAATACAACTAATTTTTGCTTTCCATTTATCATTTATTTTGATACAGGATATGTAGCCCAATCTGGCCTACAGATTGGGCTACATATCCTGTTTCAAACTGATGTTGTTCTTGCCTCATTCTCTCTAGTGCTAGGGTCATAGGCATATGCCAACCATGCTTGCTTTCCTTTCCTGTTTTAAGAACAAAAAGTCTGTGTTGTGACATTCTTTGGGAAAAAATTTTTATTGGCTTTAGGAAATTCCCCAAATTCCCACTAACATCTCATTTTAAGAATTGAGTGTAGCTGGGCGGTGGTGGCGCACGCCTTTAATCCCAGCACTTGGGAGGCAGAGGCAGGTGGATTTCTGAGTTCGAGGCCAGCCTGGTCTACAGAGTGAGTTCCAGGACAGCCAGAGCTACACAGAGAAACCCTGTCTCAAAAAAAAAAAAATTGAGTGTATATATCTCATTGATTGTTACATTACATATTTAAGTATATGATAGGAATGTATTCATTTTTTTCTTACAAAAGTGAAATTCATATGATATTTTTATAAACAGGAAAGATATTTTTGACTCTGAAAACTTCTTTTGATATTTTATCCTCATACCTTGAAATGATAGCAAACTGAAACCACCAGAATCTATGGATGTTAGTCAGCTCAAGAAGATATTTTTATGTAGTACTATTAACAAATGAGGGATAGAAGAGGATATAAAGTATTATAATGACAATAATTTCAGGTCAAATATAAGAAGACCAAGCTTTGATAACCTCAGTCAACTCATGAAAAAAAGTATCAGCATTCATATGGGATGCTTAAAATTAAGATTGGGATTATGGCTCAGTTTGGTACAGTACTCGCCCTAACATGAATGAGAAAAGCTTTGGGTTCAGTTTTAGGACTACATATACTGGGCATGGTGGTACACGTCTGTAATCCTAGTACTTGGGAGGTGACAACAGGAAGATCCGAAGTTCAAGGTCCTCCTTGACTATATGTAGCCTGGGCCACATGAGACACTTCCTCCAAACAACAACAAAAACCCACCACCAACAACAAAAAACAAATCACAAAATTAAGATTGACTAAAGATAGCCACTACAGATAGGTTGTAGTTGTTTAAATTCTAACGGTGTCTATAAAATACCCAGATTCCACACATTATAAAGTTATATTGTTTGCTATTTGGATAGACTAAAATTTAATCTTAAGAGTTTGGTGTAGGAAATTTATTATATTTTATTTAAGACAGGGTCTGATTGACTTTAGTCCCAAATTCACTATGTAACTGAGAATGATCTTCAACTTCTCAGCTTCCTGCCTTCACTTTCTAAGTTCTGAGATTGCAGGCACGTACCATCATGTCCAGTTTATTTGATTTTTAGGAGCTGAACTTCTCTGCCAGCAGAGCTATGCCTCTATACTTGGACCTCCTTGAAGTTGTACCTAGACATCTAGCAACTCCAGCTAGAGTCTGAACTAAAGATGCCTCTGAAAATCAAAACAAAGCAAAACCTCTAGGAAGAGAAGATAGGCACAATAGACTATATAGCAGGTTAACATGTTGAGTGAACATTGTATGTACATTTTATTATAGTAGTGATTATTATATTATTATATTTAAAATAATGTACAAGTAGAAGAAGAAACTGAAAATTCATGGTTAAGGGTTAAGCATTAATTAATCTCAGCATTTAGGAGATTGAGGCAGAAAAATATTGTATTAGATGCCAGATCTTGTTTCTTAAAAAATACAGTTTTTTGAAGTATTCACTGTAGGACACTTAATTTTGATTCTAAACTAGTTCTATTACCTTTTCAGAAATGTTTCTAGATTCTATTTGAGCCACCAATAAAATGAACGTGGTTAATTCCATTAAAGTTCCTCACAATGCTATTTAATTCTATTTCCTTTTGTCCTTGTCAGATCCAGCCAAGATGTTAAGTGTAGACCCAGGGCTAAAGAGATTCTCTTGAATCAAGGAATGATGAAGCTTGCTCAAATATGTGTGTTCTAGTTTCATTGCTTAACAAATTATATAACTTGATTAAATCTAAACCAAAATGGCAAAGGATGATGGTGGAAGGGGACAAGTCTGGTCTGGGAAATATCATTAATTCCTAAATAGTTTTGTGAGTTATTTTTAGTTATTTGTGGAATTGACTTCAGGAAGAAAAAGAAGCCGGGCGGTGGTGGTGGCGCACGCCTTTAATCCCAGCGCTCTGGGAGGCAGAGGCAGGCGGATTTCTGAGTTCAAGGCCAGCCTGGTCTACAGAGTGAGTTCCAGGACAGCCAGGGCTACACAGAGAAACCCTGTCTCAAAAAAAAAAAAAAAACAGAAAGAGAAAGAAATTGATATGTGTAGTAGGTGGAATAATAACATCTCTAAGATGCCATGGCTTCTACCTTACATGATTAAAACTAGCTTTTGTCGATGAGGCTATGTTAGAGATGGAAATAGTGAAATTAACTTGGTTTATCTAATCACCAGTCTTTGTAAGGAGGAAAGCAGGTAGGTAATCATTTGAGAAAGATCTATGAATAAAAGCAGAGTTGCAGGATTGGGTCACCAAGCCAAATGATGGAAAGTTGGAAGAGGCATAGAAATAAAAAGTTGCCTAGGATCCCCAGAAGAAACAGTGCTGCTGTCTGAATTCCAGTCTAATGTGACTCACTGTAGATTTCTGATTCCTGTATCTGGAACATAATACATCTGTGTTTTAATCCACTAACTTTACACTAATTTGTTATTGTAGCAATAAGAAATGAATGTGACCTATTATAGTTATCATTTTTTTTTGGTTAGTCAACAAACACTCTTTGCAATGTGCCAGACCTATACTAAATGCTAGGGACACAACAAGGGAGAAAAAGCAGACACAGACAGATTTCATAAAGCCTAGAGTAGAATGAGTATAGTTAGTATATGAGCAAGCCTTGGAGATTGGAGTTAGCGAAAAGATGAAAGGGCTGTTAACTATGGGTTTGTTTAAAGGAAATGAGAGGGTTAGAAGCAGAAGGAAGCAGAGGTGCTACTCCTTTACTACCTACCCTGTTTTCTCTTTGAACTTACTTCCAGGTGATTTTCTACTTACAAAAAGGTTACAAAGATACCCTATAAACCAAAATTTTGAACTTAATCAGAATATATTAGTTTGCCTTCAAATACTCCTCTTTTCAGTTCTTTGATCACATCCATGTTTCTATACTGTGTGTACTCCCCCTTCTTTAGCCGTTTTTTTCCCCCAGTGTTTCCTTGAACTTTCAAAGGGATTCGCTGTTTCTCCTTCTCCTCTCTCTCTTTCTGAGATGAGGTCTTATTATTTAGCTTACAAACACTAAGAACTCATTTTAAAATCCTCTACTATGATTCTTAAAGACTGTTATTACAGCATGCACTGCCATGGTTGGCTAGCTAAGCGTTGCATTTTTTGTCAAAGACATCACAGAAGTGATGCCCCTCTACTTGGTCTTCCATAGCAAGGATACATGATGTTGATATATGGTAATGATAAGGTAATCTTGACCACTTGACTACTGTCAGATTACTCCTGTTATCTACTTGTTAGATTAGTAGATATCATAGGAGTATATACTTTGACACTGTGAAATACATTTCAAGTAAGTTTTGGTACTCTTTGGTGTCTTTACACAGGTGATTTATACTGTGATTATGATGTTCTGTTTGTTTGTAAGAGTTATGTAGAACTTGATAGCCCAAGCTGGTCTTGAACTTGTGATTCTCCTACCTGAAATGGCAGCTTTCTATTTTCTACTTTCTGCATTTATCAATTGGCACCACCTCTTAGCTTTTTGTAGTCTTTCATATATATATATATATGTATATATGTATATATATATAATATATATATATACACACACACACACATATATATACACACACACATATATACATTAAGCTTCTAAAAATTAATTAATTAATTAATTTATGTATAAGTGCTCTGTCTGCATGTATACCTGCATGCCAGAAGAGGACAAAGAAAGCTTTAGAGATGGTTGTAAGCCACCATGTGGTTGCTGAGAATTGAACTCAGTACCTCTGACAGTGCAGCCAGTGTTCTTAAATGCTGAAGTAGCTCACCAGCCCAGAGATTTATTTTTTTACTTTTACTTTATGTGCTTCTGTGTTTTGCCTGACTGACTGTGTGAGGGCATTGGGTCCCCTGGAACTAGAGTTACATACAGTTGTGAGCTGCAATGTGCGTGCCTGGTGTACACAGGGTCTAGAAGAGGGCACCAATTTCTCTGCAACTGGAGTTACTTGTACTTATGGGTGCTTGAAATTGAACTCCAGTCCTCTGGAAGCAATGTGTATAATTTCTGAACTATCTTTCTAGCCCTCATATATGTGTATGCTTGTTGTTGCTTGTTTTTTCAGATAGGGTTTCTCTCAGGCTGGCCTCGAACTCAGAAATCTGCCTACCTCTGCCTCCCAAGTGCTGGGATTAAAGGTGTGCGCCACCACCGCCCGGCTTGGTTTTTTTAAAAACACAGAAATTTAGAAATGTGTTTTTGTTTTAGTCTCAGAAGCTGTTGTCCAAGGGCCAAGTAGTTTGCACAAGGCCCTGGGTTTCATCCCCAGCACTACAAAAAGTACTAAGTGTAGCTAAAAGGGAATACGTTCCAAAGGAAACATAACAATTTATTTCTTTTAGTTCTAGAGCAGTTTAATAAAACTGATGTGTTGGAGGAGAGCAGTAGTGTGAGAGTGGATAGTGTGGGTTGGGTGTGTCTGTCTCATTGATATTTTAAATTATTTACCTTAGTGACTAGTGCGTTTAGATACAGTAGGGGAAACAAATGGCTACCTTTTCTTTCTGTTTGTTTTAAAAAGATGTATTTATTTTCATTTTGTGCATATGGGTGTTTTGCCTGTATGAATGTCTGTGTACCCATGTGTGCTTGGTGCCAATGGAAGCTGGAAATGAGTGTTAGATCCTCTGGGAATGAAATTACAGATGATTGTGTGCTTCCTTGTGGGTGCTGGGAATTGAACTCAGGTTCCCTGGAAAAGCATCCAGTGCTCTTAATATTAGACATAAAATCATAGTGAAATTTAAATGACATGAAATTTCAGTGTTAAACTGTTAAATCCTAGTTCATAAAACCTGAGCTGGATGTAGAGGTAGGTGGTACGTACCTGTAATCCCAACACTTGGGAGGCAGAGGTGGGGGGATTTTGAGTTCCAGGCCAACTTGGACTGCATAAAGAGACTGTCTAAAAAAATCCAACAATAATCACAATAATTTTATAACCCTATAAATAATTTTAATATTAAATCCTTATATTGCATAAGAAACAAAAATATGTTATATATGAATACAGCAGTTACAGTAGTTAAATTCTTTAGTAAAATTTTAACAAATACAGTTTACCAGTACACCATAACTTTTTGCTGTTTTAGGAATTATAAAAAAGATGGGGAGTATAGCTTAGTGATAATATACTAGCTAAGCATATATGAGGCCATAGGCTTCATATCTCCAGCAACATAAGAGTAGGAGAAAAAAGGAAGCTAATAATCCATACCAGGAACTTATTAATAAGCCATGATTGTATTAGTAGGTGCTGAGAATATATTAGATAGAATTCTGTAGATACTCGTAATTAAAAAGGAAAACTACTGTATGTATATGGAAATCATTTAATTTAAAACAATTTTTTTTGTTTTTGGTTTTCTTTGTTTGGTTTTTGGTTTTTTGAGACAGGGTTTCTCTGTGTAGCCTTGGCTGTCCTGGAACTCACTCTGTAGACCAGACTGGCCTCCAACTCAGAAATCCGCCTGCCTCTGCCTCCCAAGTGCTGAGATTAAAGGCGTGTGCCACCACTGCCTAGCAAAACAATTTCTTTAAAACAGAATAATCTTTTAAGCTCTAGGATGATAAAGCTGTTTTTATGAAAATCCTGTATGAGATAATTATGAGTGTTACCACCTTTTTTCAATATTGTTTCTATTTTAGCAAAATCAATTAGAGTAGAAAAATAGAACAGTCCAAATATTAGAAAGAGATCTACTTATCATTTCTTGTTGATAATAAGTATCTTCCTGGAGAATTTGAGTTTTTGATTCTTCTGTGATATAGGATGACTAGAGGCATAAACCTACACTGAGTTTTCCAGAGCATTGATTGTCTCAAGCCAGCAAAGCAAAAAGCAAATCCGAGTCCAACTTGTGAAGCCAAAAGCAGATAAAGACTTTATAAGAAAACTATTAATACTTGAGAGATGGCTCATCGGGTAAAGGTGTTTGTTGCTAAGCCTGATGATCTGCATTTTGATCATGTGATGGAAGGAAAGACCAGACTGCAAAGGGTTGTCCTCTGATCTCCACATGAATGCTGTGACATCCCTCCCCCGCAATTCAAACACAAATAGATACATGTAAAAAATTAAAAGAAACTCTGTAGACCAACATTTCCAACAAATATACATGAAAATGTCAGTTTAACATTAGAATATTAAACTCTATAACTTCTGCATGCACTGTGACACATCCAAGTATGAAGACACAAATAAATGTAATTAAAATGAAGAATAACAATCACTGTTATTGTGATTAAATCAAAACAAAAGCACTTTTATGCAAATTCAAAGTAGGATAACTTAACTTACTAAAGTACTTATCTGCCGGCCATGGTGGTGCATACATTCAATCCCAGTACTCTGAAGTAGAGGGCAGGTAGATCTCTGAATTTGAGGCCAGCCCATTCTACAGAGTAAGTTCCAGGGCAGCAAGGGCTACACAGAGAAACCCTCTCAAGAGAAACTAAAAAAGCAAAAGCAAACACGCACACAACCTAAACACAAATAGGTATCTATTTAAAAATAAACCTGCAAAGTATTGGTGCACAACCTCTAATCTTAGCTACTTGGAAGGCTGAGGTAATAGAACCATGAATTTGAGGCTGGTCTGGTCAAGAGAGAGAACCCTATCCAAAAGGGGAAGAGACAAAGCACAGTATGGTGGTATTTGCTTGTAATCTTAGCATGTTAGGGCATGGAGGCAGGAGGCTCAGTTGTTCAATGCCATCCTGCTTACATGACACCTCATCTCAAGGGAAAACAAAATGAACAGCACACCTCTTTCTTACAGTGATAAAATGTAAGGGTGATGGCATATGATGTTGCTAGACATAGTAATAAATACCTTTATTTTCAGTACTCTGAAGCTGAGACAGGGAGATCTCTGTGGGTTCCAGGCCAGCCTGGCTTACGTAATAAGACCATGTCTCAAAAAACAAACAAAACTAATCAACAGTGTTGATCCATACACACAAATTATTTAGGGAAACATGGGTTCTTTTGTTTTTGTCAATACCAGTGATCAAACCCATGGACTCATTTCATCATTTCTTGCTTGGTAAATGCTTAATATCCAAGCTATATCATCTACATTTCTCTTCAAATCTTTATTTTAATTGGGCTATTGATTGTTAATTAAAATTAAAACCATAATCTGATATCTTCAATATACCTACTGAGATAGCTTAAAATACCCACTGTACTAATTGCTGATGACAATGGGTCATATAGAGATATTGACACATAATTGACTTTTTTGTTATTTTCTATTTTTGCTGAGCTACTAGTAGTTCAATTTTAAATTTATTTTTGTTCTTTCATAGATTATTCATGGGAATACAAATGATAGAATCACTTTATTTGTGATGCACTGCAGCTTTTAGTTGCCAGAAGTGTCTTGGCTATGGGTGGACTTTTGTCTGGCTTAAGTTCTACAGGTGTTGTGCATGCTGTCATTACTTCTGTGAATACATATGTTTAGTTTCCCTGTTGTATTCTAGGAACACTGTTGTAGTCACCTACTACCTCTTATAATCTTTCTGGCCATCTTCTGCAACTATCCCTGAGCCTTAAGAGGAACAGGGTATGATGTTTAGGGCTTAACATGTGTAATCTCTTGTTGTCTGCATGTTGATCATTGTGGGCCTCTGTGTTAACCACCATCTGCTGCTAAAAGACGTTCCTCTGATGAGGGTTGCCAGATGCACTAATCTATGGGTATAGCAGTAAGTCTTTAGGAATTGGTTTCCTACAATGTTCATTTAGTAGGTTATCCTCTAGGGCCAGTGACCTGTCTAGTCATAGGTTCTTGGCTGTGAAAACAGTTTGGTCCATTTTTTCTGGAAAGTCTTTGAGTAATATTTTCAGAAAAGTTGTGTGGGATGGATGTTTTCTCTGTTCTCACTTCTAGAAATATAGGCAGTTTTCCTTTCTTAGCTTAATTGACAGTTTGTCTGACTTCAGAATTTTAGGATCACAGTCCTTTAGAATATTATAAACATTGTGCCTATTACTTTTAGCGTTATAATGTAGCAGATTAGATGTTCTGTGCCTATTTGAAGGTCTTTCATTAGTTAGTAGCCCAATATTTCTGTCTGGAGGCTTAGACCAGTTTTGACAATTCAGAAATTAAACTGGAAAAAGTTCTAAGTCTAATTACCTTTTGCTTATTCTTGTTCTGATTTTTAGAGATTTCCAAATATGAAAACTTCAGGATTTCTTAGGGAAATATTGCAACTATCTATTTTATTCCTTTTTGTAAATTCATTTTGAGATAATGTAAGCATTCTACCACCAAACTATACCCCAAAGCCCTTTAGACATTGATGGTATATAGGTATGTTCATAGCATAGTTGTGAAATGTAACAATAGTTGCATTACCTCATGGAAGAGTCAAATTAATAAGAAAGAATATCAGTAACTCTATGGATATTGAGAAAAAAATTGATAAATATAAGACATATTTGCAAACAGTAAAACTATTAGAAATGTGCATGGAAATTTCTGTGGTCTTAACTTGCAACTTGTTCTTCTACTTTAGGACCGCAAATTAACTAAAGCCGAGCAGCAACGGTTCAAAGAAGAAGCAGAGATGCTGAAAGGCCTCCAGCATCCCAATATAGTTCGATTCTATGATTCATGGGAGTCCACATTGAAAGGAAAGAAATGTATTGTGTTAGTGACTGAACTAATGACATCAGGAACCTTAAAGACGTAAGTTGACTCTGATAGGACCAGTTGAGATGAAAATCATTTTAATGAGTCATGAAAGTTATTTATAAACTTTGACTTAAGGCTATATAGAAGGGTTAGTGCTATATAGTTGTGAAATAGAACTTACTTAGTATATACAAGGATTTGGCTTCCATTCCTAGTATTACAACTACTTATGAAGTTTCTTAGAATATGTTTGGCTATAAAGTTAATGTTTGGATACCTGGGGATCAAGCTCAATTGGTTAAATGTTTGCCTAGCATGCATGAAGCTATGGGTTCAATCCCCAGCACCACATAAAAACTAGGAACAGTAGCACATACCTTTAATCTCAGCACTGGATGGTGGAGTAGAGATAGGAAGATCTGGACTTCAGGGTCATTCTTGACTATATTATGAGTTTGGGGTCAGCCCGAGCTACAAGAAATCATGCCTCAAAAACACAAAAAAAGAAGGTTATAGAGATGGCTCAGAAATGAAAGAGTACTTGTTGCTCTTTCAGAGGCTACTAGCACCAATGTAATGGTTTACAACCATCAGTAACTCTAGTTCCAGGGAATCCAGTTCCCTCTTCTGTCATTGGTGAGTACCTGGCAGTCATTTAGCACATATATACTCATGTACATAAAAACATAACCCTAAAAACACCCCACAAAAGATAATGTTTTAGAAATAGAATCTGAGAATTGAAAATTCTTTTTTTTTTTTTTGTTTTTTTTGAGACAGGGTTTCTCTGTGTAGTCCTGGCTGTCCTGGAACTCACTCTGTAGACCAGGCTGGCCTCGAACTCAGAAATCCCCCTGCCTCTGCCTCCCAAGTGCTGGGATTACAGGCGTGCGCCACCACGCCCGGCTGAAAATTATTATAGAGAGAATGTGATTGCATTTTAAAAAGATAATGATTTGCTAAAGGATTTTCCATCTAGTAAGGAATAACTACCATATAATTATACTCTTTTTTGTAATCAATTTTTATTGGTATAAATTGACTGTATAATCAGTTGTAAATAATTAAATTTGAAGTGTACATTTTTCCTGGCATCTTACACTAAAATTTTATATACCCAAGTTCTCCAGTGACTGGGTAAGTAATTACTTAGAAGCAGAGAAGGGATTTCTTTTGAAAATGGTGCTTCCATTACAAAAATGCCATTTTAGTATGATTCATATTTTGAATTAAAAGTGCTAGACTTTGTAGAACGTCTTTTAGAGTAGGTCAAACCATTTCTTTGAGGGACTATGAGGTGGGATGATAAACTTAAGTGACCTGTAAATCACTAAAAGATTAGATTGGAATGAGGCTTTTGATATATTTCTATTTTGCTACAGCAGACAATAGAAAATAAATCTGGGGCTAGAGAGATGGCTCAGTAGTTAGCATCTGCTGCTCTTGCTGAAGATCAGATTCAAGTGGTAGTGTCCACACTGGGCACCTTACAACTCTATTGTAACTCTGGCTCCAGGGGCCTAGTGCCCTCTTCTGGCCCCCACAGGCATTTTGCACATATGGGCACATTTACAAATACATAAATGAAAATAAAAAATAAACCATAAAAATTATTCAGGGGTAGTAATCATAGTAAATAAGTAATAAGAACATCTCACTCATAGTGGTATTTGTAGAATAATCTGGGAATGTTTGTTTACATACGAACTTTCTTTCTTTGTATAGGTACTTAAAGCGATTTAAAGTCATGAAACCTAAGGTCTTAAGAAGCTGGTGCAGGCAAATTTTAAAAGGATTGCAGTTCTTACACACAAGGACACCTCCTATTATTCACCGGGATCTGAAATGTGACAACATTTTCATCACAGGACCCACTGGATCTGTGAAGATTGGTGATCTGGGACTTGCAACCTTAATGCGCACATCATTTGCTAAGAGTGTCATTGGTGACTAGTATTTTACAATTTACTTTCTGTGTATTTTGATTTGTCAGTTGTATAGGACTGGAGCAGAAATGATAAGTCATCTACTGTCTTGAACAAAATTTTGGCCACTGCCTGTTTTTTAAGGATTTATTTTTGTCACATACATACACGCACTTACAAGTTTTATTGAGACGACGTCTTATATAACTTGGACTGTTCTCAAACTCACTATGTGGTAAAAGATGACCTTGAGTTCCTAATCCTCCCTTCTGGCTCCACTTTGGATTTTAAAACCCAGCCAGCACACTCAACTGTTAATTTGCTTTGATAGATCAATTTTATGAAAACTGATCTATTTGTAATACATCCTACTGTGTATATTTTGTAGAATGTGTTAGGAACTATTATTTTTTAAATTTATCTTTATTTTACATGTATGGGTATCTGCCTGCATGTATGTCTGTGTGGTACCTGCATATTATGCCCACAGAGGTCAGAAGATGGGGTTGGAGCCCTTAGATCTGGAGTTAGTCAGTTGTGAGCCATTGTGTGGTTGCTAGGAACTGAACTCAGGTCTTCTGCTCTTAACCACTGAACTATCTCTTCAGCCCCATCTATTAAGGATTATTGAAAGATTCTGAGGACTTAAGGAACAAAGTTTTCTAAATTAATTTATCCAAATTTGAACTGAGAGTTATAAATTAAATCAGATTTTATCTGTATCTAATTATCTTTGGTTTTGAGACAGGGCCTATCATGTAATTCTGGCTAACTTGGAACTTGCTATGAACACTAGGCTGGCCTCAAACTCAGATACTTCTGCTTCTGCCTCATAAGTGCTGGCATCAAAGGCTTACATCATAGTGCCTGGCCTTTTCTTTTCTTAGCACAGGATTTTTTTTTTTTTTGGTTTTTTCAGACAGGGTTTTTCTGTGTAGCCCTGGCTGTCCTGGAACTCACTTTGTAGACCAGGCTGGCCTCGAACTCAGAAATCTGCCTGCCTCTATCTCCCAAGTGCTGGGATTAAAGGCATGTGCCACCACCGCCTGACACAGGGCAGGATTTTAATATAGACCAGGATGACCTTTGAGCATACTATATAGCCAAGAATAACCTTAAAATTCTGGCCTTCCTCCTGGTTACCCCTTAAGTACTAGGATTACAAGTGTGTGCTACCATGCCTGTCTAAAGTTGGATTTTTGTTTGTTTGTTTGTTTGTTTGTTTGTTTGTTTTTTAGGACAGGATTTTTTTTTTCGAGACAGGGTTTCTCTGTGTAGCCCTGGCTGTCCTGGAACTCACTCTGTAGACCAGGCTGGCCTCGAACTCAGAAATCCGCCTGCCTCTACCTCCCAGAGTGCTAGGATTAAAGGCATGCACCACCACTGCCCAGCTAAAGTTGGATTTTTAACATCTTTACCTAACACTGAATGTTTTAAATTGTACTTTATTAGTTCAGATTGTTAAATTTGCTGTTTTTTGAGAAAAGGTCACTCTACATGGCTCAGACTGTCCCGTAACTTACTCTGTAAATCAGGCTGGCCTCGAACTCAAAAGAGATCCACCCTCTTCTGCTTCCCAAGTGCTGGAAGTAAAGGTGTGCACTACTACTCCAGGCTTAACTTACAGATTTACTTTGAGGGGGCAGAAATTGACAGTTTTTATGGGAAAGGACTTGATGAATGTATTTTTCTCTTTAATAAAAATATGGTTGTGGTATTATTTTACAGGCACTCCTGAATTTATGGCTCCAGAGATGTATGAAGAACACTATGATGAATCTGTAGATGTTTATGCTTTTGGGATGTGTATGTTGGAAATGGCTACTTCGGAGTATCCATATTCTGAGTGCCAGAATGCAGCACAAATATACCGGAAAGTAACCAGTGTAGGTATAATTTTATTCATTTTACTTGTCAGATTTCCATATTTTATATTGAGATTGATACAATTAACTTAATCAAATTTAATAATGGGACAGAAGGTGTGGCTTGATCATTATAAACAAGACTCTAGTGAAAAAGAATTAACCACAGTCAGTATGATTTAGTTTTATATAACAATGCTAGTTTAACAATTGCATTTAGAAAAGCTTTAGATTGATAAAGGTTTCTATTTATGTACTTGAACCCTATCGGGGTGCATCACTATGTCTGGCTTGATTGGTCTTTGTTTTTAAAGGTGGGTAATAAAGACTGAGTAGAAGAACTTGAAGGCTTATAATACTTCTAAGTGCCCAATGATGAAAAAGCCTTCAATATGTAGTTTTAGAGGTAAAGTATTTGAATCCCCTGCTATGAATAATTTTTTATGTTAGAAATTGTAAGGACTGCAATGACAAGAAGTGTTTGCTACTCTCCAAGAGCTTACATTTATAGGACAAGAATAATATAAATAAAGATATAACTAGCAAGATATAGTAGTGAACACTTGTAATCCTAGCACTTGGAAGGCTGAGGAAAGAAGGTTGTAAGTTTGAGGGAAGCCTGGGCTACATTATGAAACCCAATCCTGAAACTAAGATAAAAGAAGTATAAAATAAGTGTAGAAATTAGTTCTGGTTCTTTCTCCCAGCCCTGTGTTCCCAGAAATATGATTCAGACTCAAAATATATTTGCAAAAACCTTGGTCATATTGCTAGGCTCTTCTCTGACTATAATGATAATTAAAATAACCCAATTATTTTAACCTACATTTTGTAACATGTATCCATCTCTTTACATCTTCCCAGGCAGATATCCCTCACCTGGCTCTATTCCAGAATCCTTTCTCCTGCCAGATGTCCCACCTCCCATTTCCTGTCTAAGCCATAAGCCATAGGCTTTTTAATTGACAAAAGATGCATCTATACGATATACAAGATATTCTCTCTACAATTCCCCTTTTCAGTCTAATAAGAGGCTCTTTTTCTTCCAAATATAATTTAAATACAATTATAAAACTTATGAACAATTATGAAAAGTATTAGGTAAGATTTACATTCATAATTTCCAGTCCATTTATGTTTGGCAACTTAGATAAAATATCCATCTATCTCATCTTTAGTGAGTTGAGAGTTCTATTTCTAAATCATTTTCTATCCCAACTTGTATTACCATCTGAAAAACATCATCTTAGACATAGAACATTATCTTAAATCCTAAACAATTTAAGTTTATAGTAAGACTATGACTATCTAGTCTTCAATCCCATCAGAGACCTGGGAAGGAATAATACCTGAGTATGCACGAAGCACAAGGACACAGCTTCTAAAACTTATAGAAATGACAGAGACAGCTGACTGCCTGGACAGTCCCAAATATTCTTTATAACATTGGAGTATCTATCTTTAGCCTTCTGGCCCAGACTATCTGACAGACTTTTTGTGAAGCAGGAATTATAAAGGACTTGCTTACCCTGTATTGGCAGGGCTTGGTAGTAGTCTTTCTTGTGTCTGTTTATCCTTTCTGGTAAGATTTGTGTGTAGTTGAAGCATCAGCATTTTCTCTGCCCAGTGGATAGTTTTCTATAATTGAAGCAATTCCATATGGAGGCTATTGATGATCATCATCTTCTTTGAAGTGGAATGGGGATACTGCTTGGAGCAGATCTCAGTCAAAAGATCTTTTAATAATGAAAGAATTTTAAATGCCGTATTCTATGGATGTCTGAGGTTTTTGAATACCAACTATCTATAGTGTATCTAAAGTGCAAACATTGTTTATTCTTAGTTATTTACTATTTGAACAACATTGAAAACATTTTACTATAATTAACTAAACCAGTATCTAATATGACCATGAGTTTGACTATTAATTTGTATTTCTTAATGATCCCTAATAGTTCACAAGTTGCACTTTTTATCATCCCTAACAGTTTGTAATAGCTTTCGTAATGGCCAGAAACCTTATATTGTATCTTTAAGAATATAAGTACAATACCTCAAATAAACATTAAAAACATATATATACCATGTGTATCAAAAATAACCTTACATTTGTATCAAAATGTAATACCTATACCAGTGTATCAAAAATAAGCTTATTTCTGTATTTATATAGAAAATTCTGTTCCAATGTAAGACTATGGCTATAAAATAGGTTTTTGTTGTTGTTGTTGTTTGAGAGTAGATTCTATCCCTATTTGTTTAATTTCGTATGATATTTCTATATCCTAATTTTTTTCCTTGACCCCCCCTTTCTCTTACCTAAGTAAGATAGAGAAAAGGGAAGAGAAAAGAGATCTCGAATTAACCTCTTTTTTGTTTCCTCTCTATCCATAATTATTTGTAATCATCCCCTAAAATGACAACATAACTGTAATCCATATGATCTACAGCACTACAATTTAAGGGATTGGGACAATGGTCTTCTTATATTTGCTTCTTGCTGAACTGGGAGGAAGGATTCCTTTTGGGAGCCCCCCAAAAATTAGAAAGATGGTTAGTTTTAAGAAAGCTAGCTGCCATCATTTGCTGTCCAGTCTCTGTGTATTGATTAGGTTCAGAAGTCCTGATTGGAACAGTCTGAAAGGCTGGATGAACTAAGGTCATCAGGGGTCATCAGCCCTCTTGAAGCAGTTTTAAAAGCATGTCTTTAGAGGAAACAGCATCAATTACAGATTATTTCCTCTTCCTTTTTTTTTTTTTTTTGAGCAGGTGAAACACAACTGTCTTTATAAGTTAGTTTGATTATATAATCAAACTGCAATATTAATCTCCATTTATGAGATATGAAAGGATGGCATGCAATAATAAGTCATGAGAATTCTGTAGCCAACAAGATTTATTGGCCATGTAAGCTGAAGTGATAGCTAGAGATATTTAAATGTCATAGCCAATTTCAGGACTGTTGTCATGTTACCTGTCCTCTTTGGTCTTCTTGGTTTCTTTTCTTTTCTTTTCTTTTCTTTTCTTTTCTTTTTTTTTTTTTTTTTTTTTTTGTCTGTAGCCAAGATCTTGCTCTATCAAATCTGATTTTTGTCAGTTTGGACAGAATCCATAATTTTTCTTTCCCTGTGGAAACAAGAGCATTTTCTCCCCCACCCCACCCCCCCACCCCCGACATATTTCTCTCTGAGATTTCTTATCCCATTTTGTTTATTAAACGTCTCTTTCTTACATTTACTCCTGTATCCATTAAACCTTTGGTCTCTCTTGAGTTTTCTGTTTTTATCTATTAAAGTTGTTCTTGTTTTGCTATCTGTGTTATTAATGTTTATATCCAGAGCAGTGTTGTTTAATTATTCTGCTGATGAGTTTTTCTGTTGTTGACCTGAGATGGCTGTTTGAATTTCATATTGGAACCTCTTAGGGCATTTTTAAACAAGGGCTTACCTTGTTTATTCTTTGTTGATTTACATTTGGTAGTCCAGTTCTGACCTTTGCCACACCTTGTGCGTATTTCAGAATGTTGGAGCCTTCTTTTTGGATTTTTCTCTAGAAAAAAAATATCATTGTTTCTAGGAGTGCCTTGCCTACAACCTCTTTTTAAATGACTTTGGTTGTCACAATTAAAACATTTGGCAGTTTGGATTTTCTTAAAGCCCTTAGGGATTCTTTTATCTATTAAAGTTGAATTCTTATAATTTTTAAATTCAGTCTTTCTATTGGATGTCATCCAAATTTTTCGTGAGGGTAGCCATTGTTTGTTATGATTTGTTGCATAGTAACTGGATACACTAAGGTTGGTTTTCTAATAATCTTTGAATTTTCTAATTTTCATCATATGGTTGTGTAGTAGGCTTTAACCTTACTTTATCTTTCTAAATTTTGTTTATAATATTTTCTAACTTTTCTTCTAAAGCCTGAAAACCCTGTATTTGATTTTCATATTTTTCCTTTCCTTGTATCTGTACTGTTAGTATTTTCCTCATTTTTAACTATAAAAATTTCTAAGTTTTCTTCTAAGGCCTGATTTACATATTTTTCTTTTTCTCTTGTATCTGTACTATGTTAGTATTTTGTACAATTTCATCTAAAGAACATTGTACCTGTTTTCTATTTTTTGTTTCCATATTTTATTTTCTCTTTGTTTTGTATCTAGCATTTTAATATCTTTTTTATTCTGATTTATTAATTTTAGCAAAGTCTTTTAAGACTTGTTTTTTTGTTTCCTAAGGCCCTGTTTATCCAAAAGACATAGCAATCTAAAATGCTTGTCTTGTGCTGTTCTGGAAAATTTTGGCTTTGCTCTGTTTCTGTTCTTTCCTTCCTTCCTTCCTTCCTTCCTTCCTTCCTTCCTTCCTTTCTTTTTCTTTCTTTCTTTTGTTTTTTTTGAGACAGTGTTTCTCTGTGTAGCTCTGGCTGTCCTGGAACTCACTTGGTAGACCAGGCTGGCCTCAAACTCAGAAATCCACCTGCCTCTGCCTCCCAAGTGCTGGGATTAAAGGCGTGCGCCACCACTGCCTGGCTTAATCTTGGGTTCTAATTGCTGTAAGTAGAGCACCATTTTGTAGAGTTAGGGCCTGCTTCTTCCTTCCAGCCCCATCCCATGATACTTGCCTATTATTATTGATCTGGTTCTTTGGGCTTCAGGTATATTCCCATAATCTCTCTGGAACCCTTCTTCAAGGCTCCAAATCCTCCACCCTGCCAGCTGATCTGAATCTCCCTCTCTCCTTCACCTTCCTTTGGTTTGTGGATGGTCCTCCCTATTCTCTGTATGCCCCAGCCATTGGGTGATGAGCATTTGTTAACAAGGCAGGGAACAAATGGTAAGGATTGTTTACACAAACTTGAGACAGGAGATTCTTAGTATAAGCATCACAATGCCCTGTCCCTATTGAAACAAGAGGGCAGAGAAATCAGCATTTCAATAACACAAAGGTAAACTTTACAAATGGTGCACAAAAACATTATGCCTACAGATATGCCTATAATAAGGGCTACAAGGTAGCATTGGAGTATTTTCATTGTCTAGGGTGGATATACTTCATGTATGGCTGGGTGGCTAGATATAGACCAGAAAAGAGACTGTTAGTGCTTCCGGAAGCTAATAATAATAAGCATTTTTTAAAAAATTATTTAAATTAGACAAATGACAATTGTATACATTTATGGGATACAATATGATACAATGTAAAATTGAGGTAGCTTTACCTGTCACTTCACTTGCTTGTCATTTTTTGTGCTGAGACATTTAAAATTTACTTTTTAAGTTACTTTATAAGATACTGTGCATTATTGACTACAGTCATCATACTGTAGAGTGTATTTCAAAGCTTATTCCTACTGTTTGATTACAACTTATACCCATTAAGTAACAATTCCTAATTCCTTCCAAGCCTCTGATAAGAGTGTAGAAAACGGTCTACAATGTTTTTTTTTTTTTAGTTTATGTCCTTAATGTAAAGAGCACCAAATAGAAAATATTTTGTGCTTGATTTGTTTGTTCATTTTTTAAGAATTATTTATTTTATATATATGAGTACACTGTAGCTGTCTTCAGACACCCCAGAAGAGGGTGTCAGATCTCATTACAGATGGTTGTGAGCCACCATATGGTTGAGCTGGGAATTGAACTCAGGACCTCTGGAAGAGCAGTCAGTGCTCTTAACCACTGAGCCATCTCACTAGCCCTGTATGCTTGATTTGTAAGTTTTAGTTTTATAACTATTTTCATTTACATAGGTATAAATTACCCAGGAAATCAGGGGGAAAGTCAGTGGGAATATCAGAAAGGGCTTTTTCCATGAATAAAATTAACATTAACAGTGCCTCACTGAGTTGCTGAGGGTGGCCTCGAACTCAGGGGTATTCTTCCTTAGCCTCCCAATATTCACAATATATATAAGTGTTCTACCACTGATCCATACTCTTAGTGTAATTGTAATTTTGAATGACTATTATTTTATATTGATGTGTAAAACTGCTGTATCATAATTTATATTCCCATCTCTCTCAAAGTTTCTTGAATTTTATATCCATATTAATTCCAATCCTGCTAGTTTTCTGTGGTGTATGATAAAAACACTTTGTGAGTCTGTATTCTGTAAGCTAGTATAATGGGTGTAGAAGTAAATCTTAGATTGTCTTAATCGATGACAATTATTCTACTTCCAGCTTGATTTGCAAATTTCTGTTTAATGACTGCAATAATACTTGAATTATTTTTCAGAAGCCTAAAACTTATAAACAAAAGGTAGTAAAATATAAAATGAGCAGATTCAGGTAAATAGCATGCTTATTATAGGAAAATTATAAATTGTCTAGACACCATATGCATGTCTTTAATTTTAAAGTGTGCATATAAAGTAATGGTTGCCTTCTTGGCATTTTTCACAGCATGTATCTTTTTTTTTTTTTTTTTTTTTTGGTTTTTCGAGACAGGGTTTCTCTGTGTAGTCCTGGCTGTCCTGGAACTCACTCTGTAGACCAGGCTGGCCTCGAACTCAGAAATCCGCCTGCCTCTGCCTCCCAAGTGCTGAGATTATAGGCGTGCGCCACCACGCCCGGCTAGCATGTATCATTTTAATTTGGTTTTATTTTTGGTCTTCTGTCTCATTACTTCTCCTATCTCCCCTGCCTACATCTTGCTGGTTTTGTACCCCTACAAATAAACACACACATACACACACACACACACACACACACACACACACAAAGACATTAACATCCCAAGTATAGTAAACATCTTGCTTTCTGGCTTATTTTGCATAACATAACAATTTCCAGTTTCATCCATTTTCTTGCAAATGATATGATTTCATTATTCCTTACAGCTGAATATAATTCTGTTGTATATTTGTACCACACTTTCATTATATAGTTATTCATGGAGAGACATTGAGACTGGTTCATTTATTAGCTGTTGCGGATTGTGTATCAATAAACACAGTAGTAAATAAACTCTGAGGTATGTTGACTGAAGAGATCTTTGGATATGTACCCTAGAGTGTTATGGTATGGTAGTTCTGCTTTTAGTTTTTTTGAGGAGCCTCCACATGATTTCCATACTGATTTCACTACATTCCATTCCTGCTAGCAATCAATAAGGTTTCCACTTACTTGCCAGCATTTGTTCATTTCTTTTGTTTTGCTTAGTTTTAATTAGTTCTTTGAGAATATCATGCAGTGTATTTTGATCATATTCACCTTTCCTCTCCCACCTCTTCTTGGATCTATCCTCCTTTCCTTTTTCATCCAATTTTGTGTTCATCCATCATGTAGTGCCTGCCCTGACCCTAAGGCCTATGCATCCAATGAAACATGGTTGACATTACAATATTAGAGAAAAACACATCTATCAGCTGCTAAGAAATCCCAGTATCTCCTTGTCTAGGGGTGAAACTTTATGTCCAACTCCCCTCTCCATTGCTGAGATTTGATCGGCTTAGGCTTGCACAGATCTCATGCATGCTGTCACAACCACTGTGAACTTAAATGTGTAGCTTCCTTGCTGTGTCCAGAACACACTTTCCTTTTAGTATCTAATGCCTTTGGCTCTTCTGTCTCCTCTTTCTCAAGGATCCTTGTGCCTCATGAAGATGGACTGTGGTATAGAGGTCCCATTTAGGGCCGAATATTCCACAGTCTCTTATATTCTACACCTGGGCCAGTTATGAGTCTCCGTGTTGATCATCATCTACTGCAAACAGGCTTCTCTGATGAGGGTTGAGACATGCCTTAATCTATGGCTAACTTTAGGAAATTATTGTTTTACTTTCATCTTGTTTTATTTTTAAATTAACTTAGAAAGGAATACATTCCTTTATGGCATTCTCATGCATACTTCATTTTGATTGATTTCCCTGCCCTCCTCTTCTATTCTCCCCCCATTTCCAGCTTTTGCCACTGTACCTTTCTTCTCCCAATAGTCCCCCTTTTACTTTCATAGCTCATGAACTTATTAGGCATTTGTATTTCTTCTAAAATTTTATTAATTTCATACCTATATTCTTTCATAGTGTTATACATATATTAATGTATTTTGATCTTATTCACCTGATTATTCTCCCATTTTCCCTTTTACTGCAGATTAAACCCCTTCCCGAATTCCCTCCTACTTTCGTGTCTTTTTCTTTTGTACTTCACTTCATTTAACTTGGGTTCCTTGTATGACTGTGGGCGAGTGTATTTACTTGGCAAGGGCAACTTTACAGTGGCTACACCACTGAGGAATATGACTCCCCCATACCCCAGCAACCATTAACTGCCTGTAGTTTTTCAGGGAAGTGTGTGTGTGTAGCATTTTGAACCCCTTCTCTGTCCATGTTAAAATGTTGATGTCTCCAAAAATCTTCTTTTTTAGGTTACAATGCAATATAATGGGTTTCATCATGGCTTTGTTTATATGTATATAAGTAAACTTCATTCTCATGTGTTTTTCCTTTATCCCTGGCCTTCCCCCATGTTTCCCTGACCCCTGTGGCCAGTTTTCTTTGTTCCACCAATTAGTCCTTTTCTGTTTTCTTATTACATGTGTTTGCTTATTTTGAAACAGGGTCTCATCTCTCTGTATAGCCCTATCATGAAACTCTCTATGTAGACTGACTACCCTTGGACTCAAAGAGATACTGTTTGTTACTCTCTCCATTTTTTAAAAGATATCTTTGTATCTCATGATCTTCTTTTGAATTTTGTCACCTATAAACACACACATATAAATACATAAACACACATAATATAATCTTAAACTTAGGTTCTACATATAAGCAAACCCATGTGGTATTTGTCTTGCTGAGCCTGGATTATTTTGTTTAACATGGTGGTTTTCATTTATATCCATTCTCTTGAAAATGTCACAATACTATTTTTAGTCTATATGTGCCTCAGTTATTAATATAGATTACTTACAATTCCCAGTAATTTATGGAGTTGTGATAAACATTCTTTTTAAAAAGTTAAATTTGGACTAGTGAGATGGCTCAGCTGGAAAAGGCGCTTTCCATCAAGTCTGACAACCTGAGTTCAATCCCTGGGAAATACATGATGGAAGGTGATTATCTATTTCAAGTTATTCTCTGACTTCCACATGTGTGCTAGGATCCTTCCTCCCCCATCAGTAATGAAATATAATTTTTAAAAGTTGAAATTGGGTGGGTGTGGTGGCCCCAGCCTGCATTCTCAGCACTTGGGAGGCAGAGACAAGAAGATTTCTATGAGTTTTCTGCCAGCTTGGTCTACATAGAGCAGTGGTTCTCATCCTTCCTAATGCTGTGACCCTTTAATACAGTTCTTCATGTTGTGGTGAACCCAATTATAAAGTTATTTTAGTTAGTACTTCCTAACTGTCATTTTGCTACTGTTATGAGTCGAAATATAAATATTTGATATGCAGGATATCTGATATGTAACCCCCAAAGGAGTTGAGACCCATAGATTGAGAACTGAGGATATAAAGACTTCAATGCCAGCCAAGGCTACGTAGTGAGACCCTGCTTAAAAATGTATAAGTTAAATTTATATGTATAATGATCTCATGGAATAATTTGATATTTTATGGTAAAAATGTTTAACAAATGTCATGTTGATTTGTGCTTTCAGTTGTTTAATTTGTAACTATTTTCTCCCAGGGCATAAAACCAGCCAGCTTTAATAAAGTCACAGACCCTGAAGTGAAAGAAATAATTGAAGGATGTATTCGACAAAACAAATCTGAAAGGTTGGTGGAATTATAACATTATATAAATGATGGGTGCATTTTAATCCTGGATACTATAATGTATATTACTGCATGCTGTTTACAATTTTAAACCTTGCTAACATGTGCTGAATTTGAACTGACATTTGTGTTTGTTAGGACAAATTTTTATCACCATCAACTTAATAGTAAGGTAAAATAAAAATTTAAAACTAAAATGTAAGGCAGGTAACAAATTGCTTGTTTAAGTAGTTTAGAGTAAGCAGATAGATTACATTTGGTTTTATCTTTGTGCCAACAATAATGGTATAAGTAATATGGATACTTATATTCAAGGAGTATTTTTATATAGATAACTCCTTTAGTATTGGCTTTTACTTTTATTTTTATCTATATATAATTAATTACTGATTTAACTTGGCAATTTTATCTTTGAATGCTTTTTTTTTTGTTTTTTCAAGACAGGGTTTCTCTGTGTAGTCCTGGCTGTCCTGGAACTCACTCTGTAGACCAGGCTGTCCTCGAACTCAGAAATCCGCCTGCCTCTGCCTCCCAAGTGCTGGGATTACAGGTGTGCGCCACCACACCCGGCTCAAATGCTTTTTAAATATTTTTTTGTGTATGTGTTTATGTGTCTGGGTGTATGTATATATACCATGTGTATATATATGTGTGCAAAAACCAGAAGAGGTATCAAATCCCCTGGATCTGGAGTCATATGCAGTTGGGAGCTGCCCACTGTGGGTGTGAGAAACCAAGCCTGGGTCCTCTAGAAGAGCAGCAAATATTCTTAAGTGCTGAGCTAACTCCCAAGCCCCATTATAGCCATTTTTATCTGTGTCTTTCAGAAACATTTTAAATATGCTCATATTGTTATACATTCTTCACCACTGTCCATCCCCAAAATATTTCTTCATTTGAAACTATAGCTCTGTAACCACTAATAATTTGGAATTCTTCCTTCCAGACCTTGATAATCTCTATTCTAGTTTATTTTTTTAAATAATTTTTGAGATCATAATATATCATTTCCCCCTTTCCATTCCCATACCCCAAATCCTCTCTCATAGCTTCCTTTAAAAAAATGTTGTTACATATTAATACAGACACCCAAAACCCACACATCTAAATGTATCAGTACATGTATATATTTTTAGAGCCAACCATTTGATATTGAGTGACAAATTGGAGGGCTTTTCTCCCACTCTCAGTGCTTCTTAGTGACCTGTAGTTCTGTGTCTAGAATTGAGTCCATGGGAATTTTCCCCTTCCATATTAGCATGTCTATTGGTGCTATCCTTGTTCAGACCATGCTTAGCTAACTTGAATCCTCGTCATTATTTCTCTTTACTGAATTTTATTTTCAAGTCCTTGTTTCTTTTTGTCATTTTTATCAGCCTTATGTTTTTGTTTTCTTGGACATCATTCCACTATTTTTTCTCTTTAATTTAATTGAGAGTGTGTGTGTGTATGTGTGTATCTGTGTCTGTGTGTGTCTGTGTGTCTTCTTGTGTGTATCTTTAAATCCTTGAATCCTTTGAAATGTATGATTGTTATTTTAAATTCTGTATCCTGGGGTTTATTTAGGTAATTTCATTGGCAGACATTTTTATAGAACTAGTGATGTTTGGGGATGTGGATATTGCCTTGATCTTTCATATTGTCTATATTTTCTTTTGTTAGTTCTTTGTCTTGCTAGACTTAGGAGAAGGATGTGGAGGACCTGGCTAAGGGGAGAGGTTGGATATGGCATGAGTTGGACCTGTGGGTTTGGGCTAGCAGGGTGGTAGCTATCTAGATAGACACCCTGGATAAGGATGTCTTTCTATGTGTCTTTCTATTCTACTTGCTATATCTGAATATGCTTGTTCTAGGTGCCTCATAGAAGTGGGATGTTTATTGTTTTATGTTTGTCTTATTACATTTAGTTTGGATTTTCTTTCTCTTTTTTTCTGAGACAGGGTTCCTCTGTATAACAACCCTGGCTGTCCTGGAACTTACTCTGTAGACCAGGCTGGTCTCAAACTCACAAAGCTCCACCTGTCTCTGCCTCCCCAGTGTTTAGATTATGCCATCCACCCTCTGACCCCACTCCACCCCACCTAACCCCACCCTGTCCTGGTTTAGTATGGTTTTCAAACTTGATTTTTATTGTAGCATGTATCAGAATTTCATTACTTTTAAAATGAGTAATCCATTGTATATTTACACCGCACTTTCATTATACATTCATGTATTAATAAATATTTAATTTTACCTGTTGGGTATTCTTCTCTGTCCTAGAAATAAAACCCAAGGTCTTATACATTTTAGGCAGGCACTCTGCCATTGAGGTATAACCTTAGAACCTTTTAATTACTATGAGTTATATTATATGAACGTTGGAGTGTGACATATGTTTAAGTCTGTAGTCCTAAACTTTTTGACTATATACCTAGAATTAGGAGTTGGATTATATGATAAATATTGCTTTTAAGGCCTCATACTTGCTAGACAAGTACTGTACCACTGATCATCACCAAACATGCCCTAGACATGTTTTCGTTTGTTTGTTTGTTCTGAGGTAGGTTCTTACTATTAGCTCTAGCTATCCTGGAACTCACTCTATAGACCACGCTGGTCTTAAACTCACAGAGATCCACCTGCCTCTACCTCCAAGTGCTGGAATTAAAGGTATGTACCACTACACCCAGTCCTAAGCATGTTCTTTAAAAGAAAGTTTAAAATCTTGTATGGTACCAGCGAGGTGGCTCAGTGGCGAATGCTACTTGCTGCCAAGCCTGAGAACGTGGCTTTGAAATCGGCCCTGTAAACAATCACTTTAAGATTATCCCCAATGAGCTTACAAATAAATGGGACTCAGACTATGGTTATTTTATTTGGCTTTTACAATTACTGGGGGGTAACCCCTAATCTACCATTCTAATTGCTGGCTTGGCTGTCCCCCCAATTGTGTTCCCCAGATACTTGCTCTAAGTTGTTTAGTATTTAAAAGTATGCGCTAGGACTAAGAAGATAATTTTAGGAGTGCAATACAAGTTAGATAAAAATTGGCTTAGATACAGAACTCTGAACTCACCAGGATAGCATAGATAATAGAATATTTTCTCCTGAGTTGCCAAATATTGTTGTTGTTGTTTTTGTTTGTTTTTGAGACAGGGTTTGTCTTTGTAGCCCTGACTGTCCTGGAACTCACTCTGTAGACCAGGCTGGCCTCGAACTCAAAAATCGCCTGCCTCTGCCTCCCAAGTGCTGGGATTAAAGGCATGCACCACTACCACCCGGCTGGATTTTTTTTTAATGTAACCTCTACATGTTAACCTGTTTGTTATTAGAAGAGAAAGAGCCTTTTATTTGTTTTGTTTTGTTTTTGGATTTTTTTGGTTTTTTTGAGACAGGGTTTCTCTGTATAGCCCTGGCTGTCCTGGAACTTACTCTGTAGACCAGGCTGGCCTTGAACTCAGAAATCCGTCTGCCTCTGCCTCCCAGAGTGCTGCAATTACAGGTGTGTGCCACCACCACCCGGCTTGAGCCTTTTTCTTTAGACTAAAAAAGGAGAATTGTTGAGGTTTAGTCTGTTGCTATGTATCGTAATGCTAAATTTTATACCAGAAGGCCTATAAGTCTTTTATGTTTACAAGCTTTTATTGTACAAACCTTGTTCTTTGATTTAAAACTATTGGTTAAATAAAATTGGCTACAGCCAATTACTGGAGGGATTAGAGGTAGGTGGGTTTGGAGGGACCAGGTTCAAGACAAAGGTTAGGAGGAAGAGAAGGAAGATGAAGAGAATAATAATGAAAAAGAGGATGAGGAGAGAGACTCCATGGGTTAGGAGTCAAGAAAACATGGCCCTGAGGGCTGGTCAATTGGAGTTAAGAGCAGCCCAGATGAAACATAGTAAAAGCCTTATCGATAAAAAAGTGGATTCTAACAACATAGAGAGTAGTATCTGCCCAGCTCTGGTGCTGATTAAGGGTTATTGTAAATAATAAAAGTTGTGTGTCTTTTTTCTGGGAACTAAATGGTTAAAGCACAGTAGAAACCTGAGATTGGGATTAAAAATTTCTACAACAGGGCCCACATGGTGGAAGGAAAGAACCAACTCGCCTAAGTTCTCCTCTGACCTCTACATAAAGTGTAATAAATACACTAAATATTTTGTGTTGAGTTCATAGTTTTATTTTAGATTCTGATTGTTGCTTGTAATTACAATCTGATTAAAGATACTCAAAAGTAATCTTTACTGCACTAGAAAAAGCACAGACCACAAAATCATACTGAGATTAAAATCTAGACCCAAATTTAATGTCATCTTAAAGTTATTTACTCATTATTCAAGATATGTAATATTTCGATGATTCAAATATTATATTTAACATAACTTAAAATACTTAACAGCAATATGTTATCAATAGTAGGTAATCAGTATTTTCTTTTGCTGCTATTATTTAGTAAAAATTCTTAAAATTTTTATTAAGAGACAAAGGGTTCAGTTTGTTCACACTTTCTTAAACATATCTCACTTTAGTGTTAAAACTAATAAGTGAGTGATTATTTTCATACTGCCTTAGTTAAGTATATGTGTCTTTTTTTAAGCTAAAAATAAAGAGCTTTAGAAAATAAAAAAAATATGCTTCACTGTGCTATCCATATGTATTTTACAGCAGGGGCTCTCTATGTAGACATGATAGATACAGACAGATGAAGTATAATGCTCATTTCTTAAAAGTTTGTGAAAGAAAAATTACTTGCCCCAGCTTGCAAAAGAATTCTTTGAAACCATATCCTCTTGCATCTCTTGAGAGATGGTTAGTCTTTGTTATTAAGCTAGGATTGTAACAGTTATATGTATAGTATAGCCTGAAATTAGAGTTCAGTACTTCTAGTAAACCACTGGAGGTAAGTATGCTTGGGCATGCTTGTAATCCTATCACATAGGAGGCTGTGGCAGAAGAATTGACATTTGGAGGCTTGTTGACATATATAGTGAGACTCTATTTTGATATTTAAAAAAGAAAGAAGAAGAAAAGAAAGAGAAGAAGGTGAGAGTAAGAACCGGGTAGGACACCCTTTGAATTCCCACACTTGAGATGCAGAGGCAGGCTAGTCTACTTGTGTTCAAGGCCAGCCTGGTCTATATAGCAAGTTCAAAGTGAGCCAAGGCTACACAGGGAGACAGAAACTACTTTCCTTCATTGAACCACATTATTAGCTTCACCTATGACATTCTTCTAAAGAGTGAAGTATACACTGATTAAATAGCCTTAAAAAAAGGTCTTTTGAACCAGAGTCTCCTTCTATAGCCCAGACTGTCCTGGAACCCACTATGTAACACAAGCTGGAAACTGCTGTGATATAGGAATGGGCTATTACACACACCTTCTGGCTAATTGATATTGATAATTGTTGAGTAATAGCTATTTAAAACATTTGTAAGAGTCTGCATTTTCAATTCACCTTACAGTTTATATATCTTGGAAATAATTTTTAGTTTTGTTTGTTGAAAATCTATTACTTTAGTCTTAATAATGTAAGCCAGTGGCTTAAGGGAAGCTAATAAATTGAACTTAACAGTTCTCTCTAGGTATACTTTCATGTGTGTAGACTTTGTTATCAAGATATGTTACTGGTTAATAACCTAATTAAGATAATTCTGTATTCATATGAGTTGACATTTTTGTGTCCCTAATAATAAATTGATTATAAGGTGTAGTTTTTAATAACAAAACTATTAATGGATTAATAGAAAATGTAAAGTAAGATTCTCACTTTGATACAATTAACTTTTACTACTTAAAGGATTATATCTTACTTATGAGTGGGAGAATTGGTAATGAGAAATATATTTTGTTTACTAGGTTATCTATCAAAGACCTACTAAACCATGCATTCTTTGCTGAGGATACTGGACTGAGGGTGGAATTAGCAGAGGAAGATGATTGCTCAAATTCATCCCTGGCTCTAAGACTCTGGGTTGAAGATCCTAAGAAATTAAAAGGCAAACATAAAGACAATGAAGCTATTGAATTCAGTTTCAACTTAGAAGCAGATACACCTGAGGAAGTAGCATATGAAATGGTAAATAAACCTTAGTAATGTTTTCCCTACACATTCTAGTATCCAGTAGATTCTTTTCTACTGCTCATTGCTTTCTTCCCTTTCATGTTCTTCTGTGTGCTCGCTCTCCTCTCCCTCCTCCCATGTTTGTACAGGTATGCTTGCACATGCATATACTTTTATCTCCCCTGTGCAGGGATTATAGGTATGTGCTCTTTGCTTTGCTTTTACAGGTGCTGGGGTTCTAAACTCAAGTGCCCATGCTTACATGTCAAGTGTTTTACTTACACAGCTACCTCAAAGATTCCTCTTCTATTTTCCTTATTTATATTGTTATGCCATTGTAAAGTATTTTTATTCACAAAATATATTAAATTTGCACATATACTCTAAACAGCATTACAACATTGCTTTTATTAAAATAAAATTGGGGGCTGAAGAATTGGTTCCATTGTTAAATTACCTGTTGTGCAATCAACAGGACCTAAGTTTGGATCCCTGGCCCCTGTGTAAAGTGGTGTAGTGTAGCTCTGTAACCCTAGCTCTGCCTGGGTGAAGACAGTAGGAGGTGCCCACTGAGAGACTCTGCCACAAAAAATAAGGTGAAGAGCAATAGAGGATGAATTCTGATGTTGGCTTCTGGCCTTCATGTGCACATGCACACATGCACAAGAAATCTTAGCCCTCAGAAGGTACAGGAAGGAGGATCAGCTGATTTACTGTTTCTCATTTCTGGAATTCTATTATTTGGATGCTGGGCCTCATGGACTGGTTCTCAAGTTTTTTGTTTGATTTTGGTTTTTTGAGATTTTTATATAACCCAAACTGGCCTAGAATTTATTGTGTAGCTGAAGATGGCCTTGAAGTCCTGCTGCTCCTTCCTTTGCCTCCCACTGCTGGATGGTGTGTGCCACCATGTCTAACCTTGCTTTTATTGATCTGTAACTTTAAGTTTTATTTATTATGACGTGAGTTTATTGATAACTTTAAGGTGGGCAAAGTTAGATATGTGTGCTTCATATGTTTTCTGTCATTTTGTTTTGGTTTTAGACAGGATTGTGCTGTATAGCTTTGATTGATCTGGTAATCAAAATGTAGCCCAGGCCGACCCTCAAACCCATGGCAAGCCTCCTGGCTCTACCTTCCAAGTGATAGGATTATCACCCTCATTAACATTTTAATAATCTTCCAACTACCATGAAATTTCTGATCTATAGATCCTTAACTTTTAAGAAGCAGACTATAGGCTGGACTTGGTGGTACCTGCCAGCAATTCTAGCACTTTGAGGGTAAAAGATTAAGGAGTTCAGAAGTCACTCTGAACTACATATATAGTGAACTTAAGGTTAAGTTGTGTTACATAAGATACTGTCTCAAAAATTAAAAAAAGCAATCCAGTAGACTGTAGGGATAACATGGTATACTGTGGTACTTCAAATTATCTTCTCTGCTGCTCACCCCAGTTCCTTTCCTGTTTTCTCACTATTCTAATGCAAGTACCCTGCTGTTGATCTCTGCTTAGAATGTTGCTTAGAATGTTCATCTCTGCTCCAAACTTCATCTGTATTGTTTTTAATAGACAATATTTTTATTTGGGGGATGTCAATCCACTTCCAAATTTCCTTTTCTCTATGCCACTTTTCAGTTTTGTCCACATAAATTTTTTAAAGTTTTTTTTTTCCAGCAGCCCATTTCTCACTAAGCTTGTTCCACCTTACAACATCAGATAATATGCTCATCATACAAGACAAAATACCACTTCACTTAGCTACATTTCCCAGTTGTCATTAGTGGACATGCTGTTAGTGTTTTTTTTTGGGGGGGGGTGTTGGATTTGGTTTTTTCGAGACAGGGTTTCTCTTTATAGCCCTGGCTGTCCTGGAACTCACTCTGTAGACCAGGCTGGCCTCCAACTCAGAAATCTGCCTGCCTCTGCCTCCAAGACTGCTGGGATTACAGGAGTGTGCCACTACCGCCTGGCTTTACTGATTTTTAAGACAGACTTTGTAACTGGCATTACAAAATCTTCCTCATATCCTGAAGTATTTTTTTCTATTTAAGTTATATTTTTTCTTTTTCTTTATCTTTTTTTATTAGATATTTTCTTTATTTACATTTCAAATGCTATCCCCTTTCCTCGTTCCCCTCTGAAAACCACTATCCACTCCCCCTCCCTCTGCTCACCAACCCACCCACTCCTTCTTCCCTGCCTTGGAATTCTCCTGCCCTGGGACAATGAGCCTTCACAGGTCCAAGGACATCTCTTCTCATTGATGTCCAACAAGGCCATCCTCTGCTACATATGTGGCTAGAGCCAAGGGTCCCTCCATGTATACTCCTTGGTTGGTAATTAAGTAAGTCCCTGTGAGCTCTGGGAGTTCTGTTTGGTTCATATAGTTGTTCCTCCTATGGGACTGCAAACCCCTTCAGCTCCTTGGGTCCTTTCTCTAGCTCCTACATTGGGGACACTGTGCTCAGTCCAATGGTTGGCTGAGAGCATCCCCCTCTGTATTTGTCAGGCTCTGGCAGTACCTTTCAGAAGAGAGCTATATCAGGCTCTTGTCAGCAAGCACTTATTGGCATCCACAATACTGTCTGGATACCAGTTAAAGACTCTCATATATGTGTACTTGTTCAATTTAAAAAGCATATAGAGACCAACTATTAATTATCAATTATTTACTAGAATTTTGGATTTGGGGTATAAAATATGATTTAAAGAAAGATAAAAATTTAAAGAAGAATTTATTTATTATGTTTTCTTTGTAGGTCAAGTCTGGATTCTTCCATGAGAGTGATTCCAAAGCTGTTGCTAAGTCCATTAGGGATCGTGTGACACTGATTAAAAAGATAAGGGAAAAGAAGCCTGTTGGATGCGTGGAGGAACGCAGGGATTCCCAGTGCAAGTTTGTGAAGAATGTATTTCCTCAGCAGCAGACTGCAACTTTACAACCTGCTCCTGGTCCACACACCGCTGCAGCTGAGTGTGAGGAAACAGAAGTTGATCAACATGTTCGACAGCAGCTTCTGCAAGGCAAACCGCAGCAGCAGTCCTCCTCCGTTAGGGGTAAGGCAGCGGAAAGACAAAGCAGTGTAGTTCCTTAAATACAATTTTGTATTTTTCAGAGTATTCTACTGTCTATTATTCTATTAAGCCTTTAAAAACATTTGCAATAGACCAGATAGTTTCCTTATATTAAAATCAAGAAAGTTAGGCTAGGAATTTGTTCCAGTTAAGAGAACTCCCTAGTATGCAGGAAGCCCTGGGCTTGATCTTCCACACCATATAAACTGGGCATGGTAGTACTTATTAACATAATTCCAGCATTTGGAAAATGGAGGCAGGTGGATTGGAAGTTCATGGTCATACTCAGCTAGTTTAAGACCAGTCTGGAGTACATGATAGTCATCCCAATTCATTAAGTGACTTGCCCAATGTTCTAGTTGCAGAAATATTATATTATTGTAACTACTCCAGTTCAGAGCAATGATAAGAATATTTATAATAGTCTAGCATAAGCCCATGAAGAAAATTTAGAATTAAAGTTTGTTTCTTTCTTTTTTCACACAAAACTAATGCCAAGTTTATTTGTCTATTTACTGTTCCTTCCCTTTTAAAACTCATAATTTTAACACATCATTAAAAATTTCTCCTTTTTATTTAGATGACAGTATTCATGATATGCTTATAATTTTGTATATATTATACCAATCAATTGAAAATATTTGAGTCAGGCATCTTAACTAATATCAAAAGCATTCCAGAGTTCTGAAACTAACATATCCACTTAAAAGCATACAGGATAAAGGCCTAAAAAACTTGAAGAATTTAAAGTCACACTATGACCCAAGTCTGTAAACTTCATGGTATCATTCCTTTTTAAATCTATAATGCTGTTCTCTTCAAAAGGCAAAAGTATAAATCAAGTATTGTTACTGAATGCTACTATCTGAATAATGCCTATACTGAAAGGCAGGGCAGTTAGGATGAGCTGAAGTAAAGAAAGTTACTCCTGGGCTGGAGAGATGGCTCAGTGGTTAAGAGCACTGACTGCTCTTTCAGAGGTCCTGAGTTCAATTCCCAGCAACCACATGGTGGCTCACAACCATCTGTAATGGGATCTGATGCACTGTTCTGTACTCACATATAATAACTGTTTCTTAAGAAGGGGTTTTCTAGATATTAAGAGCCTTAGTATTTTAGACTGGAATGAAAACATAAATCTTCTAAGGTTTTGTTTCATTTTGTTTTTTTCATTTTGTTTTTTTTTTAGTGTGTGTGTGTGTGTGTGTGTGTGTGTGTGTGTTTGTATGTGTGTTTCATTTGTCTTTTTAAAGAACACAGAGAAGCGGGGTATAGTACCATAGGCCTTTAATCTCAGCACTCTGAATTCAGAGGCAGGCAGATCTCTGTGAATTAGAGGCCAGTTTGGTCTACATAGTGAGTCCCAGGTCAGCCAGGATTATATAGGGAGACTGTGTCAAAACAACAACAGCAACAGCAACAGCAAATAATTAATTAAATAAAATATAAATAAGTAAAAAGTAAAACCACAGGAATGGGTGGAGGGACTTATGGGACATATGGTGAGGGGGGAACTGGGAAAGAGGATAGCATTCGGAATGTAAACAAAGAATATAGAAAAAAAAAGTAAAACCACAGTATTTGCATCACTATAGGCAGATGTTCTACAAAGGGAGTACATTTTCCTAAACACTTAATGGGAGTTAATGGATCATGAGACTTTTATTTAAATCTTAACAAGTGTATATTGAATATACATTCATGTATATATACATGAAATGATTGACAAATGAATTTAGTTGATTTTTCTTCGTCATTCTTTTTGTTTTTCTTCTTTGTTTGTTTGTTCTGGAGATGATCTTGCTATCAAGGGCTATGCCCTCAAACTCATGATCCTCTTGCCCATGCTTTCTAAATGCTGGGATTATGGCTGCATGGCACTGTGCCTAGCTGCAGCTCCCCCCTTCCCCTTTCCTTGCCTTCTCTTTTCCTGTCCTGTTCTCCTTTCCTACTGCCTTACTTCTTGTTTCCTACCCCACCCCCACTTGCACTGACTGGAGTAGAGCCCAAGGCCTTGTGCATTATAGGTAAGTCATCTACCACAAAAAAATATATCTTCAGTTCCTGTTATGTGATTTTATTGTTGTTTTTCAAGATAGGGTTTCAACTATGTGGCTTTGGGTGTCCTAGAACTTGCTCTGTAGACCATGTTGGCCTTGATTTTACAGATATCTTCCTGCCTCTGCCTCACAAGTTCTGGAATTTAAAACATGTGCCATTATGCCTGGGTTTTATGATTATTTTAAGTTTGCTTTATAAAGAAAAATTTAAGACTTTGGAAGGTGGACAGGGTAACATCTGCCTATAATCTCAGCACACCGAAGGCTGAAGTAGGAGGATCAAGAGTGTGATGTCACGCCAGGCGGTGGTGGTGCATGCCTGTAATCCCAGCACTCTGGGAGGCAGAGGCAGAGGCAGGCAGATTTCTGAGTTCGAGGCCAGCCTGGTCTACACAGTGAGTTCCAGGGCAGCCAGGGCTATGCAGAGAAACCCTGTCTCGGAAAAAAAAAAAAAGAGTGTGATGTCAGGCTGGGGAGATGACTCAGTAATTACCTTGCATAGGACATGAATTCCATATCCAGAATGCACCTTAAAAAAACAAAGCAAAACAGGTTTGATGGGGTACACTTGTAATCCCAGTGCTGGAGAAGTGGAGACAGGCCAGTGGAGATCCTGCCTCCAAAAAAAAAAAAAAAGCATCAATAGCCAGAGTTGTATACCTGTGCACACACATGTGAGCATATTCTCTCTCTCCTTTCCTCCAACCCTCTCTTCTACCTCTTCTTCTCCCCTATTTTTTTTTTAGTGTACTCTCACAAACAGAAGAAACAATACCAAGAAAATTTTAGGGTTGAAAACATACTCAACAGCAGAATGCAAATTCATCATGTCCCAGGCTGTGGTTGATTCTCAGCATTCAAAGAAAAAGAAACTGTTGCTTACATCCCAGGGTCAACATTTCATTTTATGTGTTGGGTACTTGTTTGCGTTTGAGACAAGCCTTGCTTTATAGCCTACACTGTCCTGGAACTCACATATAACCCAGGCTAGCCTCTGACTTGGGGTCTTCTAGCTTTTATCTCCCCAAATCTGATATTAATCTTTTGAAAAATATTAATTATTAAGTGTGTATTTTAATCTGAAACTCTATGATTGTCACAGTAGGAAAAAATTAAAGGAACTTTTTTTTTGTTATTTATACCATTTGAATATTGTGCTTCATGGTTTCCCTTCTACCTTTTTTGCTTGTTTCCATTGTTAAAGGTGACACTTCATCTGAGCCAGCAGCTGGACCAGTTCTACATTCAGATACTTCAAGTCATCCCACTGGAGCCTATTCTTCAAACCAGACAACTAACTCTCAGGTACTTTCTAGTATCCTACAAGCTGATATAAGTGTTCCAGAGCAAATACATTCTTCTCACCGACTAGTAAGACAATGCTAGCAAATTTCAGGGGTGAGAGAATAGCTATTATATTTTAATATATAATTATATATGTAGTATATACTCTATATGTACTGATATTATATATATAAATGTAGTGTATGTATTATATTGTAAATTGGAAGATTTATCTGTTTTCTTTTATTTTCCAGTTGAAGGAGCAGCCAAAGCTGACTCAGTCCCCTGTGGTTCAAGGTCAGTCCTCTGTTACGCCCATACATGCTGCTGGACTTGGAATTGTTTCACAGTCCCAAATCTCTCCCTTAACTATTCAGAAGGTCTCACAAATAAAGGTAAGATACATTTCTTATTTGTTTGTTGTTTTCAAAGACAGTATTTCTCTGTGTCTCTGCCTGACCTGAAATTTACTCTGTAATCCAGACTGACCTCAAATTTAGAGATTGGCCTGCTTTTGCTGCCTGAGTGCTGGCATAAAGGGTGTGTACCACCGCTGTCCAGCAAGTTAGACACATTTTTAAAAGTATTTTTAATTTTAGGTTTAAATTTTAGTTTAATTTTATTTGAGTGTTTTGCCTGCATGCATGTCTATTTACCACATGCATTCCTGGTACCTGTAGACCAGAAGAAGGTGTCAGATCTCCTGGACCTAGACTTAAAGTTGGTTGTGAACTGCCATGTGGGTGCTAGGAATTGACCCAGGTCTTCTAGAAGAGTAGCTAGTGCTCTAAACTATGTCCATCCTCCATAAGGCCCATATTTTAGAGGCTTTTTATTAATTTAAACATATTTCCCATTGTCTGTTTTTCTGACAAGTAACAATTCCCATTCATCAGTTAATCATAGATTAGATAAAGACCACTTACGGTTCGAAGTTATTCATGTTTCCTCATGCCAAGTACATTTCTCTTGAGGAATTATCTAATATTGTACAAGTAGACTTTAAAAGTATTACATGTATAATTGGAGAATAGAGAAATTAGTGCAACCAAAGGGTTATTTGGGACTCTGGTCTCTTTTTCTTGATAAACTAGTCTTTTCTTTGTATTGAGTTTTTCCAGGTTGATTAGATGATGGAAGAATATCTGTTGTAGTTAATTAAAAATATCATTTCAAAGCCGGGCGGTGGTGGCGCACGCCTTTAATCCCAGCACTTGGGAGGCAGAGGCAGGCGGATTTCTGAGTTCGAGGCCAGCCTGGACTACAGAGTGAGTTCCATCCAGGACAGCCAGGGCTACACAGAGAAACCCTGTCTCGAAAAAAACCAAAAAAAAAAATATCATTTCATAGACTGCTAATTTTTACCACATTCACCTAAATTCTTGGATTGTTTTTAGATTTTTTTCTATTGGAGAAATTTTGACTTTGCAATGCACAAAACCAGTATTATTCATTTATGACAATAAGTAAACCATCTTTGTGTGAATTCATGTATCCACACTGTATTCAGCTTGCTTGTGTCATGGACTCTGGACATAGTTGCATTTTTATCTGGCATTATCCAATTTTTTGTTCCACTCTCCTCCCCATGCATGTACTTTCCCTCTCTGGGAGTAAGATGCTCTGAGCTTTCAGATATTCTTTAGTTAGCATGTGGTACATTTGTTTCTTTTAAGAAATTGACTTATAGTTAGCTTTAGTTTATCAATAGACTTTTAATTACTATTACCTTCTGAGAAAATAAAGTAGGATAAGATCTTATTCTTACCCTCAAAGAGCTAATAATCTTGTAAAAGAAAGCAGATATAAACTTGAAAAATGACAGAAGCATTTAAGATATGCTGTGGGTAAACTCGGTTTATAGATATAGTTGAGTGTTTGGGCAGTATTTATAAATGATATGCAAAAATATACATTTGCAATTGAGCTCACATTCATTTCTGTCTAAGCCTATCCTATATGCTAAACATATGCTTAACTTTAACCTAGGTTCAGATGCTTAAGTATAGTATGTGTTTAGAATGTATTTGTATTTTTAAAAAGTTTTGGAAAGTTTTATTTGCATATTTAAAATGAATACTCTAACTATGGTCGCACATACAGGTCTAAAGTCATAGGCTGGGCTCAAGTTTGTCAGTCTATCTATTCTAAGGACCAGCTATAGTTCCTGGTGCTAGTGTAAGGAAAATTAAAATTGTAAATGCATATTCCAGGCCCACTTTATTGGGACTGCCCTGAACAGACTGACGAAATGCTATATGATAACATTTTCATCAAGTAATCTAACTGGTACTAGGTACGAGCATTAGGTATTCATTCTATCAAACTCCTCACACAATGAGTAAATGCTGGTTGAATGAATGAAAGAACTAGAACAGTCCTAGCAATATATTATTCGCAGCTTATCATTTGTTGCAATTACACATAAATAATTTAATTTCACTGAAGGCTTCTGAGCAGCTGTCCCATGTGATATAACCTCAGGAACAAACTGCTTTCTTAGCACAACTGACCTACACAATCCAGGCTTCAACACAGCCTTTTTATTCACTGCCAACCTTGAGCACCTACTTTACATTGTACAACCACATTGGGTTCACTGCATGCAAACTTCTTATCCAATCATATGTGAGCTTATGGGGAACATTCTCATTCAAATCACCACAGTATGTATGTGTATATTCCTAAACATAGAAATAGAACCTGCTCATGATGTTACATGTATGTGTATGTTTTCAAGGCTGACCACTAGTATTGGGAATGCTTGTCTTGAGTGAGGACAGTTCCTCCCATTCTCTGCATTCTATGGTTGCCTGTGGTCCCTTTCCACTTTGGCATGTATGTCTGTTATTGTCCTTGTTCAGCTCATGTTTAGGAAGTCATGTTGGTAATACTTTATAACATTACTCGGAGATAAACTCTCATAGCAAACTCTCTGATTCTCTTGCTGATACAGTCTTTCTGTACCTCTTTCACTATGACCCTCGAATCTAGGTATTCATTGTGACTGGGCTCCACAACTCTACATTTTGATTGGTAGTTGGCTAGGCTACAGTACCAGTCGTGATTTTCCTCTGGTTGAGTAAGCCTTAAGTCCAATTAGAGAGCTGTTGCTTATCATCACATATGCATGTCACTATTGTACCCTTAAAAATATCATGGCTTGCTGGTTCTTATAGTTCAAAGGTGTTATCATAGGCAGGCTGAACTTCTGGTTGCTTCCCTCCTTTGGAAATCTGCATGGTACTTTTTAGTACCATAACAGCTAGTCCCCAGGAAGGAGGATTTTATATCAGTTCCAATTCAGGGACTTCTGGGCTCTGTGTCTGAGTTTCTAGGCATCTTCAGCAATAGAAACTTACCTTCTATCTCTGGGAGCATCCAAGAGCAACAGCAGTAGCCTATGATACACCCTTATCAACAACTCAAAAGAGGGTTTTTCATGTGGTTTTGGGTTTTTTTTATTAGATAGTTTAGTCTCTTGCAGAGGAGCATTGTCAGTCTGGATGAGAAATTTTCGTTTAAACTACATATGTGCCTGTATACATGGACTTAAGGTTGTTATAGGTATTTTTGAGATAGATAATTGATAGTATAATTCCTAATGACATTTTCCAGATATCCTTACTCTTGTTTACTTCCCATATTTACCTTCATCCTGTTTACTAATGAAAGGCTCCTACACTTTTCCCATTTCCCCTTCAGATCACTTGTATCCTATATTAGTCCCTTATCATATTGCTCCTAATCCTGCCTCTCATACTCAGTGCTCTCTTGTTACTTTCCTAGTTTCTGCAGTTGCCCCAGGTTATATTCCATGTAAGGATTTGGAGATGGGAACCTCAGATGAGAAGAGTGCATGTGATATTTGTCTTTCTGGGTCTGCGTTACCTTACTCTTTTCTAGTTCTGTCCATTTACATGCAAACTCATGATTTCATGTTTCTATACAGCTTAATAGTGTTCCATAATGTACATGCAGCATTTTCATTATCTCTTCATCAGGTAAAGAACAGCTAGTCTGTTTCTATTTTCTAATTATCCTGATTAGAGCATCAATGAACATGGCTGAGAAAGTGCCTATGGAGTAACAATATTGAGTCCTTTGAGTATATGCCAAGGAGTGATAGAGCTGGATCATATTTATTTTTAGATTTTAAGGATTCCCCACATTGACTTCCAGAGTGGTTGAACAAGTGTGCAATCCCACCAACAGTGAATAAGTGTACCCTTGTCCCCACATCCTCTCCAACATTTGTCGTAGGTTGTTTTATTGACCTTTGTCATTCTAACTGGAATTAAGCTGAAACATCAAAGTTGTTTTCTTTTTGCACCTTTCTAATTGCTAGGGTCCATAAGCATTTTTAAAAGATATTTCATATCCATTTTTATTTCTTTTGAGGATTCTCTGTCCTTTGAATAGGTTAATTTTGCTTCTTTCTTAGTGTGGTGTTGGGGACTAAACACAGGGCCTCACACATGGTAGATGAGTGCTCTACCACTGAGCTACCTCCCCAACTCCCCAACTCTATTCTAAAAAGCCTTACACGTATTTCCCTCATATCAGTCCTATGAGTCCTATTATTTTTATTTTACAAGTAGTGAAGATAATAATCAGAGAGGCTAAGTAATGCCCCTTGTACTATAAAAGATAACCTGTACTTAAAATCAGATTACCTGGCTTCAGAGACTGCAAACAAAATTATAATACTGCACATCTCCTTTGTTAGATAATTATCACCACTGGCCAGAATTAGAGTAATGTTAATAAGTTAACTTATGAAATTGATTTAATTAGTTAGAGGAAAGAATAAAGAATTTATTTTTTCTTTTTGTTTTTGTTTTTGTTGTTGTTTTGCTTGTCTGCTCTGCTTTAGATATCTCTGAAAATCTAAATTAATTATTGAGTTAATAGAATGCTGTGCAGTCCATTGGTAAAAGATGTGTTGTGCTATGAGTTATTTTCTAGTGTTGATTTATTATTTCAAAGACTTATTACCTCAGGTACTGTATGTTTTATAAACTTCCCTTTTTATTAAGGATATAAACAATAATGAATTCCAACATCTAGACACTGATTCCAAACAAGAATAGGCAAAGTTCTATCTTTGCAGTAGTCGTTTCTTTACACAGGACCTAGTGTTCTAGGATTGAGTTATTTGAAATAAATGGGTCCATAAAGTATTTTGAATCAGAATATCTCTCTGTGGGCAGATTTCATGTGTTTTGTATTTCCCTTCCATAATTAAGATATTCCCTGGCAACTTATTTGAAAATCTTCAGAGATCAGAATCGGCGAAAATGTTTGTATTACTAACCTTATATCTACCACTTAAATTGTATCATTAATTATTTTATATAATTCTCTATTACAAGCCTACTTTGATAATTGGGTTGAACTTGAAGGTTGTAGCTTTTCTACTTGATACAGAATATATTACTTCATTGTTTTATTGTTTAATTCCTGATGTATTTCAAAGGTGAAGTAATTTAACTGTAGCATAGGTATCCTTAAGTAGGAATCAGTATTTTTTGTTTAAATTTACATTCAGTAAAAGGCACACATCATAATTCAGTAAATTTTGACAAATTCTAAGCAGTCAAAGCCTATATGCAACCAAAGCTACTGTCAGGATGGATATATGTCACACATTGACAAACTTCCTGTCAAAATTGAGACAGTGGTTTAAAATTTGTCTGCTATATAATTTCTGCTGCAACTTATTTAGTTGTGCTATTTTATACATGAAAGGAATCATAGATAAATTGTAAGCATACTAGTGTTCCAATAAAGCTTAGTTTGCAAAAAATAGATGGTTCACTAGATTTGTCCCATAGGTAACATCTTGCCTATGAATATAGAATCTATATTCTGTATCGATTGCTTCGGAAAGTTCTCTCATGCCTCTTTTTAGTAAGTCTTCTACACTCTATATCAATGTCAACCACCAGTTAATTTTTTCTTAACCATAGGTGAGTGTAGTGCGTTTTAGTCTGTATTGAATAATACAATATATACTTGGTAATGCCTCCCTCACTGAACATATTTTTTTAGATTGAGCCATTTTGTGTATAGAAGTAGCTCACTGTTTTACTGCAAAATAGTTCTTGTTATGAATATAATAAATGGGTTGATCTATTGACTTTTTTAGCACTTGAATCTTTTTTGAAGTTTTTGGCAAGTATGACTATAACAACTCTGAACATTCTTGTATAAGCCCTTTTGTGAGCATATTTTTATTTGTCATGGATAATAGGAATCTATTTTATTGGAGCATAGAGTAAGTGGTTATGTTATTTTGTTACTGTACTTTTAAAGAAATCTGCCAGGCATGGTAGTACATGCCTTTAAACAGCACTCTGGAGACAGGAGCAGGTAGATAGATCACTGTGAGTTTGAGGTCAGCCTGGTCTACATAGTAAGTTCCAGGCTAGCCAGGACTGCATAGTAAGACCCTGTTCGGATGGAGGTGGAGAAATAAAGGAGGGAGGGAGGGCAAGGAAGGGAAAGAAATTAACAGTATTCCAAGTTGCCTGTACTATTTTAAACTCTCATAGCAATGTATTGAGAATTCCTCACTCTGACCAACATGTGGTATATTAAAAAACAAATTTTGAGACAGCATCTTGAATTTGTTACATAGCTTTGACTAGCCTTGGATTTGTGATTCTCCTGCCTCCACTTCCCAAGTTTTGGGATTACACATGTGCCACAATGTCTTGCTTGGTGTTTTTAGTTTTAGTGACTCTGATGGACATCAGACATTAGTAGAATCTCATTGTGGTTCTTAATAATATTTATTTTAAATTATGTGTACATATGTGATTGTGTGCAAGTGTATACAGATAACCTTGGAGAGCAGAGGGATCAAATTGCCTGGAGCTGGAGTCACAAGTGGTTATAAGCTGCCTTATGTGCATGCTGGTAACTGAAGCTCAATGAGAGCAGTGCATGCTCTTAACAGCTGAGCAGTCTCTCCAACCCCTCAGTGTGGTTTTGTGTTCCTGATGTCTGAATATCTTTTTATGTTTGCCATTCTATATATTTTGTTGAGTTTGTTTCATTTGCCCATTTTATTTGCTCTTATATTTTGTTATTGACTTGTAGAAGTTCTTTACACATTCATCATGATACTATCCCCTTATCAGATATATATTTACAAATATATTTTATACATATATTCTTCAATATGTGGTTTGCCCGTTCATTTTTATAATGTTCTCAGCTATGAGGCAAAGTGTTTAATTTGAGGCATCTAATTCTGGAAAACTTCTTGTGGATATTGCTTTGTGTGATCCAAGAAACCTTTGTACTTTAGTTCCAAAGATGCTTTGCAATGATTTTTAGGTTTTTTTCCCCAGGGCATGGGAGGTCTTATGTTGATACCAGTATATTTTCAATTAGTTTCTATAAATGATGTGTAGAGGGTGAATGCTCTTTTTCATATCTTATAATTTCAGCACAATTTGTTGAAAACATATTACCATCTCCACATGGTTTAACAAACCTTTCTGATTATGGCCCTCTTTGTATGTCTGAAAAGCTGTCTCCATGTGGTTTTGATTTGTATATCTTTGAACACTGTATGCTAGTGAACATCTTTTCATAAAATTTTAGGGCCTTTTTATATCTTATCTCTTTCAGACAAATAATGTCTCAAACATCTTGCTGATCTTTTAATTTTTTCACTTTTATGGTTTAATTTGAAGAATTTCTACATTTTCTTTTTTGGGGTCTTTTTTTTTTTTTCCAAGACAGGGTTTTTCTGTGTAGCCCTGGCTGTCCTGGAACTCACTCTGTAGACCAGACTGATCTTCAACTCACAGAGATCGGCCTGTCTCTGCCTACCTCCGCCCCCAACCCCAAGTGCTGGGATTAAAGGCGTTTGTCACTACCGCCCAGCTTATATATTCTTAATACTAGACTTTCATTATATATTTTTTATATATAGTTTTCCTAGTCTCTGTCTTTTGTCTTTCTTTTTTTTTAATTGGATATATTCTAGATTTACATTTTATTTCCCTTTTTCTGGTTCCCCATCCCCCAAAGGTCCCACATGCCCTTTTCCCTCCCCCTGTTCCCCCACCCACCCCTTCCCAATTCCCTGTTCTGGTATTCCCCTACACTGATGTTTTGTTCCTTTCCAGCACCAGTTTCTTTCTTTCTTTTTTTTTTTCTTCCGAGACAGGGTTTCTCTGTGTAGTTCGGGCTGTCCTGGAATTCACTTTGTAGACCAGGCTGGCCTCGAACTCAGAAATCCACCTGCCTCTGCCTCCCGAGTGCTGGGATTAAAGGCGTGCGCCACCACCGCCCGGCCACTCCTTCCTTCTTGTCAGATATCATTTGATATGTGGATTGTGTCTTTGGTGTCCCAAGAGTCTAGGCTAATATCCACTTATCAGTGAGTGCATACCATGGGTATTCTTTTGAGACTGGGTTACCTCACTTAGTATGATGTTCTCCAGCTCTATCCATTTCTCTAAGAATTTCATGAATTCATTGTTTCTAATGGCTGAATAGTACTCCATTGTGTATATATACCACATTTTTTGTATCCATTCCTCCGTTGAGGGACATCTGGGTTCTTTCCAGCTTCTGACTATTATAAATAAGGCTGCTATGAACATAGTGGAGCATGTATCCTTATTGCATGCTGGGGAATCTTCTGGGTATATGCCCAGGAGTGGTATGGCTGGGTCCTCCGGAAGTATCATGTCCAGTTTTCTGAGGAACCGCCAAACTGATTTCCAGAGTGGTTGTACCAGCTTGCAGTCCCACCAGCAGTGGAGGAGTGTTCCTCTTTCTCCACATCCTCGCCAACACCTGATGTCTCCTGAGTTTTTAATCTTAGCCATTCTTAGTGTGAGGTGAAATCTCAGGGTTGTTTTGATTTGCATTTCTCTAATGACTAATGATGTTGAACATTTTTTAAGGTGTTTCTCAGCCATCTGAATTTCTTCAGGTGAAAAGTCTTTGTTTAGCTCTGTACCCCATTTTTGGATAGGGTTATTTGGTTTTCTGGGGTCTAACTTCTTGAGTTCTTTGTATACGTTGGATATTAGCCCTCTGTCAGATATGGGGTTGGTGAAGATCTTTTCCCAATTTGTTGGTTGCCGATTTGTCCTTTTGACAGTGTCTTTTGCCTTACAGAAACTTTGTAATTTTATGAGGTCCCATTTGTCTATTCTTGATCTTAGAGCATAAGCAATTGGTGTTCTGTTCAGGAATTTTCCCCCTGAGCCAAGTCTTTTGTCTTTCTTGATGATGTCTTTTGTGGCATAATGCAATTTTTCTTTTACTTTCTGCATTTTATGTCATACCTACTTTCTGCATTTTATGTCATACCTAGGAAGATATTGCCTAGTTAAAAATTATGAATATTTCCCTCTAATACTTCTTACATAAGTATTGTGTTTTGATTCTGAATTACAGGTCTTTGATTTACTCTGGATTAATTTTGTGTATATTTGGAGGTGGGGGCTTCCAATTTGTTCTCTTTATGTGGATATCCAGTTTTCCAAGGACCAATTATTCAGACTACTTTCGGCAGTAGCTTACAGGGCCCAGCCTTGCAGCTTCATAAGCTGTTTTTTGCTTTCTGAATTATTCAGAAAAGTGTAACTTTTCCATTTCCTGTCTCTCATTTCTAAGCGTGTTTTTCCTAACACTTTGAACTTCCTTGCTCTTTCTTTAAAGCTCCCCTCCTTGCCTTGCAGCTGCTCCTCTGCCATGTGTCTGGCCTCCATGCCAACTTCAATTGCATAGCTTTCCTTCCCTCCCCCCTTCTGCCCAGGGCAGCTGTTGTGATTTACAGCGTACACAACCTGGGTGTTTTTCTTTAACACTCTAATAGAATTGTTCTTGACTTAAAAAAAAAAAGACTATTCTTTATCCATTAAGTGAACTTGGCACCTATGTTGAAAAATCAATTGACCATAACCTTCAATTATTTTCATTTTTTTCAAAATTATTTTGATTTGTCTGGGACTATTACTTTTGTGTGTAAATTTTAGAATTAACTTGTAATATTTTACAAAATATACATTTGGCATTTTGATAGGAATTACAACTATAAATGTTGCATATTGCTTTACTTTCTTCTTTTCTTTTTCTTTTTTTTTTTTTTTTTTTTTTTTTTTTTGAGACAGGGTTTCTTTGTGTAGCCCTGACTGTCCTGGAACTCACTCTGTAGACCAGGCTGGCCTCGAACTCAGAAAGCCGCCTGCCTCAGCCTCCCAAGTGCTGGGATTACAGGCATGCACCACCACCACCCGGCTGCTTTACTTTCTTAATAATAAAGCCTTGTAGTTTTCACATACGGATTTCACATTTATAAAATTGAAGCAAAAGCCATTTTGTTTTGAAGCAAATGCTATGTTGTCACATGCCTTTATTTCTAACATTTAGGAAGCTGAAACAGGAGGGTTATTGAATTTGAGACCAGCCTATACTACATAGTAAGATCCCCTATTAAATAAAAAGTAAATAATACTTTAATAAATATTTCTCCAAAGACGACATAAAAGTGATCAGATGGTACATCAAAACCATAGTGAATGCCAGAAATCACCAGGAAAATGCAAATAAAAATAAACTATAGCTTCATACCTACTGGATAGTTGTTAAGTTATAAGCAATAACAAGTATTGGTAATGGTATGGAGAAAAGAAAACTTGTACACTTGATAGGAATATAATATAGTCATTGTGGAAAATAGCATGGTGATTCCTCAAGAAAAAATTGAACTACCATGCAATCTAATTATCTCCATTCTGGGCATATATCTAAAGACCTCTGCATAATACATTCACATTCATTCTAACATTATTTAAAAGAGCTAAAACACAATATATTTTAATAACTGTCAATGAATGATAAGGAGAATGTATGATGTGTGTGTTTGCTCAGTGAAATTCAGCCACTAAAGAGGAAATCCTCCCATTTGTGGCAACATGACTGATTGTGGATGATTTATTAGTAAAATAAACTGAACTAGCGAGATGGTTCAGAACTTAAGAGCACTTGCTGCTCTTACAGAGGACCTGTCTTTGGTTCCCACCACCCATATGGAAGCTTAAAATCATTTATTACTTCAGTTTCAGGGGTTCTGATACCTTCTTCTGGCCTCCACGGGCACCAGGCACACATGAAGCACACAGACATACATGTAGGCATAGCCCTTATATACCTAAAATAAAAATAAATAAGTCTTTTTCTTTATTTTTATTTTTTATACATGTAGGTATTTTTCTTTCATGTATGTCTGAGCACTATATGCATGCCTGGTGCATATCAAGGCCAGAGAGAGCATTATATCCCTCAGGCCTGGATCTGTGGACATTTGTGAGCTGTCATGTAGGTACAGGGAATTGAACTGAGGTTCTCTGGAAGAGTTGCCAGTGCTTTAAACCACAGAACAGTTGTTCAAGCCCCCATAAATAAACAATAATAAAACAGATGCAGACAAATACTGTATTATATCATTTACACATTGAATCTAAAAATGTCAGAGGAATCTCAAATGGCTGAGAAACACTTAAAGAAATATTTAACATCCTTAGCCACCAGGGAAATACAAATTAAAACTACTTTGAGATTCCATCTTACACCTGTCAGAATGGCTAAGATTAACAACACAAGTGACAGCTCATGCTGGAGAAGATGTGGTACAAGGAGAGCAGTCCTCCATTGCCTCGAAATATGCAGCGTGTTTTACATATGTATAATTTTATGAGTCAACTATATTTCAGTAAATCTAGGAAAAATTTGGTGTTCATGAATTTCAACAGTATTTTCTAATTTTTATAGTTTCTAGCATACAGATTGTAGATTTCCTTAACATTTTAAATAAATTATTGTTTCATTTTTGATTTGTGTATGCTTGAGAGAGAGAATGAATATGAGTGTATACATGTGTGACAGTGGGGCATAGGGGGTGTGTGAGTATATAAGTGTTGTCAGAGTATGTTACAGTGGATGTGTGTGTAGGTGAGAGCACAGCTTTATAGACTTGGTTCTGTTTCAACCTTTACGGGTTCCAGGGATAAAAAGAAGTCAGACTGTTAGGCTTCTGCAAAAGCACTCTTACTTGCTGAGTCATCTTCCCATTCCCTTTTACACTCCTTTCTTTTATCACTTCATCACTACCCTGTCTTTCCTCACTCCCCCCTTCCTCTCTGGGTATTTAACTCAGAGCTTCCACATACTAGACAAGTACTCTACTACAAAGCCACAAATCTCATCCTTTGAAAATTATTTATTTATTATTTATCAATTTATTGTAATAGGGATTGAATCTAGGTAGGGCTATATGCATAATAGGCTAGCACTTTATCATTGAACTACATCCTCGGCCTTAACATAAAAATATTTTGTCTGTTTACTGTGGGCAGGCATATGATGTGATCTACATATGAAATTCAAAGGACAAACTTAGGTTTTGATGCTCACCTTCAGCTTTGAAACGGGATCTCTTTTCTGTCATTAGCTGCTATATAAGCCACACTCGCTGGCCCAGGAGTTTCTGGCGAGTCTTCTGTTTATATCTACCATTTTGCCATAGGAACATTAGTATTACAGTCACAGTCATGTTGTTATACCCAGTTTTATGTGGGTTCTATGGATTTGAACTTAGTTCCTCACACTCATGTAGCAAGTACTTTACCCACTGAGCCATGTTCACAACCCCTTGTTTTTATTTTTTGAGACTGGAGTTCACTAAGTTGTCCAGAATGGCTTTGAACTCATTCTTTAACTGAATCCAGCCTTGAACTCGTGATCCTCTTGCTTAAGCCTCCTGAATAGCTAATATTACAAGTCTTTTCCATCATGCTTGGTTTTTATTTTATTTTGATACAGGATCTCACTTTGGTTTCTCAGACTAGCCTTTTTGTCTTAGTTTTTTTTTTTTTTTTTTTTTTTTTTTTGGTTTTTCGAGACAGGGTTTCTCTATGTAGCCCTGGCTGTCCTGGAACTCACTCGTAGACCAGGCTGGCCTCGAACTCAGAAATCCGCCTGCCTCTGCCTCCCAAGTGCTGGGATTACAGGCGTGCGCCACCACCGCCCGGCTTGTCTTAGTTTTTTTAAAGACAGGTTTTCTCTATTTAGTAGTCCTGGCTTCACTTTGTTGAACATGCTGGCCCCAAATTTACAGATTCACTGCCTGCCTCTGCCTCCCAAGTGCTGGGATTAAAGGCATGTGCCACTACCTAATCCAGCATGGCCTTAATTTTTTGATCTTCTACTTCCATCTTCCAAGAAGCTAGTATTACACAGAACATGCCAGTTGGAATAATTTTCTTAATTTCTGTTTGAGATTGTATATTGCTTAGATATACAAAGACAATTGATTTTTCTTACATGGATATTACAGGCAGTTGTGGGCTGCCTGTTGTGGGTTCTGGAAATTGAACTCAGGTCTTCTGGAAGAGGAGTATATGCTCTTATACTGAACCACCTCTGGAGCCCACTGACAGTTATTTTAAATGGGGTTTCATACTCTTAATTCTGGCTGGTCTGGAGTTTAATGAGATGCCCAAACTATACTCAAAGTTGTACCAATCAAACTTGTACCTACTATTCAACCTCCTGAGTACTAGGTTTATAGACATAAGCCATCATACTTTGCCATTCAGTACAAGTATTGAAAATAGCCTTGTATCCTTGGCATAAACTTATTTGGACATAATATGACATTTAAAATACTTTATTGAATTTGATTTACTAACATTTTGTTGAGAAGTTTTGAACCTTAGGTTCATAAGGGATAATAGTCTATAATTCTCTTTTTCTAAATTCTTACTAATTTCCTAACTAGAGGATCTATCAATTTGTAAGAATAAAGTATTGAAATTCCCATGTAAAGTAGATTCATATATTTCTTCATCTAGTCCAGTTATTATTTGTTTTTAAAGGAAGAAAATAGATTTATTGAAAATGTTGCAAGGGCATCACAATGGGCAGTAACAAGAATACCCCTGCAGCCGTTCCATCTATTTTGAAGCTTTTTTGCTTGGTATATCCACAAAATGGTAGATTGTTCTTATTATCATTATGTCCCCTTTCATGCATAGTAATTTTCTTTCTTGTAGAGTGTATTCACTTTCTTTTGATAACATCAGCATGATTCATTTTTCCTCATCCTTTCAACTTGTCTTGTGTTTGAAGTAAAAGTTTTGTAGAAAACATGAAGTTGGTTTTTAAATCAACATTCAATTCTGTTCTTCCATAGTTTCTTAGTTTATATTAGACTATTTGTATTTAGTTATTGATGTTAGTATTTAAGTATTCCATTTCAAGCTTTTAATTTTGTTTTATTCTGTTTCTTTCCTATTTTTTTTATCTGTGGATTACTTATTATACAAGGTTTTTTTTTTTTTTAAAAAAACTTGTTTATACTATTTTGAGTAAAATTATGCCATATAATTGGTTATTTTGGGGATTGTATTTTAATTACATTTCTCCTTTCCTTTCCTTCCTCCAAATTCTCACATCTATTCCTCTCTTCTCTCCTTCAAATTCATGGACTTTTTAATTAATTATTATCACATGCATATATGCATTATATATAATCTAATTACATTCTACTGGTATTGATATTTTAGCATTTCCAGTAGAACATTGAAAATTTGTGTCTAAGTCAATTATTTTATTTTTAAAAACTTGGTAGGAGTTGTGAACTATGTCATGCATGTAGAGGTTAGAGAACCTCAGGTATCCATCCTCGCTTCCCATCTTGTTTGAGACACTCTATTTTTTTGTTGCTGCCTGTCCAAGTTTGGGTTTTACTGCTGTGAACAGACACCATGACCAAGTGTCCTGGCTGGTTTTGTGTTTCCACTTGACACAGGCTGGAGTTATCACAGAGAAAGAAGCTTCAGTTGGGAGAAGTGCCTCCATGAAATCCAGCTGTGGGGTATTTTCTCAATTAGTGATCAAGTGGGGAGGGCCCCTTGTGGGTGGTGCCATCCCTGGGCTGGTATTCTTGGGTTCTATAAGAGAGCAGGCTGAGCAAGCCAGGGGGAGCAAGCCCATAAGGAACATCCCTCCATGGCCTCTGCATCAGCTCCTGCTTCCTGACCTGCTTGCTTGAGTTCCTGTTCTGACTTCCTTTGGTGATGAACAGCAGTGTGGAAGTATAAGCTGAGTAAACCCTTTCCTCCCCAACTTGCTTCTTGGTCATGATGTTTGTGCAGGAATACAAACCCTGACTAAGACACCAAGGCAACTCTTATAAAAGACAACATTTAATTGGGGCTGGCTTACAGGTTCAGAGGTTCACTCCATTATCATCTTGGCAGCATCACAACATCCAGGCAGGTAGGACACTGGACGAGCTGAGAGTTCTACATTTTGATCCTACTATAATCAGGAGAGACTGACTCTTTCTCCCTGGGTAGAGCATCAAAGCCCACCCCCAAAGTGATGCATTTCCTCCAACAAGCCCATACCTGCTCCAACAAGGCCATACCTAAATAGTGCAACATCCTATGGGTCAAGCATATTCTAACCACCACAGGACCCCCACAGATATCTGTACTGAGTCCAGATTTACATGGGCCTGGGAAATTCTAACTGAAATCCACATGTTTTGCACCACAAGCTTTTCACCCATTGAGCCATTCTCCCTGGCCCTCCCTTGTACTTTTTAAATATAGTTCTCTCAAACACTGCTCTTTATATTGTGTATCATAATAGACACCATTATGAATTAGGTCTCAACTATTAAATATGACTTAAAGATAATTATGGAAAGGATGGTGGTATTTGTGCTTTTTTTTTTTTTTTTTTTTTTTACCCATTGTGTCCTTTCTTCTGAAGTTCCAAGCATTTAAATTTTTTTTAATCTTTGGAAAGCTTCATTTAGTCATTCTTTAATATATCTGATAGAAACAATTCTTAGCTTTCTTTCAATCCTCCTTCTGGATTCAGATTTCACAGTTTTGTTTCTGGTTGGTAGAAAATTTTGAGGGTGTTTTTGTTTTGTTTTGTTTTGTTTTGTTTTGTTTTGTTTTGTTTTGTTTTGTTGGAATGTGATTTTGATGCCTGTTAGGATGGCTCCTGTGTGTGTGTGGGGGGGGGGGTTGTGTTGAGAATTCCCTCCAACTTATGGGTCTGTTGTATGTCGTTAGCCAAATTTGGGGAGTTTTCAGCTGTTAATTTGTTAGATTTTTTTTTACATTCTTTCCTATCTCTTTCAAGTGATTTTACTGAATGATTTATATATTTACTTATTTATTCATTCATTCATTCATTTTTAAAGTGCTTGGAATCTAGTTGGCCTTATGCATGTGAGACATGTTCTCTCTCACTGAGCTACATTCTCGGGCAGTATATATGTTCTCATTTGTTTGATTATAAGCTATCCTTTAATGGCTGAGTCACCTCTCCAGTTTGTAATTTGCATTTTAAAAGGAGTGTCATGTAATACAGGCTGGCCTTGAACTGCCTATATGCTAGAGGATGATCTTGAACTTCTGATCTGCTTCTATCTCTTAAGTGCTAAGATTATACAGGCATGCACTACCATGTCCCTTTTGTGTTGCTGGGGGTCAAAACCAGGACATTGTGAATGGTAAGCAAGCACTCTACCAGCTGAGATGCATTCTTACCTCCTATGCCTGTTTTGATATCTTTTGAAACTGTCACCTTCCCCCATTTGGATGTTTCATTCACTTTTTTTAGTTTCTTTTTATTGTTTAAATTAAGTAAATTTGGGGGCTGGAGAGATGGCTCAGCGGTTAAGAGGTCCTGAGTTCAATTCCCATCACCCACATGGTGGCTCACAACCATCTGTAAAGGGATCTCTGCCCTCTTCTGAAATGCAGGTGTATATGCAGCAAAGCACTCATAACTAAAATAAATAAATATAATAAACAAAACTTTTTTTGTTGTTTTTTTGAGACAAGGTTTCTCTGTATAGCCATGGCTGTCCTGCCGGCCTCTGCCTCCCTAGCGCTGGGATCAAAGGCATGCGCCACCACTGCCCGGCTCAAAAATAAATTTTTGAAGCACCATCTCACTGTTGTATACTCACTATATAGTACCATATTGTGCTTCGTTCTCCCATGTCAACCCCCCAAGTACTGGGATTATAAATTTGAGCCACCATATCTGCCTAATATGTTTTAGTTAGATGTATTGCTGCTTCCAGTCTCTATTAGTGCTACCTAAAAAGTCAAAGCTAAGTCTATATGCTGCCAAATGTTGCTAGGTGGAAACAAGAGAATGCTGATGCCTTTGATACTTTATCTCTGTTATAGCCATACAAATATGGAAAAACTTACTGCCCAGTGCCTATTGAGTTATGTTATGATCTTCCAGTGGATGTAGACATTGCTGTTTTAGTAGATAGTTTAGTTCTCTGAATCTAAACTGTTTTCCCCATTGGCATGCCTATGGAGGATTGTGTTAATTAGATTAACTGATGTGAAAAGACTCAGCCCACTGTGGGAAGTAGCAATCTGTAGGCAACAGGTTCTGAACTATATAACAGTGGAGAGATTGAGTTGAGTACAAACAAGTAAGCAAGTAGACATTCACTTCTCTCTGCTCTAGATTGTGATGTGACTAGCTGCTTTAAATTCCTGCCACCTTGATGGACTGCAACTTGGGATTTCAGGTTGAAATGGACTCATTTCTCTAATAGATTACTTTTTGGATTTTATATTAACAACAGAAATGAAGCTAGGGCAACTACTAAATTTAAATTATCTTCTAAAATGATAGCAAAGTCCTAATAAGCAATAAATACTAAAGAGTGAAATCCACAGTCCATAAATGGTGAAGAATGGAAACAGATAGGTTGCATACAGACAGAAATAAAATCTATAGAAATTAAAGCTTTGAGTATATATACATATGAAAAACTACTGGAAAGTTTAGAGTGAAAATTTTTGTGGGACTCATTAGCGCGAGATTAAATAGGATGTGAAGTAAGAGTCCCAAGACTTTACAATATTATTATTTGCTATACTTTTTCTTGATAATTTCCTTAAAGAATTTCCTTTCCTTTGGTTAGTTTTGGCTGCACTACATTTAATTCATATCTGGGACTTTTTAATTTTGTGTGTGTGTGTGTGTGTGTGTGTGTGTGTGTGTGTGTGTGTTTTCGAGACAGGGTTTCTCTGTATAGCCCTGGCTATCCTGGAACTCACTCTGTAGACCAGGCTGGCCTTGAATGCAGAAATCTGCCTGCCTCTGCCTCCCAGGTGCTGGGATTAAAGGCGTGTGCCACCACTGCCTGGCAGGAGTTCTTAATTTTTATTGTTGCATATGAAAATATCTGAAATAAAATCAACTTAAGAAAAGAAGGATTTATTTTGACATACAGTTTGAGAGTACAGGCCATCGTGGCAGATCATCTAGTTTAATTTCTATTACTGTTGCAGTTCACTCTGACAAAAAGTAATTTATGGGACAATGAATTTAGCTTACAATTCCAGGTTATTGTTCATCTTTGTGAATAAGACAAGTTAAGGGTTTGCACATCCATAGTCAAACCCAGAGAGAGAATAAATTCATGCATAACTGCTTGCTTATCCTCAGCTTAATTCAGTAGTTCTTAACCCACATAGGAGACACATGCCAGATATCCTGCATATCAGTTATTTACTTTATGATTCACAATAGTAGTAAAATTACAGTTATGAGGTAGCGGTGAAAATAATTTTGTGGTTGTGGGCCACCAGAATATGAAGAACTGTATTGAATAGTTGTTGCATTAGAAAAGCTGAGAACCACTGGCTTAATTTCTCTGCTTACTGGATTTGTGCTAGACAAAATATGCACAGAACACAGAAGCAGATCAAACAATATAAGCAGTTCACAAAGTAGTTAACAGTCTGAGTCATATTTAGAAATGAGTGCTGGAGCCGGGCGTGGTGGCACATGCCTGTAATCCCAGCACTTGGGAGGCAGAGGCAGGCGGATTTCTGAGTTCAAGGCCAGCCTGGTCTACAGAGTGAGTTCCAGGACAGCCAGGACTACACAGAGAAACCCTGTCTCAAAAAAAACCAAACCAAACCAAACCAAACCAAACCAAAACAAAACAAAAAAAAAAAAAAAAAAAAGAAAGAAAGAAATGAGGGCTGGAAGTGTAGCTTAGTGGTACATCATTTGTATACAATTCACCAGGACCAGAGTTCAATCACATGAAAGGAATTTTTATTGTTCATTTTTTCATTTAATTTTCCATGTCTTCCATCAATTGCTCTTCTTCCCACATACCCCTCCTTGTTCTTTTTCAAATTCATGATATTTTTTCATTAATTGTTACTACATGTGTATCTGTAAATGTGAATATACATGGGCCTGAAGCCTATACAAAGAACTACAGGCAGCCAGACATGGTGGCACACATCTTTAATCCCAGCACTCAGCAGGCAGAGACAGGCAGATATCTGTGAGTTTGAGGTCAGTCTGGTCTACAGAGCGAGTTTCAGGACAGCCAAGGCTACACAGAGAAACCCTGACTTGAAAATCCAAACACACACGCACACACACACACATGCACGCACGCACACATGCACGCACGCGCACTCTCACACTCGAATTAGGCAACTAAGGAATGCTGAGAGCAGGAGAAAAGGACTTCTTCACGGAAGTATATACCATCTGGTTATCCAATACCAAATGATTACCCCTGTAAACAAACATACAAGTAAATGCAGACTGAGCAGGTTATATTTATTTAAAATTCGCCATTTCCCCCTTTCAGCTGCTGTTTGCTTGTGTCATACTGAGGCCCTTACCTTAATGAACTTTGTTGGCAAAGTATTAGGCTTAGTACAACAACAGTTGCAAATGGGCCCAGTGAAAAATGGGCCCAGTGAATCTTGAGGCTGACATTTGTGCTGTTGTAATATACATATGCCTGGCCCTTTATAGAAATGTAATGGGATCAGGAAAACATGATAGAATTATTTTGAATGCAGATTCAATGAAATGTCTTGGACCTTAATCTGGTCCCACTCAGTCTGGAGAGATGGCTCAGTGAATAAGAGCACTGACTGCTCTTCCAAAGTTCTTGAGTTCAAATCCCAGCAACCACATGGTGGCTCACAACCACCTGTCATGAGCTCTGATGCCCTCTTCTGGTGTGTCTGAAAACAGCTACAATGTACTTATATATAATAAATAAATAAATCTTAAAAAAAATCTGATCCCACTCACATAAGTAACTGATATTGAATTGACTGTAGAGTCTAAGGAATGTTTCACATACAAATCCTAGCAGAATTTTAAGTTATGGAACTGTTAGTACCAGGAGAGCTTTCTGCTGCTCAGTGGTGGGCTGCATCCCTGCCTGCTGTGGTAGTATGTTGTCTCTAAAGTATTATGTATTATTTTAATGGATGACTTGACATTTTAGCATATTTGAGTTGTATATTTACTTGTAAGAACACATCAGGATTTGTGATTATTTTTTATTAGCATATCTTCTGTTTCACTCCTGAAATCAGAATAATTTATTTATTTTTTGAACTCTAATTCCCCTATGACCTTTTGGGTGCTGAGGTTAACCCTGTCTCTTTGTACATACTATCAATGAGCTACACCCTCCCCCCCCAACTATATATGTATAAAGATGGACAGTTGGTTTATATAATGCTGATGTTAGTTAGCAGTAGGTTTTCCATGTTCCATTTGTTAGAAAAAGTCATGGGCCTACTATATGTGAATTTGATTTAAATGATACGTATGTTCATTTTGGCAAAGACCTTCTATGTGGCCAGTTTCTGAGATAGTATATGGAGTAAATCTCTTAGAGAGTTGATACATATTTGTTTTGTTTTGTTTTGTTTTCCAGACAGGGTTTCTCTGTGTAGCCCTGGCTGTCCTGAACTCACTCTGTAGACCAGGCTGGCCTCGAACTCAGAAATCCACCTGCCTCTGCCTCCCAAGTGCTGGGATTAAAGGTGTGTGCCACCACCGCCTGGTGAGAGTTGATTTTTTTTTTGTGGTTTTTTGAGACAGGGTTTCTCTGTATAGCCCTGGCTGTCCTGGAACTCACTCTGTAGACCAGGCTGGCCTTGAACTCAGAGATCCACCTGCCTCTGCCTCCCAAGTGCTGGGATTACAGGCGTGCGCCACCACCGCCCGGCCAAGAGTTGATATTTTTAAGGATTTTTAAATATATGCATATGGGTGAATGTGTGCTACATGTATGTGGGTAACAGTATAGGCCAGAAGAGGATGTCTGATCCCCCAAAGCTGCAATTATCATGAGCTTCCTGACATGGGTGCTGGAAACCAAATTCTAGTTCTCTAAAAGAGCAGCTTAACTACTTAACTGCTGAGTCATCTCTCCACCTCCAAGAGTTTGAATAACTTGTTAATTTAAAAAATTTACTGGATTTTTTTAAAGTCAGGGTCTTAATATTTAGCCCTGCCTGGCCTCAAACTCACAAAAGCCTGTTTGCCTCTGTCTCTTGTGTATTGGGATTAAAGGCATGTGCCTCCAGACCTGGTATAATTTTTTTTTGTTTTTCTTATTTATTTTTATGTGTGTGACTGATTTGACTTCATGTATATCTATAAACCAAATGCATATAATAGCCATGAAGCCCAGAAAAAGTTGTCAGATCCCATGGACCTGGAGTTACAGATAGCTGTGAGCCACCATGTAGGTGCTGGGATTCAAACCTGGGTCCTCTGAAAGAACAACAGCCATTTCTTTTAACTTCTGAACCATCTCACTAGCTCCAGGTCCTTTTTTGTTTTTGTTTTTTAATATTGAATGGTTCACATATTTGCATGTCATCTTTGTGCAGGAGCCATGCTAATCTTCTCTGTATTGTTCCAATTTTAGTATATGTGCTGCTAAAGCAATCACATGAAATCACAGTTTTCACAATCTATTCCACTAGTTGTTTGTTTTTGTTCTTCCACAACATCCCTGTTCTGATCCTTACATTCTGCAATATGCTTTCTTATAAATAACTGAGAAAATGAATGGCTTTGTAATTATTTAGTTACTATTTGATTTTTTTATTTTTCTGGATATTTAAAACGGACCTTACATTAATATTCATAAATGAAAAAATAAGTTGGCTGGATAGAAAATTTAATTTACAAAAATTTCTTTCTATATATTTTGTTCTTTAGCCTTGTGGTTGATGCATCAGAAGTTTGGGCCAGGTGTGAGGCAAGGGATATGCCTTTATTACCAGCACTTGCAAAGCAGAGGTGTTCCTCCTAACTAAAAAATGTAATATACATGTTTTGTGCGGCTTTATTCTTTTCTCACATGAAACTAACTTTCTAAGGCTATTGTTTTTTCCTCTAAATATTTCTTTAAAATAAAGTATAAGGAGAGTTAAAGTTATCTGTTTCTCAAAAATAAAACCTATGGAGTTCTTCAGGACAAGTTTTCTCATTAAAACATGAATAGAATAATAATTTTTTGTATTTTATCAGAAATAGATCATATCAGCTTTTTAAAAATCCTTATATATTAAGTGTTATATATTTATATTTATTTGTGCTAATATAAATGTGTGGCTTAATGAGTTTTTGTAGATATGTATATATCAAGATGAAATGAGAAAATAACTATTTCTAGTCCTTTATAAGCTTAACAAAGATTCATCTACATTTTTGTATATATCAGTAGTTTATTTTTGTGAATTGTTCTATTGTAAACAATATCAAACTTTAATTCTCTATTTTCTTGTGTTTTAATTTTGGGGTCTTTTGTATAATTAGGATTAGTTCTGATTTGGGGGTCTTTTGGATAATAAAGCTACTGTTAAATGTTCTGCGTATTTTCTGGTAGACAAATGTACTCATTTCTCTTACATTTGTAACTAGATGTGGGGTTGCTGGGTCATAGCATAAGTGTATTTAGCTACACTGATTATGTTGGAAAGTATTCTAAAACTTTTATATGAAAAAGAAACAATTCTTATCAGCAGTATATGAGACTTCTGTTACTCTGTATCCTTATAAACATTATTTACTGCCATTCTCTAAATTCCAGCTATTGTCATAGGTGTGTTGTGGTAATATTTATTTGGTTGAGGAATGCATACCACAGTAGAAACCTGTGGAAATCAGAGGTGTTCTTTTTCTCTACCATGCGAGTTCTGGGGATCAAATTTAGTTCATCAGGCATATATATATAGTTGCTAGGTTTATATTTGTAATTAAAAAGTAATCTGTAAGGACACATTTTGGATACATATGCATCACATATGTCATTAGGACATTTTTATTTTCATACATGTGTATAATGCATTTTCATTATTCCTTTACCCACAACCCTTTCTTTTTTTATTTTTTATTGGATATATTCTATATTTACATTTCATTTCCCTTTTTCTGGTTCCCTGTCCCCCAAAGGTCCCACATGCCCTTTTCCCTCCCCCTGTTCCCCCATCCATCCCTTCCCACTTCCCTGTTCTGGTATTCTCCTACACTGATGCATTGAGCCTTTCCAGAACCAGGATCCACTCCTTCCTTCTTGTTGGACATCATTTGGTATGTGGATTGTGTCTTTGGTTTCCCAAGAGTCTAGGCTAATATCCACTTATCAGTGACTGTATACCATGGGTATTCTTTTGAGACTGGGTTACCTCACTTAGTATGATGTTCTCCAGCTCCATCCATTTCTCTAAGCCCACAACCCTTTCTTTTTTTTTCCACAACCCTTTCTTATCCCACTTTCATTCTTGAAAGTACAAGAGTGCAATAGCTGGAGCTGTCTGGAAGAAAACATTCTATAATACTTCAGTTCTTACTTCTGGCATCTTTCTGTCCTTCTACAATGTTCTCTGGGCCTTGAGGGAATTAATATAGATGTCCTATTTAGTGCTTAGCTCTCAGCAGTTTATTATCAGCACTTTCACCAGTTATGATTCTTTGTAGCAACTACTATCCACTGCAAAAACAAGTCTGTCTGACCAGAGCTAACTGCAACCAATGTTTGTGGATATAAACAAATATCTAGAAGACAATAGGACAGGCACATCATGTCCAGTGAGCAAAACAACAGCAGTAGCTTTCCTGCTATATGACTACCCCAGCCACGGGCTTTTGACCAGGTTTCCAATACCAAATGTAATTTCCTTCAAGTGGCACAGTCCTTAAGTCCAATCAGACAGCTGTT